>JAOXYM010000025.1:3927603-3950845 GCA_028567055.1 Leptatherina wallacei
TGGATGGATGGATGGATGGATGGATGGATGGATGGATGGATGGATGGATGGATGGATGGATGGATGGATGAATGGATCAATGGATGGATGGATGGATGGATGGATCAATGGATGGATGGATGGATGGATGGATAGATAGATAGATGGATGAAGTTGTGATCACATTGCAAATTCCTGGAGGGACTGATTTATCTTTCAGCTGTTTCAGCCGGTCGTTAGGACACAGAAGTTGACCGATGTTTGCGTCTCTGAGGAAACGAGACGTCTCTAAACGTGAAGCTACCTCAAGTATCGTCTTCAGCTTTCATGATGAGTTCTCGGCACCAACATAAACATGAGAGCATCCTCTTCACATGTTGCAGCTCAGTTAGACTGAAGCCCACATCACACTGAGTTGAATTCAGCTCTGCGTCCAATTCTGTCTGACCTTGTGTTGCCAGATCCTGAGACAGAAACAAGCAACCTGAAATATGAAAACATGCGGCACATACTTAGAAAAATAAGCCAGATCTCCCTCAAAACCACACCACAACTTGCAATAAGATAAACTGGACTGTGTCCTTTGAAAGATAAAGATCTGAGTAAAATTGAATGATTTGGGGCTTCTGACATTTAAATGGATTTACCATGAAGATCTGAATTTAGAGGCAGCTGGTTTGACCTCAGAGGTGTGAACATCAGCTTCTCATTTCTCTCTCTGACCTGCATCAGCTGAATGTTGGCCTCTCCTCCTGGGATTTCACTTCATCTTGCAGAGCTGTGAAAATTAGGGTTAAAGTTGGTGTTGAGGTTTAGAGTTTTTAAGTCTTTTTATATTGATAGAATTTGAATAATCTTAAATAAACTTGTAAAAATGTCTTTTAAATAACGCACCGTTTGTATCAGTTTATCCTCGTTAGCACAGATATTATGCAGTAATACGGAAGATGGCTTGAATGTTGCCTGTTTTTAACCGATTTGTTATTTTTTTTAGGTTTTATTTGTTGTATCCTGGTAACACTGATAGAAATTAAAGCTATCAGTCAATTAGAGGTTTATTTTTTTTAGCTTTTTTCCACCTGATGATGAAGAGGAACAGGATGATGACTTTTCCAAGATGGAGACTGGAAAACGGTTTCCTTTGGTGGATTTGTTGCCACCTTTGATGCCTCAGGTTTTCTAGAAATGACCGTACAGCGTCCTCACCACCAGGTCGAACTGCGTCCTCTCATATTCAGTCATGGGATTTATTTGGAGAGATGCTCCAGATAAACTCTCAGCGTGGAAGAACTGCTTCGACAACAGCTACGATGTGAAAACTAGATGTTTTAACCAGAAACGAGATTTATTTTTCTCCATAAAAGCAAAAACTATCAGACCTAAAAACACAAAACTTCATTTTATTACACATTAATAGTGCTCTGATAATAATGCATGACATTATTGGCGCAATATTGTATCGGCGGACATCAGCTTCAACATTAAACATCAGATATAATTAGCAGATAAAATAAAAGGCGCCGGGAGAACATCATCTAAGTTGTTCTAAGTTGGATAGGATGCACATATCTTACATGTTTTGTTTTGAAGCAATTGTCATGATTCAATTTGACAGCTTCTACATAACGTGTGTTTTTCTTATTTTGCACAAGAAATAAAAAGGACAATTTTCAGCTTATTTTCTGCATCAGCCAACAGGCCAACATGACGAGGATTATGCAGATTAATACTGTTTTTTAATTCTACAACAGAAGAAACTAGATAATCTCTGCAATTAAAAGTGGAGGAAATATCGGTATCGGCCAAACGAGTTTGTAAAATATCGGCATAAAAATCCAATATCGTGCATCCCTGGTCTGAATGTGTCACAAAGTGAGGAAGAAGAGGGAATGAAGGCTCAGCAAGCAGGAAACGGAGCTCTGTGACAAATAAACATTCATTTTTAAATAAACGAAAACTAATTTCAGATCAAGAAAAATAATCATTTAGGAAACATCCAGAAGGGACAGACTCAGAATATTGAACGTAGCGGACTCTAATCAGATCAGTGTAGTTTGTTTCTGTCCGACTTCCACCCCCACGCTGCTCTATGGGTTGTATTTCTATGCTGACATTAGTAGGAACACTGTAAGGTGTCACGGCTCCGTCTGCAGCCGCTGGACCTGTCTGTCTGTCTGACGTCATGCTTTGCTGAACATATTTATCCTCCTAAGATGAGCTCCCGCTAACCGGAGATGTGTGTTGGGAGTTTTTTTGTCTTATTTGTATAATATCAAACATAAGCCTACTTTATTATCAATATTAACAGTGAATCAGTGTCCAGATTTAAATGAAAAGTGTCAAACCCAGAGCATCCATTCTGTTTTTTCAGCCCTGATGAACTCTGTGAACATCTGCGGAGCTGCACATGAAGGCAGCAGCTGCTGGAGACCAAAGCTGAGCTTCAATCCAGCAGATGAAGAAGCAACTAAAGGAACGTCTTGATACTGTGATCAAAAGTCAGTTATGTTACAACATTTTGACTCTAAACTGTTGCTAAGTAACCGTCTCTCTTCAATCTAGACGCTTAGAATCGGACACAAAGGGAACCCTTAACATGTTTTATCCATTTGATCTGTTTAATGACGTCAAAGTTTCTAGTTTTTTCCCAAAAATCAACCACTTTTAGCCTAAATGCTCACGTCAGCACAACAAGATATTAGTTTACAGGCTTGTAGATGCATCCAGTGATGAATCCAGACTCAACACAGTCTCAGACCAGGATGCTTTGCTGCTACTTTGATCTTAAAAAGATTAAAATGGTAAAATTGTGTCACTTTCCGTACAATTACTAATAATTTTGCACTGCATACTCACTGTCACATATCCCTGGAAGTATAATTACATGTTAAAGCGTCCAAAATCGCAACATGCTCCAACTGTAGCATGTTATATTTTGCATATGCATGACATTAACATTTTTTTAAATGTTTCAAGATGCTCGGTATTTTGCCACAAACCTGAGTAAGAGAGCAAATAAGAGAACAAACAGAGTAAAAACTAAAGGGTAACTATGATGCTGCATCATTTCACACATGTAGAAAATGTTCCTGTTTCATGTTTTCCTTCATCAGCTCAGCTGGCTGCGTGCACAATGACCCCAATCCTTCAGAACTGCCAAAGAATGATCAAATTTATACAATTTCTGAAGGGTTTGTTTGGCTGCTGCACAAAAAACAAGCTGTAAACGACTAATTTGGCTTTAAATCTTTGTTTTCCTGCGTTAAGATTAATGCTTTGTTGATGATGGTGGAGAAAGTTTATTCAAAGTTCCAAGAAGTTTTCCTTTTTTTCCCCCTAGAATCCCTTTTTCCATCTCTCAGAGAACAGTGATGATGTCCTTTTTATATTGTCATCTGCTGATTTTACTGCAGACAAATAGAGAACGTCCGCTTTTGTCTTCTAAGATGTTTTCGTCTTGTGTTTCATCTCTTCAGCTTTTCCTTTTCTTTGCAAGCGAACTGCAGCTGGAGTTTATTTTTCTTCCACTCTGGGTTTATTCAGATATTTCAGCCTCTTCCCGTCGACGTTTCCACTCCTTCATTGTCATATTTTTTTTGTTTCTCCAGCTCCTCCGTTTGATTTATTATGCTTTCTCTTCATTCTGAACTCATGATTCTGTCTAGTTTTCTGGGGGGGGGGTGTCTGAAATGTGTGTTTGAAATGTGTGTTTGCGTGCAACTTGTGTGCATCCATGAGCCAGAATCTGCTGCCTCCATAAAATTCTCCCTTCACACCATAAACTGCATTCAAAGCAGCGTCTGACAGAGTTTCTTATTTTCTGGTTTAATGAGAAGCAGCGCAGGATGTTTCACCGTCGATGACGACCGTGTTTATTTTTCTGTATCACAGTTGTTTTCTTCCTCTTTAGTCTTCTTTGATATTTTTAACATCTTAAATTTTGGGGAACACAGTCGCTTCCTGTTTCCACCTCTGCACACATCATCAAATCTATGCAAAAAGCTTTTTTCACTCACTTTATTTCACGGCTTAGTTTTTTATAGGATTTTTTTAAGATAAATTTGGAGCATGTGTACATTCTGTATGTAGCAGCCTGCATATCTGGGGGGGGGGGGGGGGGGGTAAACATATATACAATTATTATTATGTGTGCCTATAAAGAATTTTTTCTGTTTTTTACACTTGAAATGATAATAAAACTGTTTTGAGTGACGTGAGGCTCTTTGTTTAACTTCTAACACGCAGCCTCATGTGGAATATGTTGCTAAATGGCGCCCTCTGGTGGTGGAGGTTAAGAATACTCTCAGTATAAAAAATGAAAACCTATTTAAATAAATATTTTCAAGTATTTTATTATTTAATCATTTTTCTAAGTATTAAATAAAAATGTACATGCAATTTTTCTTGTACTGCAGAAGAAAAGCTAGTCAGGTAAAAGAAAACATCTATTTTATTTGGTTGTAATTATTCATTGTATGAAACGCTCATTTATTTTAGTCAAGTACACTTGAATTAAGATTAAAGATTTTAAAGATTGTCTGGCATATTTAGCTTCAAAACGTTAAATTGGAAAAAAAATTGTTGCTTATGATTTCAAATAGTTTCAAATAATAATAGGAAAAAGCAAACTTAAAGCTCGAAATTCAATAAGATTTGTCTGTAATTGACTAAAAAACGCTGAAACATTTTTCTCATTAAAAATTAAACACAAAAAGCTTCTAAAAATGACTAAATCCATGGCAGGAGGGGACTAAACGTGATTCAACGATTTATTTTTTTAAATTCACTTGTAGTTTCATGTTTCTTCCACATTTATACCCAAAAGTCAACATTAAAATCAAATAAAAATTGAAATATTGGGCCCCTATGTAGCTCCTCCGGTACAATAGTATTTATGGGATTTCTTTAGATTTAAAACTTTGCCATTTGTTAGACCAACTATCCGTTACGCATATTGATTTAGTCTTTTCCGGCTGTCCTTGAGAAGTCCTTGAAGGCGGCAGCCCCCTGGCCTGAGCGGGGTCCAGACTCTGGAAGTTGGACTACGTCAACAGGCTCGCGGAGACCGTCCCAGCCCTCAGAGGAGCAGAGTGGAGGCGGCGCGCTGCGCTCACTCCCGAAACATCCCCAAAAGTAGACGGCTGCTGAAGAACCGTTTGTGCGTCTTTGCGCATTTTCCCTGCAGGCGGTCATGCTGTATCCGCGCGTAAAGACGCACCGAGGACGCATTTAAAGCAGTAACTTTGACGCTGAGGAGCACCAGCAGAAGAAGAAGAAGATGTTGGCCAGAAAAAGCATCATCCCGGAGGAGTTCGGTCTGCCGGGTCTCGTCTCGCGAATGCCCCGCAAGCCGGTGTTCAGGGACCGCGTGAACAAGGCGCGCTTCATCGCCAAGAACGGCTCGTGCAACTTGGCGCACAAGAACATCCGCGAGCAGGGCAGATTCCTGCAGGACGTCTTCACCACGCTGGTGGATCTTAAATGGCGCTTCACGCTGGTCATCTTCACCACGACGTTCGTGAGCAGCTGGCTGCTGTTCGCCATGAGCTGGTGGCTGGTCGCCTTTGCGCACGGAGACCTGGACCCGGAGCGGCAAAACGGGACTGAATGCGTCACTGATGTCAAGTAAGAAAACGCAGAAATAATTCTCAGTGTATTAAAGTAGTTTTAATATGCTTTGTTTGCATTTTTACACTTTTTTCTAACCATCCTGGCCTGAACTTGAACCAAACTCCCACCCTTTTTCTTCCTCTCTTTCTCCATTTTAAAACTCCTCAGAGGAAGAGGAGGGAGAGGAGAGGCAGGCTTTATCTTTCTATGGAGTTATGGAGAAACTTCATTTCTTTTAATTTCAGGAGAAACAAGTGATGTTGCCGAAAGAAGTGAAAAGACTTTTTAGCACCTCCTCCTCAACTCAGCCACCTACTCCATCCTCACTTCACTCATCTCTTATCCTTTTTGTCCCATTCTCCTCTTCATCAGACCAGTTTTCTCTTCCTCCTCTCCTTTGGCAATGATGTATTTACTCAGTTTTGGTCTTGATAACACACATGGATGGTCTTGTTGCTTAATGGATGTTTTATTGCTCACACTGATTCTTTTTGGAATAAGATGCCTTCTTCGTTTTAACTTCCTCGAGCCAAATAAGACTCAACTGTGTGTCCACATGACCAGCTTTGACCAATGAATGAGGATTTTATTGTAGGAACATGGGCGGATTGTTTCTAGTTTCTTTAGCTCAGTTATAAAGATAAGAATTTTGTCATATGGTATCAGAAATGAAAGAAATAAATACCGCAGGAGGCTACAAAACATCTTCAAGGATTCTCAAGTCCCAGTTTAAACAGTTTGTAATGTTATTAAGAGATTATTAAAAATAAGTAAGTTTCTATAGCAGGGCTCTTCAACCCTGGTCCATGAAGGCTTTAGATGTCTCCTTGCTCCTAAACACCTGACAGCTTGTCAAGTTCTGCACAATGACCCATTTATTTGAGTCAGGTGTGTTAAAAAGTAAGGAGGCATCTAAAGCCTACAGGACAGTAATACTTGCTCTATGGCGTGACATGAGGGAGACATTTGTAGAGAGTTTGAAGGTGGTGGAGACAGGAGTGATACCCCAAAGCTAAAATAATCTGTCACAGTGGTTAAAACTATGTGGTGGTTTCAACCCCTGTGCCAAACAGCTAAAAGCAGGGCTCCAAATAGAGGTTCAGTATCAAAAGAGAAACACAAAAAGGTCAGAAGATCGTTACAAAAGATGCCACTTAACCATAAAGCACGGTGGAGGTGTCGTCATGCTGTGGGGCAGTGTTGCTGCTTCCAACCATCAAGGAACTGAAAGTAACTAAATGATTTTTAAAAAAATAGCATTATGGAGGCATTTTAGACTGAAATGTGCTCTCAGAAAACTAGTTTTTATATAAAGTTCTGCAGGTCAACACAAAGCTGAAACCCTGCCTTTGTTTGGCTGCTCTGATTCAACTCCTCCTCCTCCTCTCCTCAGGTCGTTCACTTCAGCCTTCTTGTTCTCCATCGAGGTCCAGGTGACTATTGGCTTTGGGGGACGCATGATAACAGAGCAGTGTCCGACTGCCATCACCGTCCTCATCCTGCAGAACATAGTTGGACTCATCATTAATGCTGTCATGCTGGGTAAGGCTGGGAAACTGCTTCCCTTGTGCTCAAATTACACTAATTTTTAGAATAAAAAATTATTATGAAGTCATAAAAGTTGAGCAGCTAAGTGTTGTTTGATAGATTATTTCTTGTTTTTTCATTTATCGAACTACTGCTGGTTTCCAGTGTCCATTTTCACCATCATGTCACCAGTGGTGATTCACAGAGCCAACCATTAAAAACATGGTGGAGGTGTTATCATGCTGTGGGGCTGCTTTGCTTCTTCCAATCAATTGGAACAAAACATAATATTTAAGATATTTGTTTATCCAAATGTGTGATTTCAGCTCATTTCAACCTTTTAATACAAAATACTGCAAAAAACTTAATAATAATATATCACAGTGTATTTTTTTTATCCAATATCTGAAGAGTCGGGCATTTTATTTGCAACATTTGACCCATAGGATTGATTATTCTGCTCAATAACTACAATAAGATTTCACCTGCAAAATCCTCTACCTGCTCAGGTTGATTTTTATTGATTATTGTGCATTTTTTTCTGTCCTCAGGTTGCATCTTTATGAAAACGGCGCAGTCAAACCGGCGTGCAGAGACTCTGATTTTCAGCCGTCAAGCTGTGATCGCTGTGAGGAACAACCGCCTCTGCTTCATGATTCGTATCGGGGATCTGAGGAAGAGTATGATCATAGGAGCGACTGTCAGGTTACAGGTGTTTATCCTGTTCTCTAGACTTGTTCTTAGTCTGTTTTTGCTCTCTGACTTGGCTATTTTTTTGTGTATTTTGCATGACTGATGTGGTAATCATAAAGAGTAACACTCATTTTTGTCTTTAATATAGAACAAAAACAAAACAGAAAATTGAAAGCATTAAAAACTGTTTACGTGCAAATTTAGGCACAAAATTAAGTTTAAAGAAGTGATAAGGAGAAAAGAATTATGTCAACAAAAGCTGAATATATGACTGAAAAAGTAATTTAACTGTCTTGCTACCATACGTATATATTTAATTACTTTTATTTGTTTGTTTAAAATGGTAACCAGTTCTGTTTTAAAATACAGAAGTAATCAAAAAACATCTTAGTGTCTTAATAGAGAGAAATTAATTATTATTTTTAGGAAATTTCTCAATAGAAAAATAACAGCAACTTCATTAGCTAGCCGCTACTTGCTAGTTATTAGCTTGCGCCCATTTTTTTTAACCCAATCTTCCCTTTTTTTTGCTTCAATATCTTTGTAATTGAGTTTGTTAATCACACAAATAATTCAGCTACTAATTATAACAAAAATGGAGGTGGAAAAGTATCTCCAAGTGGAGCTAAGTTGTGATTAGCCTAGCTTAGCACAGTAGCAGTAGCATTTGATGCTAGTGAAAACAAGTTATTAAACTATACTTATGATTATTTTTAATAATATATTCATTCATTGAATTAGCTGAATACTTATAAACAAAAAGAATTGTACAGTAAAAATGTTTTGCTGGGATATTAGATGTTTAAATTAAGTGTAAAGTAGCACATAAGCTTGAATTAGCTATGTCAGCAGCAATTATGGGGACTGGTTGCTGCTTAAATTAGCAGTCTGATTACATATTTTAGGTGTTTTTAAACTCGCATAATCCCCGTTATTTCCCCCTTAGTTTCAATTAAGGGTTTATGTAAATGATTAAATGTGGAAAAAGAAAAAGAAATCTGCAGAAAAGGAGCCTGAAATGCCCATAAATGAGTCAAAGAAGTTCATTTGAGCTACATGTAATGTCCAGGTGGTGAGGAAGACGACCACACCGGAGGGCGAGGTCATCCCCATCCATCAGATCGATGTCCAAACAGAGAGCGCTGTGGCTAGCAACAACCTGTTCCTCCTCGCGCCGCTCATCATCTGCCATGTCATCGACAAAAACAGGTATTATTTCACTGTGATGTGGGTTTTAGTACACCTGAGTAAACAAGAGTTTAAGTTTTTTTTCCCTCAGAAATAACTTATATTGTTCATTTATGATGGTTTCTGTTCATCATCTGGTTGATTAATTGATTTAAAGTTAAAACAGTCAAACATTTGGACATTTTTGGACACTTCTCCATCACCTGGATGTAACTGCTGTGGTCTGTGCCTTCAGCCCGCTGTACGACCTGTCAGCCATGGAGCTGCAGTGCAGCGACTTGGAGGTGATCGTCATCTTGGAGGGAGTCGTGGAGACGACGGGGATCACGACACAGGCCCGAACCTCCTACGTCTCCGAGGAAATTCAGTGGGGTCACCGATTCGTTCCCATAGTAACAGAGGAGGAGGGTGTATACTCTGTGGACTACTCTAAATTTGGAAACACAGTCAAAGTAAGTTTTATTAACCCTTAAAACTCCACGAGATCTCCGGCGCCCCCCGAGCACTATCACTTGCATTTTCAACAGATTCTCAGGAACGGTAGTGTGTAGCTCTGAGGGGTGAATTGTGATGGATAGCTTACCCTTTAGGTGATGTAAGGAGGATTTTAAGGAATTTTTATCCCATCCAGGAGGTTTACAGTCCAGCCACAAAATGTAGTGTTCATTCAGAGACTCTATACGGTAAATCCACCATTATTTATCACATTTTCATCATAAAAAAAGATCGCCATCACAACTATGTTGCTAAGAAAACTCTATTTTGACGAAGAATTTATGATGAAGCCACTTCCTGTCAAACTTTACACCAGTTTGATAGCTTAAGTTGAAGGAAATGTCCAATCAGGAGCAGCCAAGGATCAACAAGTGAGCAGAAAGTGTGTCTGAAAAGAAGAAAAATAATGGTCCTCTATGGCTGGAATAAAGCCAATAAGATGTTTTTGATGCACGGTGGTGCCAAAAAGCAACTGAGTTGGTTTTGTGAGGATAGGAGGTAAATATTTGCATAAAAAACTGTAAATGAGGAAAAAGTGTAAATATGTAAATTCTTTCCATGCCAATGTTTTGTCTCCTGAAAGCCAAGACTTGACAGAATGATGTGCAGATGATAAAAAGACTTGGTCACTGTAAATCTGTGTGTTATTTCTACAAATTACTGGAGGTAATAAAGTGTGTTTAGTTGTTTTAGTTGCTGCTGTATCTAATTATACGTTCATTTTACATCATTTTAGCCTCATAATCTAACTGAGGCTGTCCTGAAAGCATCATGTCGCCATGGTGACAGGGATTAATAGAGTTGAGCTTCTACATGTATTTTTATATTAAGATTTAAGGGGATTAACTTGATATTTTTGTATTGCTGAACATTGTTTTCCCTCAAGGTGGCAACGCCGCCCTGCAGTGCCAGAGAACTGGACGAGAAGCCGTCCATCTTAATCCAAACCCTTCAGAAGAGCGAGCTGTCGCATCAGAACTCGCTGAGGAAGCGCAACTCCATGCGACGCAACAACTCCATGCGGAAAGGCGCCGGGAGCAGCAGCGGGAGCCTGCGCAGGAACAACTCCGGCCTCATCTCACCCAAAGTCCAGTTCTTCACCCCGGCCGATGGAGGCCAGAACCTGAACGCCGTCACCTGACATGAGGCCCGCCTTCTGCTGGCCGCCCTGCTCCTCCTGCCGGGGAGGAGAGCTGCGGGCCTCTCCGGCTCCCTGATGGGACTCGTTCTCTTTCTGTTCCCCGCCTTGTCTCGGGTCGTGTTTCGACACGTTTACTGCTGATATTACGTTTCTGTACGTTAGCAGTTCACTGAACATTTCTCTGCACTGACACAAACTCACAAAGTAGATTATGAGATAGATGATAGTCAACTCACACACTGCCAAACACACGGAAGTCGTGTCAAGTGAAACAGCACTTTATATCCCCAAACCCTCCATTTGCACATGAACGCGTTAGTTTTAGCCTCCGTATCCTGCTGTTTGTTTAACTGATTATTACATTTCATTTCCATAACTTATCTATGTGGCTGCTTCATTAAACATTTGGCATTTTTCTTCATTTTTGCTGCTGGGGGTGGGGGGGCGATGCATAACTCGAATGAGTCTTAATGATAACTAGTTGCAGCCAGTCACTGTGCTGTACTGTTATGTGTCACTTTTACATGTCATCCATACAGTTTGAGAATAAATTCCCTCTTTATATAAAAGCGGTTTGAATATTTTAACACCTCCCATGAGTCCTGGATAAACAACGTACTGTGTGGAGGTTGCAGACGCTGTTTATAAACTGCATGTGTAGTGGTATGCAAAGAATTCTGCAGATGTTTCCGTACCCAGAAGCTGTGTTAATACAACACAGTCACAAGCCTCCATACCACAGTCTTCCAGGTTTTTCTAATGGCTCGGGTAGAAATAATGCCACATGTTCAAAATGTGGTTTAACCAGCACAGCCTGCCTGAGTATTGTTTCTGACCATGTCCATCCCTTTATGAGCACAGTGGAGCATCTTCTGATGGCTACTTCCAGCAGGATGATGCACCATGTCACAAAGCTCAGACCAATGAGTGGACTGTACTCCAACGGCCTCCACAGTAACCACATCTACATCCAGTAGAGCACCTTTGGGATGTCTTGGAACGGGAGATTCTTATCATTGATGGATGCTATCATATCAATATGGAGGAAAATCTCTGAGGAATGAAGGTAAGTGTATATTTCTAATATTTAAATTGAGACATATGTTCTTTGTTTTGTGTTTTTTTTTTCTCTCTAAGCTTAACCACCTTTTTATTGATACTCCACCGTAATCATTTATCTTTTACGTCAACTCCTGTGAACTGTGACTGAAAGTATGGCCAGTACTGGGTCTGATGGGACTCAAACATGTCATTCTTGCAGATGTGTTTTACCTCTTTAGCATTTCCAACATGTTAAAGCAGCATAATATCACATTTGTGCGAGTTTAATATAAAGCAAATTGTAAGCATGTTGTGTTGTGAGATCGCGTTGAAGGTGAAGCATTTGTAGCCTGTTCACTGCAGAGGATAGAGTATTTATACGTGGCAGATCGGCTAATATCTGAAAAGGGCAACGCCAGGTTATAACATAGCTGAGTTACAGAACTATAAGTCATGGATACCTGCTGAGAAAGGGGAAAAAAGAAACACACAAATTAATCTCAACAACAATGTCATAGGGGCAAACGACGCTTAGGGAATGTTGTGTTTGGGTAGGTGGGGGGGAATTATGGAAATCGCTGTTGTTGGGTGTGTTTTTTTAAATACACATTCAAATAAGAAAATTTCAATTCAATGTCATAATGTTATTTTCTGACATTGAAATGAGTCAGATGAGAAGACAACACTAATTCTTTTACGATGCTGCATCTTATAAAATATAAAAGAACTTCTAAAATGGAGAGGCATTAGCATTAAGGTGAAAAAGAAAAACAATAAGCATATAAAGTATGTTACTTTTTTTTTTAAAAAAGTAATGTGGTATTTAAAATAAAGCGTGTGAAAGATTATGAAGTATGTATAAAGTGCAGGCACTAAAATGTAAGTGTAAAACTGTAATTTAAGGCTGTTCAAGTCCGGTCCTGGAGAGCTACGATCCTGCAGCTTTTAGATGCTCCTTCTCCAACACACCTGAATCAGATGAATGTCTTCCCGTTCAAGGACAGACAACTTGAACACTATAAGACAATGTAGAGAAGTATGATGCGTCAACGGTCATGTTTACATGTGCCAAATCAGAAACCTCTGCAACGTTTTATTTAGTGTTGCTATAGCAACAAGGGAAGCAGAAATGAATGAATCTGTAAAACGATGGAAGTAAAAAGACCAACACTGGTCCATCCACTAAGTTGGGTGCGTTTTTTTGCTGGAATCAGTGGGTCAGTGTTAGATAGATCAGGGACCAGAACTGGAGCTTTCTACCCCAACCGATCCAGGCAGATGGCCGCCCTCCCTGAGCCGGGTCCCACTGTCGCCCCTGTGCATGCTCAGGATGGGGGATTGGACTGAAGTCAAGAGTCAATGTAATGTGTTGGGTTTCCTTAACTAGACTATTATTTATTATGAATTGGCTTGAACTGATTTGTGTGTAAAGTGCCCTGATGTGATGTTGCAGTGAATTGTACAAACAAAGCTGAATTCAACTGAATAAAATAGAAAGACTGAAGAACTGCTAAACAAGACTTCAGAAGATTATGACATAAATTAGTTGCAGCTTGGGGGCAAGATATAAAGAAATTAGGGACGGCTCGAAATGTTTTATTGTATTCAAGAACAAGGACCAGGCATGTTAATGTACATTTTCTTGTAAATATGCAAGATTAAAGCCAATGGCTCATTTCCATCTTTGGTCCCTGGCAGGCAGATAGACTTAGAAACAGTCAAATATATTAAGAAAATATAATAAGAGAATATAGGAACAGAAACATGGACAACAGCATATATACATCAAATTAAAAGGGCATTATAGGGTATTTATATCTCCAGATAAAACACAACTATAATTCCAGGAATTCAAAGAATAATGGGAAACAACAACCATCTGTGTTAAACGTGGTGAGTTTTTAACCATTAATAATGACTGGTAGTTTATTCCAGGATTTCAGCCTCTGAATGATGTAAACATTAGTTTAGTTTTTCATTTGGGAATATTATAATCTTCTCTAGTTAACGCCCTGGTGGTTCAGCTTTTGTTTCTCCTTTTTTTTTATGAATATAGATGCTTAATGGTGGGAATGCAAGACCAGTACTTTCCCTCTGGCTCACTCTGTGGTCAGAGATGCTCGTATAAGCTTGATATGTTAATAGTGTTTGCAGCTTAGATTGTGATCATGTTCCATCTCTGTGCATGTGTTTTTGGGGAAAAGAAATGATCTAAAGCTGTAAATATAAAATTTGTGATGCTAACTGCATTACATGTCACATGACTGCCTGCTGTAATAAACCCTTGTTTTAACTGCGCAATAAGAAACCAGAAAAGTGACCGGTCATGATCAAACTCCACCCCAGGCATGACTCATCAGTCAGGAAGTGAACTTACTTTTCTCCTGCAGCACACATCGAGAGAAAAGACAAAAGCCTCAACTTTCTAGTCAAACCTAAGCTTCTTCCTGAAGAAGGATTGTACAAGGGCTGCAGGGAAAACTGGGAATGCTGCCAGTGGCATCGTACAGCTCAGACAAGAGAAGGCAAGTAAAAGTGGAAGTAACATAACTGGAGGCTGCACGAAGATAACATGGCGTCCGTTTCAGGGGAAACTGTCTCTTGTCCTCTCTGCCAAGACATTTGTAAAGATCCAGTAATGCTGTCGTGTAAGCACAGCTTCTGTTCTGGCTGTCTACAGACCCACTGGGCAAACAGGGAGTGTCCAGTCTGTAAGAGAAAGTCTTCCATGGAATTACCTCCTCTACTCTTTGCGACAAGGAGCAAATGTGAGGTCTCAGACTCAGGATCTGAGCCCGTCTGCAGCCTGCATGCACAGAAACTCAGCTTCCTGTGTTTGGATGAGCTGCAGCTGATCTGCGGCTCCTGCAGGGATTCAGAAACTCACAGCAACCACACACTCCAACCCACCAGCCAAGCAGCTCAGGAGAGGAGGAAGAAGCTTCAGGATTCCTTAAAGCCCCTCCAGAAGAAACTGAAGCTGGTGCATCAAGTGAAAGGAGACTGCGATCAGACAGCGGAGCACATTAAAGTTCAGGCTGAAAGCACAGTGACCAGGATTAAAGAGGAGTTCAGGAGGCTGCACCAGTTTCTGGTGGAGGAAGAGGAAGCCAGGCTGGTTGCGCTGAGAGAAGAGGAAGAGCTGAAGAGTCGCATGATGAAGGAGAAGATTGGGGCCCTGAGTAAAGAGATAACTGCTCTTTCTGGTGTAGTTAGAGCCACAGAAAAGCAGCTGAGAGCTCAGGATGTTGCTTTCCTGCAGGGCTACAAAGCTGCAGCAGAAAGAGTCCTGCAGCAGCCTCTGCCCGAAGACCCTCTGCCCGTCTCAGGAGCTCTGATAAACGTGGCCCAACACCTGGGCAACCTGAGCTTCAACGTCTGGAACAAGATGAAGGAGATGGTTTCTTACAGTCCGGTAATTCTAGATCCCAACACGGCTCATCCGGACCTCGTCCTGTCTGAGGATCTGACCGGTCTGAGGCAGGGGGAGGGGGAGGGGAGGCAGGAGCTCCCTGATAACCCAGAGAGGATCGACCACTTCTTCTCCGTCCTGGGCTCAGTGGGCTTCGACTCAGGACGTCACAGCTGGGAGGTGGAGGTGGGAGACAACGACGCCTTCGTGCTGGGGGTGTCAACGGAGTCGAGTCAGAGGAAAGGCTTCATATGGCCGGGGCTGTGGAGGCTGATGTTCTGCGAAGGAAAATACAAAACACTCACGCCATCAGACACGGGGTCTGACGTCACGGTGACGGGGAACCCCAGACAGATCCGAGTGCTCCTGGACTGGGACGGAGGACGACTGTCCTTTTCTGATGCACAGACGGGCGCACACATACACACCTTTACACACACTTTCACCGATAAGGTGCTTCCTTACATCAGCACCTGGAGCAAGGTTCCCATCCATATAGCAGCACGGGGCGTCTCTGTAGCCATGGTTACCAACGCTCCAACTTCTTTTACTTGTTAAATGCTGTGAAATGTTTAATTTTCCAAATCAGTGATGCTGAAGCTGTTAATCCAAAACAATAAGCTAATGGCTACATTGTTATCCGTCATTATCAGTGCAATTTGTTTTGTAAAACAGGAGGGAAAATGTGGTATTATCTATTTTTTCTATCTTATTCATAATAGTTTCAGCCTGAACAGATAAGCTGGAGTTACTGAATGAGGCAGCATGCATGAGTCAAACTTCCCCAGGAACTTTCCTAAAAACATGTTTATGTAATATTGTCAGAATAGATAGATATAATCATGTATCCGTGCATGTTTGATCAAATATTCCTTAATACGTGTTTCTGCACTTTAAACCTAATGAATGTTTTATATGTCCATTTGTTTTTAAGTCATACTTTTTTTTTTTTAACTGTTGTCAGGTCATAGCTGCACCCTGAATGAAAATACTTTCATCAATTTCTTTTTATTTATTATAACAAGAATAATGTGAAACGTTTGACACGGTGGGCTGAATTTTGCTGTCCATGGTCAGGTGAGTGAAATCCCAAACACATATTGATTAAAGGGGATTATCTAACTGTTAACTTTATGCACAAATAAATGTCAGGGTAAACATTTACTTATTGTTTTTGTTCCTTTAGGTGAATTGCAATTTCCCTTTGGGATTAAAAATTAATGAAGTGTTTGCAATGTAATTTAATTAATTAATTTATTTTAACTTTGTTGACAACCAGATAGATTATATATGTAAAGATTCAATATTAGTAAAGAACTGCTATAAGATTTTAAATATGTTCAGGTCTTATTTGACTTAATAAAATATTAGGTTTACTCTATGTTTTGTCATTTTTACTGTAAATTATTATTATTATTATTATTATTATTATTATTATTGTGATTATCTTAAGGGTGTAAAAAGGCCACATTGATAGAGAAAAATAAAATGTGGAAAAAAGGGACGTTTTAGTCTCATGTGGGTTTTTTTGGTTTCATTCTTGTATGTTTATATATATATTTAGATATCTTATAAGGCAAAGTAAATAACATTTCAATCTGACTTTTTTTTTTGGGGGGGGGGGGGGAGCTTCAATCTTATCAATATAAACGGAATTTTATTTAGATTTTTCAAGTAGCAGAAATGGACTTTCATTGATTTTATTTATTTATTTATTTTTGGGGTCTTCCATTGTTTTTATTTGACGTTACATTACGTGTGACGTATAGTTACTGCCGTCAAACCCGGAAGTGAGTGCGGGGAAGGTGAAATCAGTCTGAACATGGCTCGTAGCTTGCTGTGCAGAGGTGTTGGCGTGCTTCGGCTCAGCAGGGAAGCACCGCTGCTCTCCGCTCCTCGGTTCTCCTCTCAAACCGAACCGGAACCGCTGACAGTGAGACAACAGAACCACGGAGTCAGGTGCTGTCATGACACGAAACTCACGTAGAAACTTTATTTATGGACAAAATAAAGACTTTTACACGTAGAGCCTGTTCCAGGTCTACACACGCTGCTGCGGGGCATATGTCAGGATCTCAGGGGGATTTCGGCATATATATTATTTCCATTAAAAATCTAATTGTATGAAAATGTCAACATATGTTTCTTTCCCCGAACACGCGATCACGTGGTGAAAATAACTTTATTCATAACAGTCATGATCACAGACAAACTATCTTCACCGCCTTCTAAATAAGGAGTGGAAAGTCATTTTTTTAAAGTTTTTAAAACTAATATTTAATTATTTAATCCAATATGAACCAATAATAGATAAATAATAATATTAAACAATCCAATTTAAAATAGTTTCTTCACTGAAGATGGACCAGGGAGAACGGGACTGTAAATGAGTGAGAAAGCAGAAAATGTCCAAAGAAAATCTGTATAAATATTGATAAAGACCACCTTAAAAAGAAACTGGCTGCTTGGAGGACAAATATAAATAATTGTGGACTGGATCAGGATTTTTATTCAGTTTTATTTTACGGAGAGGTCACCTGGAGATGCACCAGGTCAAGCTTCATTAGGTCTAGATCGCCCTCTGAAAATGGATAGATGCTTAGAAATTTCATTTAAAGATATATACACAATGTCATATATTTTACAAATCCAGGAAAAAAATGAATGACAACAGTATTGAAATGAAATCTCCCGAATTTCCTTTGCACCACTGGATTAAAACAACGTTAAAATATTATATTTTACAACAAACTTAAAGGAAAATGAAGCTCAGTTGTGTTTAAAGATGTGGTTTAACTTTTACTTATTTTTTTTCTCCAGGAGAATAATATTGAATAATCCCAAGAAGAGGAATGCTCTGTCCTTGTCCATGCTGGAGTCTCTCAGAGAGAACATCCTGACTGATGTTGACAGCGATGATCTCCGGGTTATCATCATATCCGGTCAGATTTTATCATGTTTGTTGATATGATGGAAGGAGAAAGGTGCTGGTTATAACTTCTAATGTGTGTTTCAGCCAAAGGTCCGGTGTTTTCATCCGGACACGACCTGAAGGAGCTGACGTCGACTCAAGGCCGGGAGTATCACACTAAGGTGTTTCACACCTGTTCAGAGGTGCGTCGCTCTTTTTCCTTTCATCTCTCAAAATGAATGTGAACACGACCCCTTTACTGACCACTTTAAATGTCTTTAAAGTTTAAAAACTTATAATGGATGGATATTAGGACCAAACTGTCAAAATTTATTCAGTTTAGAATATTATAAAACAGACAAAAATAAAAATAAATCATCACATTTGAGAAAATTTACTCAAAAAGTTGTAATTCTCTGCAAACTACAGCCGCTTTTCATATATCCTTTTATTATGGACATTTTAACACAAGCTTTATAGGAAGATTTTAGCTTCTTTGATGGAAACTTCCAGATTTATAGCCTGATAAAGTGACATAATTACAATAAATAATGTGTAAACAGATAGAATGACCAAATCCAACCTATAAAGAATTTCTCTGACTCTTGTCCTTCAGGTGATGACTCTGATCCAAGACATACCTGTTCCAGTGATCGCCATGGTAAACGGTGTTGCCACGGCAGCCGGATGCCAGCTGGTTGCCAGCTGCGACGTTGCCGTGGCGACGGAGAAGTCCACTTTTGCTACGCCGGGTGTGAATGTGGGTCTGTTCTGCTCGACGCCGGCGGTGGCCATCGGCAGAGCGGTGCCGAGGAAGGTACATCCTTTTATTTTCAGCTTCTTTAATTAGAAAGATCTTGCTTTCTTCCATATTGTGAGATCCAAATATTCGATCTAATTCATTTGTATGTCTGTGAAAAATGACTTGACTACAAGATATATGATTTGAACTTTATACTTCAATAAAAAAAACAATCATGAAAGGGTTTTCTTTTATTTTGTATAATCTAATCAATCACCATATTGTGAGATGAAAGACAATCTAAATCAATAAATCCAATAATAAGCTTTAATTGGACACCTTTGCTTTCCATCTTTGAAACAAGGTTGCCATGGAGATGCTGTTCACAGGAACTCCCCTCTCAGCCCGCGATGCTCTGCTGCACGGTCTGATCAGCAAGGTGGTGCCGGAGGAGCGACTAGAGGAGGAGACGTTGGCCATCGCCCAGCGGGTGTGCCAAGCCAGCAGACCCGTCGTAGCTCTCGGGAAGGCCACTTTCCAAAGGTCCGAGTCAGAATAGAGCTGATTTAGAGCCTTTATGATTAAAGCAAATACCCCCGCACAAAGAAATGATCAAGAAAATGAGTAAATACTGAATCTATTCCAAGTGTTTCTTTAGTCAAAGTGGACCAAAAGCCATCAGAATGAATACTGACTTTTCTCTGTTTTGTTTCCTCTGAAGACAAATGGCCCAAGGCAGAGATGCAGCGTATGCTACCACCTCCAAGGTGATGGTGGACAACCTGGCTCTGAAAGATGGGCAGGAGGGAATTCGGGCCTTCATAGAGAAACGCAAGCCGGTGTGGAGCCACACAGCAGAAAAAGCACATGACTGACCAACTATTGGAGAGACCATTATCCTAGGATTATCTGCACTGGTGCATATGATACCCAGTGTTTGGTGTAGACTAATTAAAACCAATCCTCCGTTAATATATGGACGTTTGAGTTGTTAATATCCTTCTACATGAGAATTTCCTATGTTATGCCCATGGCTAGGGGAGAAGCTAAACCACCATGTGCCTTAAAAGCCACAGTATGGTAATGACCATGAGACCCTGAAAGGTGGACCATTGATCACTGATAATGCCAAAGAATCCTTTGTGTTGTCGGATGTGTTAAATCCGATGTGGGTTACAAATAGCACAAAAGTGGATGTTTGAAACTTTGTATTTGTCACGTTTAATTCATGGATAAATCACTTAAGATGAACAGGAAACATTAAGTGAATTTTACTGTCATTCTGCACTTTAGGAATCGTAGAATTTAACTGTAAAGGGGATGGTAAGTTGAGTGAACTGTAAATGTGAATGGAAGCTGAAGATAATAAAGAGGAATTACTGTTGTTGAGACAGAGAGAGAGATCTCGCTCTGTTCAGACAAAGGCATATTGTGCAGTGCAGACTCTGATCCTTTTTTTATATGACATTCAACAATTGTAAAATGTTTCCTTGCACAATAGCAGAGGCACAGCTTTATATTAGAAATGGAGCCTTTATTATCCTGGAAGTTTTTATACTCAGAACAACTCTATTAAATTTCTGACATGTTGTAAACAGGAGTAAAGTTGTTCTGGTGAACATGTGGCTTTTTATGTCACTTGAGCCCGTTTCTGATTGGAAAATATTGTATTTGAGTGTATTAGTCTACTTCCAAGGCCACTTGCCTCATAGACTAGATCACTTAGACTGAATGATAAATGCAGATGACTATAAATGATTCACAATAAGGCATAAATCCTTCCCCAATATGGAGGAAGTGAGCTTGTTACTGGTTCCAGCATCACATAAGTTGATATTGTAGGAAAATAAATAAAAAATTAAACACAATTCCATGTCTTTTAGCTGAGAAGCTATTAATTGTCAATATGGAATTGTAGAGTGAAATATGTGTTTTATATAAATTTATATAAATATTTATCAAATAAGAGGTTAGTTTTTAACAACGTCTCGATCAAGTTGCTTGTCATGTCACTTCCGGTCGCCATCTTGGTTAGAACATATCCAAACAAACCGTCGGCAAACGAAAAGCTACTATTACTCTTTGACTTATATAAATAAAAACCGGTAAGTGTGTGCCAAGCACATACATTTTATTAAGCATTAATTCTGACTTTAGATGTAAAGATATTTGTTTGGTACAAACTTCCGTGAGCGTGCCGTGCTCTAATTAGCGCGTGGGCGACAGTTAGCATTTGCTTTGTCTTTGGCAAACGCTTCTGTGTGTTTTTCTGTCTTGTCTTAAATATTTTAAAGTGTTTATTTTGACCACTTTCCTACAGCTGTTTTGTCTTCGATTACACTAGTGTTTGTTTTTACATTTCCGTTAACTAGATAAGCTGTTGTGTTCTGTCTTCCTATCTGTTTCCGGTTGCAGCGGAATCTGTGACCGCAGGGGGGCGCTGTTGTACATTTCACAGCATGTAGGTCTTAGAAAAACACTGGAGAACATTTTAATGTAGGTAAAGTTAAGTTAGAGTTCAGAAATAGTGACCTCTGGCACCGTTTTCTTTTCAGGTGTTGAGTCTGGACGTTTCTAACATAATGTGTGACCCTAACATCGCCAGGATCATGGCGGTCACTATTTCTGATAGCCATCAGAAAGTGGGTCCTGAGGACCCGGATTGAGCGAAATTATCGAAATGTGAATTTGGTTTGTTTCATGTTGCTGCAGGGTAAGTAACAGAGACCAAGAAGTCCTTTTTTATTATTATTTCTTAATCTTAATGCACTTTATTGACACCCTAACCCAACAAAATTGAGGTAGCAGCTCTCCTGTTAAGATGAATGAAAATAAATCAGACACGATGTGCAACAGTATAAAAGTAATATTGACAAAATAAATGAATAAAAACACACTGAACATTTCACGGACAGCAAAATGTATTGCACGAGCTTTATCTCCCTGCTTCATGGAAGCAGAGTTCAGTGATAAAAGCTGTTTTCACTCTGCTATTGTTTGCTTTTATAGACCTAAAGTGCTTCCCTGAGGACAACAGCTCCACAAGATAGTGACCAGGATGGGAGGGTCTCGTAGAACTTGGACCAGCGGAGCAGAGCGGCCAGAAACAAGGTGACGTAGGGACTGGGAAGGATGGTGGAGTCAGACGGAGGAGCTGTCGGTGTGTCAGGCTTCATCAGACTTTGATATTCCCTTGTAGCTGTGAGGCTGCGGTGCTAACCACCACACCACTGTGCAGCCATGATTAAAGAATATCAAAGTCATCATTTTTTGTTCCTCTTAGCTTTTGCTGACCAGAGATGTGTTTATAGATATGGTGGCGATTAGCGTAGCAAAATAAATTGGATTTTCATCTATCAGTTGTTCTAGCTGGAGTGAAAATAAAGTTTTTCCACAACTTGATGGACACTAGCCATGTTTGGATTAAAAGCCTGATCAGAATACAGATATTTAATGTAAATGTAAAATTAAAGAGAATATTATAAATTTTCTTTATAAACTTACTGATATGTTTTTGTTATTGTGATTTTTTCAAGTAGCCCCACTTGAGAAACAGTGGTAGAAGTAATGAGAAGCTGCATCAGTTTGTGTTGGATAACCTGCAGCTTCCTACCTACCTTTCTGCTGTTAACTCAGGCACTGATGCAGCATTCAAACCCCAAAACTACTTTGGATTACATTCCCAGCACCAAGCTTAGAAGTCTAAATGTGGACCAAAAGTAGAGGCAAACAAATTTAGGATTGAAGCTCAAACATGATTTGAAATGAATAATGGAGCTGTTTGCATGCTTACATGTTTGCTTGACAGTGTTGCTGATGATGTTTTCCCTCTGGAAACTTAGAAGTATAAAAACTTTCATGTCCATCCACGAACATGTGCTATTTAATGCTGCATAAAACATCAATAGCTTTTCTTTGTTAACCCAGAGGTCCACAAAGTTAAACCTACAGCAAGTTAGACAGACTTGAGTCACAATGAGGATGGAGCCCATCACAGTAATTAGCAGGATACACCTTCAGGTCACAAGGCCAACAGAGAGACAAACTCAAGATGGGACACCCAGAGAGAACATGCAAACTGCACAGAACGGCCACTGTTCCATCCCCTCCCCATCTGAGGTTTGAACCAGTGACCTCTTATTGTGAGGCTGCGGTGCTAACCACCACACCACTGATTCTGTAGTTTGGACACATACTTGTCATCAATTACAATCAATAGCTGGGTAATGTACACAAGAGGTTCAGATATGTTTTCACTTAAAACTTCTTCAGTAAATTTTTTTCCCCCATTTCGTTTCAAGTAGTTAACTAAAATGGATTTAAAAGCAGCACAAACTGCATTACTTTCATACCTGTATGATATACACAAGTTCTTCCATGAGGGTGTTCAGATGAGAAGAGATACAGCACAGTGAGTGATCAGGTGGCCCGGTGGTTACTAAGGTGGACATCAATCCTGAGGTCACGGGTTCGAGTCCCCGCGCTGACACCAACATTATCAGC
>JAOXYM010000025.1:3950945-3968538 GCA_028567055.1 Leptatherina wallacei
GCTGATAATGTTGGTGTCAGCGCGGGGACTCGAACCCGTGACCTCAGGATTGATGTCCACCTTAGTAACCACCGGGCTACCTGTTCATTCACTGTGCTGTATCTCTTCTCATCTTAACATTCTCATGGAAGTACTTGTGTGTATATATGATGTAGAAACAGGGAATGATGGTAGCACATTTTATACAAGAGTAGAATTCATCAAGCCTGATTTAGAAATTGTTCTCTGTATTATAGCAGAAGATATAAAGTAAAGTGAGAGCTGTAGAGGACCACAGTAGATCTTTAAAGCATTCTGGGACTTGAACCCAAGTCCTCCAGACCTAATGTCATTCCTGTAACCACTCTGCTACCACTCTACTGGTTCTCCTTCACCTTTTCTGATCCCTTTATCTCGTAAACCCAGTCACATTAAAGTAGTTCTATGACATCATATAAAAAAAATATTTTTTTTTTGATGCTTTCAATTGATTTACAGTTTTTCTCCATTTACTTTGATCCAATCCCTCTAGGAATTAAAAGAGGCATCACTCTTGCCGGACTGGTCTCCAGCTTCCTCGGTGGGATGGCTTACTGTGTGACCCAGCTGGTCAACAACCTTCACCTGGGTTTAAAGAACAAAGATCACACCCCACATGCCGATCAAAGGACCATTTTAGGTATGTCCACTGCCTGATTAACCTGATTAATCCAGGTGTGTCTGACCTCAGTAACCACTATGACAACAACCAGGCACACCTGGATTAATCAGGTTGTCCAGTAATGAGAGACAGGAAACAAAGGAGCTGTTTTAAGTTCAGGAAGTATTGGACTTCTGCAAAGAGCCCATTTCACTGTACAGTTAAGAAGAAAACAGGCTAAAAGCTGCTCACATACCAGCATAACTGAACAAGGTAAACACTGGAATACAAAACACAAAAATACTTGTAATTCATCAAAAGTTGGTCAAGAAATAGTTTCAAATCTTTACAAAACTGTTAATTTTCGAGTCTTCAGGCTGCAGGACACCACTGTATGTGATCTGTGTGTGTTGAAATGAAATGAATGAATGAAATGAAATGAAAAATACTTCATTTATCCCTTTTGAGGGAAATTATTGTTGTAGCAGAAGGTTTTTTTTTTTTTTTTGTTGCTTCCCAAATTACTTTTATTAATAAAAGGTGTAAAGACAGGTTAACAATAGTAAGTTCTGACAGCTGTTATGACAGAAGACTAACATTTCTGTTCCTGAAAATAAATTCCCCTCATTCTGTAGGATTCATGCAGACTGAGCCCATTTTTTATGAAAACATCTCAAGATTTACAGCACAAGACAGATTCAAAGACTTGATTTTCACCCCTCTTCATTTTATTAAGCAAAGTGTCAGAATGATCTGCAGTTCAGTTTAACAAAAAGCCAAACAAACATAACTTAGGGAATGTAATGAACAGTACGTGTCTGCTAATCTAACTGGAAACCAGAAGAATAATAAGGACTGTGACTGGTTAACATGTGACTCACACATTTATATCATGTAGTGTGTCTGTGCCAGATGACTGGATGCTAATGGAGGTGTCAGAATAAACAGTAGTTGACACAGTAGAGATGAAAGTAAGATAATGTAGTAAAGCAAACAGAGTTGTTCACATCTGCTGTTCAAAATGTGGAAACCACCTTACAGCAATTAAAAAAAAAACAACCTGTGGTTACAAAGCAACTCAGGTGACGTAAACCCAGTAAATCAAGTATTTATTCTATAGCCCTCTGCAATTAGATCTCTATTTAGGGTTGATAATTAATAAAAACTACACTGGCCTTACAATATGCAACAATAAAGTACTGCAGTCTGCCTGTAAGAGAGAAATACATTGCACATTATGGTAATTAAGTTCTGAAATCATCACTGAAACTGGACTGTAACAAAGAGTGTAAAATGAAACAACCTGCTCTTTCCATCATGCTTCCAAATTGAAATGCAAGTCAAACTTTACTATAACCCATCCAATACTGCTTTCTATCCCCCTCGTCAGACATGTCCTCTCTTTGAAAGTAACATTCACAAGCATATAGTTATTTAATCTCTAATGTAAATACCCGGGAGTAATATATAAAAAAATAAACATGGAAAATAAATCAGAGTTTTGCTTCCCCTGCTACGGATAAATCTGAATATTAACAAATATCCACTGTACATATCAGACTCTAAAAGATATAGATATACTGTCACCTGTTAATGAGTTACATCCAAAAATAAAATAAGATCTTCAGTCAGTAATTTTTTTCTTTTTAAAGCGATCAGTAAAAACACGAAGAGGCTGGTGTGTCCTGCAACCTTACGATGCAGCGCGACAGTCAGAAGGTCAGTACTTCACACACAGAGATTCCTAACAAAGCTAGGACTACTGCTCATTTTTACCACAGTGACGGTGACTACACCTCAGTTTTTTTTTTTTGTCTTTTACAGTGTCTAGTCATTTTTTGTCTCGCCGATCACAGCAGCATGGACTCTTGCATGGCGAACGCCTCCTGTGCGTGCCGATAGTGTGGTCCTCCAAACAGCTGCTGCCGTATGACCGGCTGCTGCTCCTGAAATTGTGTCCTGTAGTGAGGCAGGTCGTCTGGGGCGGAGGGAAACGTGAACTCCTGAACAGGAGACATTTGGGCTCTCTGGAAGCTGGGAGAGCGGGGCATCCCACCTGGGGATTGAGGCAGGGGGTCACTCTCTGGGTCCCATTGGAGCCCCTCTACAGCCCGCCGAGGCCTGTCTTCTGGCAGGTAATGAGGGTGCGCCTCCCCCCTCTGATGCCCCTCGAACCTGTAGTCCACCTGAGCATAGATCTGTGCGGTTGATGTGAGTTGTTGGCGGTAGATGGGGGTGGACCTGCCGTGGGTTTCCAGCTCTGAGGGAGACGGGGCGTTTTGGAGGTTGCGGGTTGAGCCAGGCGGGGGCTGCCTGCGGTAAGTAGCGAAGGAGTTATTCATGAGAGCCTTCTCGGGGGAGCGGCTGTTGGGGTGGCGTTGGGTGGTTGCGTATGCTAGCTCTCCATACGCCATGCTGGAAGGGGGGGCATAGAGTCTGTCCTCCCCCATGTGGTCCAAACTCACACTGTAGGCCGGATGGAGGATGGGAACCTCAGTAGTTCTTCCTGGAGAGTGCTGCTGGGAAGGTGCGTGGTACCGAGGTTGACTGCTGGAGTAGCTGCCAGGGACCCCTCCTGGACTGTTGTGGGGGAATGAAGGAAGAGGGTGTTTAGCTATTCTGGGCCCTGATGTGATGGAGATGACGCTCCCGGCCAGGCTCGGTCCACGGCCTGGGCTTCCCTGATGCGACGCCGACATACCGAAGGGTGTTTCACTGCGAGGGGTTCGCATTCTGGACGGAGGTCTCTCAAGCTCCAGGATCTCAAAATCCTGCTCTGGCAGCCCCGGTACGTTATCATACTGGGAGGCGTTGGAGCCACGATCGGAGCCGGGGATGAATCCCTTGGAGCGAGGACGGCGATGGAGCAGGGCGTTGTCATCTGGGCTGGAGGGGCCCGGAGATGTACCGCGGCTGAAATGGGTCTCTCTCGCCGCTGCCGCTTTGGCGGCCTCTAGCTTCGTCTCTGAGGGCTTGAACCATCGGGGGCCGATGTCTCTACGGGAGCTGGAAGCTGCGTTGGAGTTGTGGTTGGCTGTGGCGTGGCTTTGAAGCTTCCCTTTATCCACTGTGGTGACTTGTGGTGTCGGGGTGGGGGCTGACGTCGGAGTTACACCTCTCTCCGGTGTGGTGGACCTGGACTGTTTTTGCTGCTCACTGGGAATCTCACTCGATCCCCTGGAAGGGACATCCCTTTTGTCCACCTTGTGGTGGCGAATCGGTCTGTCCAACGAGTCCCTGCGCGCCCGACTCGGAGGCCGACTGTCCCGCTGCCGGTCCGGTGCAGGACTCGAGTCCCTCGGAGGCTCGGCTGGCTCTGCGTGGCTTTGACCGTTACCCACATGGTTCACCTCTGCTGCTAACTCAGGAGGAAGCTGCCCCAGAGGCTTCTTTGGAAACTCGTCCTCTTTACCTGCAAGATGAGAGTAGTACGTACACGTCAGAACTATATCAGAGAAGGAGATGAGCACTGATGGTTGGATACACTGTGTGGCGCTGATTCACATCAGATGAGGAGTAACAACGGGGACATGAAGTCATGCAACAACACTGCCATAGAGGTCAAAATAAAGGAGAATTACATTCATGACGACACTTGATCACAGACAAAAAAAACCTTTAGACACTAATTCCCACTATGGGAAGCCTAATTAGGCAGTACCACTCAGCTGAGAGGACTCTGAAATTATTACGGAGTTTTACTCCATTTTATTAGCTGCAGCAATAGCTCCAGACTTGGAAGATCATACAGAAATAATTCTTGTTTAACGAACCTTCTGATACGCACTGAGACTTGTAAGTAAAAGGTATTAAAACCACTGAGGGGGGAAAAAAAAGAATCACTTTAACTGCTCAGCACCAAGATTGCCTTCCTTCAACCAGTACAGTGTAAAATGACTGCTTAACCAGTACAGGCAGCGTGATGTGAAGCGGGGTGGACTGTAAGGGAATCACCACAACAGACCAGTAGGCAGCTTGTGGTGGAGCAGAAAGTGTTGCAGGAGTCAAGCTGGATTTATATAAGCTGGTATCGCTGCTGTAGGCTCAACGCCAACCTCTTCCAGACCTGGCGTCTGCTCTGCTCTGCAGTTACGCAGAATCACTCTCGTGCGGTTGGCCAGTTTGGGATTACGTCTTTCCGGATCGGCTCTCTGAATGTGTGTTGTACCTGCTATTTTTAAAAAACAACACACTTCTCATTTTGTTTGCGCTGTAAATTTTTTAAACTGAAGAATTCTCTCTTTATTTACTTCCACAAGCTGGTGAAGACACAGCACCATGTTGGCTGCCATGGTGGTAAAGCAGGAAATGCCTGAAGGGAACCATCGAAAGAACTTCACCCAGTCGAGTTTACCAGCCGACACCGGCCCTACTGCCACCTTCAGATTCGCAGTAACCCTACGCTCGAGTGCAAGAGCACATTTACACCTCACGAGTTTAAATCCAGCTTTGTTCTATTAACTTGTTGCCACTGTATTCACATACTAGAGTGTATGTCCTTTTTTGGTTTTTCATGAGCACAGAGTTAAAATTCAGAGGAAACTTACAATTAATGGCAGTATTATACGCCACGATTAATTCATGGTAAACATCTCAATGTCATCGCTTTACTTAAAGGATAACATCCGAACTGTATGGACAGATCGGCACAACTCGTACGCAGAAGCCTGTGTTGCTAGTGTTGCAGAAGAAGTGCATCCAAGTTGGAAAGTATGGCAGAGGAAGAGTTATTCCCCCCAGACAAATGGATGAAGTCTTTTCTGTCAGATTTCTTTGCTGATGGAACAAATCATTGTTCCGGCATTGTGGAGGACGACGGCTCATCAGCCTGTCAAGCAGCCATAAAAACGTTGTAGCGGAAGTAGGAAATACATCAAATATGTTTCCTCACCCACAGAATAACCCCCCCTGCTTTATAAATGTCCATAACTGGGTTAAATTATGTTAATGTTTAGCTGATGTCACTTAACGTTAAATTATATGGACGAGAAAAACTGAAACGGTCTCAATCTTTTGTGATGGATATTTTTGTTGTTCAAATAGGCTCAGCGTGAGTGCTATGCTTTCTGTTGTCAGTGTGCAATGGTCTGTAGAATAACTGGAATGACATATATATGGTCCTGTTTCTTTGTTTAGCTTCACTTTACAGTATAACTAGGCAAAACTAGCTGGATGTTCCTCGTTTCTAAAGTCTCTCCTCATGCTCAAAAGAAATATTCATAAACATTTTTATAACACAATTTACAGAAAGAAGGTTTTTACTGAATTTTAGTTTGTTTAAATTGTAAAATCCTGATTATTTCTGACAGTGGTGCCAAAAAATGTATAATTATGCCATCCTTACTATCAGACTACTATTACTATCCTGATTTTTTTTTTTGCTGAGATCCAATAATTTTTTCTTGCCAGGTGGATCACATGTCAGTTCAATACGTTCATACAGGTGGACGCAGGTTACAGCCTTGAAGTTCTGCACACACGCAGAAGATGTGACGCTTCACACAACGTGCTGTTTACGGAGGTAAATATGGACGCTACACACGTCAGCATGTGTATCAGTTTACTGGTTGTTTTGCAATAAGAGCTGACGTAATGATATAAAATAGTGTTGTCCATTGTTTACATTTGATCTTGCCATGTCCAGCCTCCTCCGTGATGTCTGCCTCGCTTTAACGACGTAGACATCCGATGACCTTTCAGACTGAGGTCGTATTTTAATAAGATGTGTCCAGTTTAGTCCCTCATATGGAAGTGGTACTGCAGACACTTTTGCCTGCAGAGTGAACGTAGCCTTTGTTGATGTAATGAAAGGGTTTTTGCACCATTAAAAGTCCATTGTATACAACTCTTAGGGAAACCTGCTAAGATTAGTTTAATTTATATTAGTTAATGCTGTTGTACAGGGCTTCGGCTTCATGAAGCAGATGGAAATCAGCCAAAGACATAACTGGAAAAGTCTCTAGTTTGAGGTGTGATGAACGAGTTATTGTCTGTGAAGGAGTGTGTATATATATATATAGATAACATTTAAATAGATCACCTATCTTTTTTTCCAGTTAGCTAGTCAAGGTCAGTTAGTGGACACACGGGCAATCAGAGAATAATGTCGCTGGTGTTGGCCCAGAAAGATTAAACTGGGAGCCGATGGTTTAGTCTTGTTCGCACATTCCAGCCTCTTCAGACAAAAATATGGCCATTTAGAAAAAAAAAAACTATCCTCCACAGCAGCAAATGTGTTAACAGACGGTAGTTAAAATAGAAGATTAACAAAAGCTTTCAGCAGCGGAGATGTGGCTCATTATCTTGTCAGCAGGCAGGGATATGAACAGAAAACTGTCACTGCTGTATGGGCTCCGCTCTTCCTTATTCAGTAACACTTTCAAGAAGTAGTTGCTGCTTTAGTGCAGGACCAAATAATAACTCAACATTTACATCATTTATATATATATTCATGTTATATAGCAATCCCTATTAATATGCATGGTTAAATGTATTATTTATAAATCAGAGTTCCTGTTTACGTTTCTGACGTTGATTCGATCAGTCACATACACAACTGTCTTGAATCGCTCTAATTTTCTCGGTAAACATGAACACATAGCCTATTTCACTTAACAGCTTAGCTTTCTGCCCTGCAGCGCGGTTACGAAAGAAATGATGAAAAGGGTCTATTGTTTGATATTTGAGTCAGGCACTCGTTTGTTGGGGAAAATAAAACAGATTTTATGCATCACTAACGCACATAACTCCGGGTTTGAGCTGCTTTGTTGGGGAAGTAAACGTTCTGTTAACAGCATTCACATTGTAGCTCGTCTTATTTGGATAATCTGACAAGTATTTCATGTTGTGACCGTGGTTTGGACATAAAGGACTGTTTGGGCTTTATGTGTGCAGAAGGGATGATGTCAGCGAGATGAACTGGATGTTGAGAGAACGTGAGAGCCGGGTCACCTGGGTTACTTTCTACAGGGTACGGGTTTTTGAATGAAACCGTATTAATCTGGATGTGCAGATGAGAACATCATTTAACAAGATTGTTATCGTGTGTTGTTCTATGAAACATTCAGGCAAGTTATCAAAGACTGTCGACTCTGTTTAGAGGTTTCTATCAGTCAGTAAAATTTGGTGGCATATTTTAATCAATCTGCTCCCACATGTTTCTACTTTAAATTTTTTTACTTTAACTACTTAACCCTTTATATTTAGACAAGAATATCAGTACAATGAGTATTTAATTAACATATTTCAGTATGATGGTGGAGTTTGTAGACGAGCTGATCTTCATCCATCTGTTTGTAAAACAGCTGCAAGAGCAATTAATGATTTGTAGTCTTACACCAAACACAAGGATGCCTCTAAATCTGAGCTTCATTCATTGTTCAGCAGCTCCTAAGGATCTGGTTTGGGCTTCTATTGTGAGTTTAGCGTGTTTTTATACGTGTTTTTTTTTACAAAGTTTACTAAGAAGAAACCTGTAGATGTAAACAGTAGCCGTACTCCCTCCAACATGGTGGACAAAGCCCAGTGATCCCAGCTTCTCTTTACTTGGCATCTTTTTCCTCGTGTGTTCGGGAAAAGAGTTAGTAATGTGTGTCTATCCTGGATGATAGTCCTGCTTGTGCTACCTGCACTTGGATCGTCATAAATTGTTCTGAGCGGGACATCCTTCGTATGGGTCGGCTGATAAATGGGTGTACAGACTCTCCTTACTTGGTGTGCGACTGGTTCAGACCCACGCTTCAATTTTACTCTCTGCAACCAAGGTCTAACTGGAATATTGGATCATTTATTGTATATTTAAATCAGTCCAGGATCCATATATCAATGTTATCCCGTCTTCCGATTCAGATTTTTTCACGCGCTTAATAAATAGACTAGAAACACTCTTTACTCCGGGGAAATGAAGGTTAAATTCAGAGAGCTGCTTTGCATGCAGTAATAACTGGCTACAGATCAATCCTGCCATGCAGTGCCTTCAGTTAGCCTCTAGAGGGCGCATTACATCACCAGTTTGTCCAGTGACAACCACTTGAATCTAACTATGGGAGTAAAAGGCATTAGAGCTCAAAGTAAGGTTTACTTTTTGTGTGGTGGGGATAAAGGTTTGTGAAGGGGAAAAACCCAAGTGCTGTTGGACAGACAGGGGACAGACAGATGGACAGAGACATGTGGAAGAAAGACCAGTCAGGATAGCCCACCGGTTACTGTTGTAGGAGGGAATGTGGCCGCCACTCACAGCCACACTTTTGTTGTTGTTGGCTAACATTGTTTGAAAGAAGAAGGAGAGAAGGCAGATTAATGAGGAGACAGCAAGACTGGAAAAACACAAGGCTACAAGCTTAAATACGGCAGGAAGCTGAGTCCGCTCAGAAAATCCATGTTTTTAAGATGAATGCGGAAGAAAATAAACCTTTGATCCCATAAAAACGACAACTTACAAAGTAAAGCTATTTATTTTTCTTACAATCTGAATTAAAACATTTAAGACGAGTACAGTATAAATCTGATAATAGCCGTCTCTGTGGTCACCACTTTGGCCGAAAGTCCTTTGTTTGACAACTGGTTTTCTTTTTCCTGTGTGCAGCTTCTCGTACCTGGTGCTGGTAGATCCAGCTTGGCCCTCCTGAGCTCCGTCATGGTCGCCTGCAGCTGCTCGACCACAACGTCATCCTCAAAGTAGAAATTTTTGGATAAAGTCGCCTGCAGAAACTCCACCAGCTCTTCCATGGACAACCTCATCAGGTGCTCTGTGAGTCACAACAACATGACTTTTTTAGTCTTTTGAGAAGAAACCAGCTGGCAGCACCGTGTGGAGCAAACAGTCTTACTCTTGTGCATTTTGAGGATAGTGTAGGACATGGCGGGCAGCACGCGTTCACCCTCTAAAATGTAGATGTCCCAGATCCTGAGGGTGAGGGTGAAGGGTGTCTGAACACAAACAGAACGAAAAGTTAGAGGAATGTTTTGCACTCGTTTACATTTTAGTAATAAATCAGTCTAAAAGAAGCTTAAAGTCTGAATAGGACTGGACTGACGAGGAAAACTGGTTTTTAACCACTCAGACAGATACTGTGCAAGAAGAGAACAGGAATTGGTTCGAGTGATTTATTCAAAACAGGATAAAAGGCAAAAAAAAAAAAGTTTGTTGCTTTAAAGTGAGCTTTAAAGTCGGTATTTGACAAGTTTTCAGGATTCCCGAAGGTATTTTTGGATGTTTTGGTGCAGCTGTTTGCACTCATCAGGGTATTTTACTCCTTCTAATCAAGAGCTTGTATTTTTGTATCTAAAAACCAAAGTGTTTTAGAGGGATGTAGATGTAGAGTGTAAAGCAGGGGTCACTAACTCCAGACCTCCAGGGCCGGTGTCCTGCAACACACCTGACTCAAATAATGGGTTGCTAAGAACCATTTTCATGTGAATCCGGTGTGTTGCTATGGACGACCAGGAGGGTTTTTGAAATTCCAACACAGCATTTTGATGATGAGTAATTAAATTCTACAAAAAGAAATCAAATAGCAAACTTTTTTGTAATTAATTTATTATTAAATAATGTGATTCATAAATGTATTTTAAAATGCTATTAATGACACAATTCCTACATTTAGTTAAAAAGACGTTGAAATAGTTAATTCCTGCATTTTTACATCTTTTTTTGCAATTTAATTTCCTTCATGCTTTACCCGCCTCTCCATTCAGCTGTTGCAGAACATGTTGGGGGCCTTGAACAGTAAAAACCAAGTTAAACCAATCACAGCTGCTCATCGACTGTAACCAGCTCTCTCATTGGTTAGACAGCCATACATCCGTCTTGTTATTCATTATCTGAATGCTTCATAGTTTTGCCTCATCTTCAGGAGTCTCCTTGAAGTATTTGCATTATTGGCATCTGTGCCGTTGACGTGGTTAGCTCGGCTGTGATTGGCCGGTCATCCCTGACGTGAGCAGGCTAAACACCGCTCATGTCACAGATTGGGATGTGTTGACACTTTGGTCTAGTAGTTCCTGTTTATCAGCCACGCTGTGTACTGGAGGAGTTCTTTAAAACAGTTCAGAATATAATTAATTAATATAGATTTAAAAATGCAGGGGAAAAAAGTATTTATAACTAAATGTATGAATTATTTATTTCTCCTTTTAGGAATAGCATTTATAATACATTTATAAATCACAGTATTTAATAATGAATCAATATTTCTATTTGAAATAAAAACACTTTGCAATATAATTTCTTTTTGTATGAATTAATTGTTGAATTTTAAATTATATTAATAAATATTCCATACTGACTATTCTCTCTGTGTTGCAGGGCCAACACAGACAACCCTTCACGCTAAAGGGAGGACATTTTAACAACCCACGGCCGAGGCGCCAACCAGCAACCTCCCCCCTCCTTACAGCAGAGAAACATCGACAACCTGCAGTACACAGGTCCAAGAGGTCCAGCGTTGGTGATCTCTAAAGCAGAGCAGTGCTTCTCAGTCCTGGTCCTCGGACAGAACTAAAACATGCAGGACAGTGGTCCCTGAGGACCAGGACTGAGAAACACCAATTTGGTCGGGAGCTGTAGGGAGAGAACGAGGGACGTGTTACTCACTCTGTCCAGGAAGCACTGGAAGAACCACTTCATGGTGTACAGACTGGTAAACACCTCCTGGTTGTCCTGCAGCAGCATAACAAACATGCTGTAACATCATTTCTGCTATTAAATAATTGTCCACAGCTGTTCTCGTGTCTCACCAGGTGGTGTTTCAGTTTGGGCAGCATCTTCTTGAGGATCCGGTCGTGGTGCTCCTGGAAACGCATCAGCTTCGGGAAACCAGGGACAAAAAACCCTGAAGGTGGTGACAGACAGAGAGGAGAAGGTCTGTGCCACATCTTTTATCCCAGCAGCTTCTCCACCAACAGTTCTGGCTGGTTAAACTCATGGAAGAAAACTGTTTTTTGAGGCTGAATCCATTTTAATTGCCGCCCCCTGCTGCGTTGAATCTGCACTCCCTGAATTCTCTAGATACGTGAAGCCAGATAATTTAACTTGCAGAAATAATTTCCCACAAGATTCATTAATAGCTGATCTGGAGTATCTTATCGTAGGGGGTCAAATTACTGGTTGAAAAGATGTAGAAACAGAAGAGTGAGAACCAGATGCGTACCGTGCATGGAGTGCTTCTGCCCCGACAGGAGTTTGACCAGAGCCCAGAAAGCGTCCTCCTCGTTCATGTAGATCAGCAGCAGAGCCGTGATCTGACTCATGCCCTGGCAGTAGCCCACCTCCTGCAAACACACATTAATCAGCACTTTCTCTTCCTCATAGTTAATGAAATGAATGAAAAATACTTTATTTATCCCTCTTACAGGGAAATTATTGTTATATGAGCTTTTATTATTATAAAAGCTACATAATATGGGGGGGGGGGTAAAGTGTGCACCATCACTTCCTGAAGTAGCTTAACAATCTCATGTGGACGAGGTAGAAACGAGCAGAAGTGAAAGTGTAAGAAGGACTCACCGTGTTGTACATGGAGTAGGCTGTGAGGACGTGGAAGAGGGCCTGCTGTCTGAGAACACACAAAAACATCCCAGTTAACGCACCAGTTCAGCTTGTGTGTTCTAATAACTCGGACGTCTTTAACTTCTCGTAACAGTGAAAAATACTTTATTAATTCCACAGGGAATGTGGAGGATTGAGGCGTAACAAGTGTGATGAAGCACAAGCAGGAGTTAACTCTGATGTAGGTTTGGGAAACAAGAGTGAGTCATTTAACTGTTTTTTTGTTTTAGATATTGTACCTGCACTTATCTTGTTGAGTGAATTGCATCGTTAGATTCTTGTATAATTGATTACCTGTGTCATAAGTGCTTGAAATAAAAATGAAATGAAATGAACTCTGGCTAATGTTTCATGTTTCAAACTTCCTGGAATCAACCATGACAGATTTACCTGAAGGATTTGTCATTGACAGCAACTTCCCGACTGGGGATGATGTCACCATTACCTCATTTTCCATAAAGAGCCCTGAAAGGTTACGTCTGACCCATAACAGCAGATCAGTGCAACTTACACCATTATTGTTGCTTTGTTTTGGTTCTGTGTGAGTTGCAGAGGAAGACAGATTAAGCCAGGGGTGTCCAGAGTCGGTCCTCGAGGGCCGCTGTCCTGCAGGTTTTCAAGGTTTCTTGCTTCAACACACCTAACTTTAAATAAATGGATCCACCAGCCCATCAGGTTCTGCACATGGACTCATTAATCTGAGTCAGGTGCATTGAAGCAGGGACACGTTGAAAACCTGCAGGACACCCCTAGATCAAGCCATCCTCTGTCCAAATCTGCACCAGTTCTTTTCAGCTTGATCATATTTTAAATCTCATGTTGTTTTTTGTTTTTCATTTTAAATTATGCTTCTTATTCTCTGATGTTTACCTCTGCGTGCTAATGTTTTATGTAAAGCACTTTAAAAGGTCTTGTACATGAAATGTGCTGTATGGATAAACTTGCCTCACCAGCCTGTAAAGCTTGACATAAAAAGCTGCAGCGAAGGAGGAAATTCATCAAATATGTTTCACCACCAGCTTTTTAGGATAAAGGGTGATATTTTGTAATCATGTGTGACTCACTAAATGTTACATCAAGTCTTTTTGGATGGATAGTTTAGCCGTTCAAACATGACCGACCCAGCGTGGATCCATGGCTTCTAGTAGTCAGTGTGCTGTAGTTATAGTCCGTAGAAAAAATCCTCTTTAATTCCAGAAACGTGGTCTTGTTTCTTCATTTTCCACTGATCCAGTTTTATCTACGTGTAGATGATGTTCCTGTGTTTTCTAAAGTCTCTACTCAGTGTAAACAGAAATGTTCAAAACCATTTTTATGATCTAGTTTACAGAAAGAAGCCTCCTAGGTCCAGGTAGAGGTCCTGGAGCCTTTTCTATCCGTCTTGTCTGAGAGGAATCCAGAGGTAATGCGTCAGATTTATTTATTCTTTACACAGCAGAGGGGATTTAGTTGGACTGAGACTTTGTTTCTATATTATTTTGTTATGTTGCCATCACAAGATATAAATAAATTAAACTTAAAGACGGATAAGGAGCGTTCATGTACATTTAAAGTGTCGGTAAACTGTAACCGTGACGTCCCGATTCCTGACTTCTGCTGCATTTCTCTCCTTAAAGTCATCAGTGAGAGCAGAGCAAGTAATATCCTTCACGCCGGGGAAATTATGTAATGAACATATTATTCTTTCTCTATTTATTCAGCATCAGTGGCGGTATGAAAAATACTTTGTAATTTAAGTGGAGGTGTGGAATAAACTCGTCCTCCACACGAGGCTGTATTTATTTTTAGGAAAGTGCTTGAACTGTTGCTACATGGAAGTACTCACTTGACATCGTATCGATTCATGAACATGATGTGGTCCCTGTAGGTTCTGTTCACGTCCAGATCGATCTGCCGGATGTCGGGGGACAGTCCTCTGGCTCGGGCCTTCAGCTTCTAAACGTCGCCACAACCACAATAAAAACGTAAAAACACTCGTACTGCATCATCATGATAGTCGGAGCTACTCGCTTATAATCAACTTGACCAAAGGAACTAAGGTTCTACATTTATAAAAAGATAAATGATCAATATATCTTCCCTGCTCAGCAGGCGCAGCCTTTCTCTTCCCTCCCAAAGTTAATATTTTCCACATCATTTGATTTATGTGCCCAAACTCATTACACCTCCACACCAGCCGTAGGCAGTGATGTATTGATCTCGCCAGCTAAACTTTCTAATGAGATCCAAAGTTTGTCTCACAGCAGAATAAACTGAATTTTTTTTCTGAGCAAAAACAAACTGCTGCTCTGCAAACACGGTTAAACTTTCTCATCTTCCCAGATCAAATCAAGCCGAGGTGCCGGGTGAATGTTTATGAGGCTTTGCTGTAATGAATGCTGCGATGAGCGGATGTTTTACAAAGAGGTGAGGAAGAGGTCCTGACTCTTACCTCGTAGAAGTCTTTCTTCTCCTCTTTGATTTTGGGAATATCGAGCAGCAGGCACCACACTTCCCCTCGGAGCTGCAGGGGAATGCCCTTGTAGATCCTCCGGACCAGCTGGAAGGAAACCAACAACAAGAGGTGATTGTTAGAAAAGGCCTTCAAAGGGTCTCGTTCAGCTCAGACACTCCACCTGCACACCTGATCAGAGGCTTCAGTCTGACTAAACATCAGGTCTTTCATTAGATATCAGTGGGAAGACGGCGTCAGGGTGTTCGGCCATTTAGTGGCATCACCGGTGGAATGAGAAGAACACCGCTTTGCTCTGAACTAAGTGGAAAATGATCGGTCGAGAGAGGTGGCTACAGCTTGGACCGATGTTTGACCGCACATACGACGTCGCAGAGACGTGGACGAGGAGCTGTAAACGTAGGCGATATCACAAATCACAATCCAACTTCAGCAACATAGTACTGCCGTGTCTGAACATTTCTTCCATCCAGGCTAAAAAAAAACAACTTAACAACCAGATGTTGTTTATCTTGGTCTAAACCAGTGATTCGCAAACTTTCCAGTGACTTTCAAACTTTTTGAGCCAAGATAATATGCACTGGTTTTTATTCCACATCACTGAATCCGTTTAATTTTTTCATCTTTGGTACAGGAAGATTTAGTTATTACAAGCCTGGAGCGCCCTCTGGTGGCTGCAGGCGGTAATGCTTACTTATTGGTTCATGTCAGTCAGTATAAATTAACATTTAAAAACATGTAAAATTATACAAACATAAGTTGCAGGACCAGCCAAGAAAACTATGAAAAAAAGTGCGACTTGTACTCTGGAAAGTACGGTAATTGTATGATATTTCAGCCGGGTCGTCCCTAAAGCATCCTCTAAATAGAAGGCTTTTCATAAATAAAAAGGATCAAGTGGTTTTTAGTGGATTCGGTTCACCTACACGCCCAAAATCAGCTTCTCTCTCTGAAATAATGCCAGTTTCAGATTTTTTAAATGACTTAAATGACTTTGTTTTTTTATTCATTAATGTGTGAAGAGATGAAGGTGCTTTATTTACATTTATCTCTACATTAACAGCTTAATTCTGACTGGACAAATCCCACATTTATCTGACAAATATAGTCTCTATATTTTCTATAATTATCTGTTGACCCCTGAAATGATCTTGCAACCACCGTGGGGGTCCCGACCCTTAGTTTGAGAACCACTGATCTAAACCATGGCATGTTATTCTACATGGTTGAGCCTCCCACCGCTCCCCCCAGCAGACAGAGAGCAGTAAGGTTCGCAGGTCATGCGGTTGTGTTATTCTCCTCAGACAGAAGTGGGCGGAGTCTGTTAATACAACAGAAATAAACCAGCACAATCTGAATATCTTTATATTGCAGACCGATCTCACAATAAAACCTCCGAAACTACGGTTTAAAGAAGGCACAATCATGTGGGGAGGGAAAAAAAAGAGAGAATTCTACAATTTCTTTCATCCTAAAACTGTATCTGCAAACCTCAGGGATGTAGAATAAGCCAGAAGCGACCTTTCCTCGGAGTGTCAGAGATGTGAGAGATATGAGCAGCGTTGGCCTGAATGTATTCAGAGGCAAGGTGAACCTCGACCATCTGGCTGGAAGAGCTCCAGGAGGAGAGGGGGGGGGGGGACTGCTCTGCATGCAGAAGAGTCTAAAGTGATTCAGTGTTGACAAAGAGGTGGAAAATCAGTCAGACTGCGGGTGAGGAAGATTAAGTCTTAAAACCCAAACTGCTGGAACAGCAGAGCTCATCGTGCTATTAAACCGCAGTCGACCGGAACATATACAGCAGATATGGGGGGGGGGGGATTGGAAAATGACTCGCAGCAACATCCTGATGCTGGCTACGTTATGCTAATGGTTCTTATACACCAAACCAATCAGAAGGGGTTCTCAATGGAGAGACCTGAGGCTGAAAAGGTGGAGAATGACACTGATGGTGCATTCACTGACTAATCCACAAAGCAGGTCATCTTTTAAGTTACCAAAGCTGAGCTTTGTTGCACCAGACACACGTTGCATGTGTTTATTGTCGACCCAAATAAAGTGTGAATGAATAATGTGAATAATTGTACTAAAACCATAAAGGAGAAAGTCTCAGAGCTGCAGCTTTAGCCTCTATAAACTCCTGACGTGTAGGAATGGCCTCTGGTGGCCGGTTGAACATTTCACGGCTAATCAGTGCAAATATTTTCATAAAAACGGCGTCAACGAGCTAAAACAAAGTAAAACATGATCATTTCTAGCGATTCCAGCTCTGGATGAGTCGAGTGCGTCGCGGTGAATTGTGATGTAGTTTAGGAGGAGCGTCGGCCGGCTGTAAAAGCCGGAGGGTGTAGCCGCGCAGACGGGTGGAGATTTATCACGTTTGATCTGTAAGCTGAAGCCGTTTTGCTGAATCGTGAGAGAAACAGCAGATCGAGCAGAGTCCGAGTTGTGATTTACGGAGGCGTGAGGATGAGCGGAGAGTTAATGAAGAGTCGTAAATCAGAACCTGGTCTCCAGCTTGGCCTCCGTGTCATGAAGCTGCACCCGCTCTGATGTACGGGTGTGGTTGGGATGTTTTTATGCCAGGAAGCCGGAGGATCGCGTGTGTTGTCTTAACGAAACCTTCCACTCCATCAGCCTCTGACCACCGGTTGCTGCGGCAACAGCCTTGTAATTAGGCTCCATGAGGAAGTCAATGCGAGCATCTTTCATCCATTAATCCAAGCAACCAAACAAACTATCCACCATCTTTTATTGATGTCAAACCAGAAATAAATCCAACAAATATTCTAAATATTTTTCACATTATGTTCAGATTTTTCCATGAAATCTACAGGAAGTTAGGATAGTTAGGAGCAACGACCAGGAGCTCGTTCTCCCCCTCTAACCTGGGGTGGAAACCAAGGGGCAACCTAGCGTTCGAAAAAATGAAGCCTATGCGGAAGTGCCAAAAATTGCAGTTCCCCCCTCCTCC
>JAOXYM010000025.1:3991738-4004977 GCA_028567055.1 Leptatherina wallacei
CACACACACACACACACACACACACACACACACACACACACACACACACACACACACACACACACACACACACCCCCCCCCACACCTCCCATCCTCATGCTTGACTTACAGCTAAAGGAGCATTTTAAACATTTTTCTGACCCATCTAGCTCGTAACATGGAAACAACAGACATTTCTCAGACCTGTTGTTAGCATTCTGCCATCAGGGCATCATATCTGGAAGCAAAGTGTTAGCACATAGTACTCTGCTGTTGTCTCTGGGTGACATCATCTGGTGTTTGTGCACAGAGCTGCACCGATCTGTGCAACACAACATCACAGTCACTTAGCTGCTGCATGCTAAACATGTGCTAAAGTTGTCCCACCATGGGAGCTTTGCATGTTAGCATTCCTCTTAATTTATGGCTATAGTTTAAATGTATCATGTTTATGTTGGGTTAAAGTTTTATATCGGCTACTTTTCATTCATTTTCAGTCCAGTCTTTGCTCTTCTCCATTTTTCTTTAAGCCGCTTAACACTGACTTGTCAATCATTCAAGCTTTAAAAACACCCTAAAACCACATAACAGACAACTTGGCAAAGAACCAGTTTGGCTTTGCTACTAGCAGTCTGTCACAAAAACACGTATTTCTTCCCATTTCTTTAGTTTCTTCTGTGAAAAACACACAATTTTTGCAGCTACAACAAAGAGCTGAGCTGAAAGCTTAGCATATCTCAGCATGGTGTGTCCTGAAGTAGCCTCATCAGAAACGGCCTCCATGGCAGGGTGGTTGTTAAAGAGGCCGTTGCAAAGGAAAGGAAACATAAAAATCAGTGGAAACAGGTCTGATGGAGGGATGAATCCTCCCCAGAGAACAGACCTCATCATTATTGAGTTTTGGAAAGTCCTTCAAGAACCCTGGAGAACTATTCCTGAAGACTACGTCACACTATGTTAAAGAATAAAGGCTTCATGAAAGAAGAACTCACTCTCTCTAAGTCAAAGAGTATCCCACTAAACATCTTCTCAGAAGGAAGACCAACCGTCCCACCACATACCAGAGCCTGAACTAAACACACAAACAAACCAGCTGCATGGCTTGTTTAGTCAAATAATCCCAACAGTAAAGTCCAACTCTCCACTGAGACAGAATCTTTTCATCTTTTACCTCTTTTCAAGCCATCCGCTGGATCCTCCAAGCGAGCCTTGGTCCGCATCGGTCACAGTTCAACCAGGTCCAGCACTTTAAAAGCCAAACCTGAGCTCCCTCATCCCATCCCAGCACTTTGTAACGGCACAAAGGGAGGAAACCCGAGAGAAGCCAGATCAGAGAGGCTGCTGTCACAATGCTGCCGTTTGTTGCTGGAGTGGCGGTGCAGACGGAGAGAAAGAAATCTGACTTCAGGAGCGAGTCATTCCCACTCGCAGCATTCCCCTCCCATACACAACAACAACACAACAAGCTCCTTTCAGATGGGGGGGACACAGGGAAGGGCTGTTTCTGACAGATCACAAAAATAAACGTACTCATCTTCACTAAGAATCCAGATTCAATAAGATCATTTTACTCCTTTCCAAATACACTAAAACTCTTTGTTTCTTCAGCATGTACGAGTGGGAAAGAGACAGAAGCCGACGGGTCGGATGATAGTTTGACGATTACGGTTGCCATTAAAACTCCATTGTGAAATGAACGGCGTGTTCCTTGAAGGGGTTTTTGATGTGGCCCCATCAAAGGCTGGGTGGGGTTCGGGAAATAAGCAAGAGTCAAAGAAAGTTAGAAAAGGAGAAAAGTGTCTTCCCGGTCTATCTCTGAGCTCCATCAGAGCAGGAAATATCTGTTTTTGAAGAGCGAGAAAGAGACTGAAGAGTGGTTATCGCTTCTGAAGCTCCCGGGTCACATAAAGAAGAGGCGGAGGGTGGAGGTTGAGGGGGCTTTCAGCGGTCATGTCCATTTTCTTAAAGTCCGACTCAAAGAGGCAAACACTTCCTGATAAACTGAAGCTAAAACCTCATCACATTTATACAACCACCACAAGGAAAGAGCTGGAAACTAAAAGCCATGCCATGAAATACTGAACTGGAACCAACAAACATGACGTTAACACAGATGGCAGACAAAGATCTCACGTTTACGCTGAGTTATCTTGAGGAAAAAACACAAAAAGTAGTGAGATTCAGACATAATTCAGTAGAATAAGCAGTCGTTTTAACCAGAGACAAACCTCAAACAGGAAGAAAACAACTGCAGTGGACATCCACAAGAGGAAAATGGGATTTACGGACTTGCTGGTCAAGGTTTGAAACCTTTCTCGAGCTCAGCAGATTTGGGAAGTGACTGAAAACATGACATTGCCAAGTTTTATTTGGAAGGTGGTCAGATTCAGCCTTAGAGATGGTGTGAGGAGCTCACATATACAGTTTGCCGTTGAGCCGCTACTCCTCTATATTGAAAGGAATCAGCTGAGGTGGTTTGAACATCGGATTAGGAAAAAACGTGAGGTTTTTCCAGACACGTCCTACTGGGAGGACATCCCAGGTAGACCCCAGGGCTTATACATCGCTTCTGGCCTGGAAACACGTTAGGATCCCACAAGTTCCTCCTGTGGGATCCTCTGGGACCCGAGATTGAATAAGTCGAAGAAAATGCACGTATGGATGTTTCCATCCCCGCTACTACGCTGCAAATCTTCTTCAAAAGACACAAACATACCCACATTGTTTAGGTATGAAATACTGTTGGAATTACAGTGATGGACGTGGCTCAGACAGGTTTACTTCTACAAAATGTTGTAATAAGATTCATTATAGTCAGGGCCGGCAGAACAGGCTGTTAAAGTGTTAATCTAATTCATTCAAATCTGAAGTTTAAACAAAGTATTCACCATTAATTGCTCGAATTAATGGATCTACAATTAAGATCTTTTGTAATGTTAAATAAAACTCTGTTTAACCCTTAAAACTTCAAACCATTTTAGATATTTTTGTTCCACCTGTTATAAAACATGTAGAAGCTCAAAGCCTTTATATCCCAGTCACCATCCAGACATGATGAAATGAATGAATGTATCTATAGACATAGCAGCAACTAAAACAACTAAACGCAATTTAATACTAACAGTACTTTGTAGAAATAACACACAGATCAACAGTGATCAAGACTTTCTGACACTTTTTCCTCATTTCCAGTTATTTCTGCTACTATTTCCCTCCTATCCTCACTAAACCAACTCCAACTCAGCTTCTTGGCCATAGAGGATCATTATTTTTCTTCTTTTCAGACCCACATAGAATTTTCTGCTCACTTGTTGATCTTTGGCTGCTCCTGATTGGACATTACAGTCAATCTAAGCTGTCTGATTGGTGGAAAGCTTAACAGGAAGTGGCTTTATCATAATTTCCAGGTATATATAGAGGTCACTGAACAACAAAGTAGTGATAGTGATGAAAATGTGATAAATAATGGTGGATTTACCATAAAGTCTCTGAATAAACACTACATTTTGTGGCTGGATTGTAAACCTCCTAAACGGGATTTAAAGGCCTAGAAAACTTCTGTAGATCACCTAAAGGGTAAGCTATGCATCACGATTCACCCAACACTACTGTTCCTGAGAAATTATTGACAATACAAGCGATAGCGCTCGGGGGCACCAGAGATCTAGCGGAGTTTTAAGGGTTAAAAGTATTTAACGTCAGCTACTACCGCTGTATCTCTTGGAGTAAACATCAGCAATGGATCAGCTTAACTTTCAGACTCCTTACTTTGCCTTTTACTGCAAAGAAAATCTGAATTCCCTGAGTTTCCACTTCCAGGTTACGATGGAGAGGTTTCCATGGGAAAAAAGAGGACCCCCACCACATTTAACGTTGTTTTGGAGCGGGAGAGTTGGTACGTACGATTTGGTAAAACGCTCGTGTTTCAAAAGGAAAAGCTTCTTAATCTAACAACATGAGTATTAAAATGTCGTCCGAACCTTTTTCATTCTCTGCTTGTGAGATGCAACAGTTTGGTGAGTGGGTGGTTGCCCGGGCAACGGACCAAAAATCTCACCTCTGACTTAAAACACTACTGTGAAAAAACAGCCTGCAGATTAATCAGAAAGCATTAAAAGACGACGGTCGGAACGTCCTGCAGATCATGTGTGACAAGTTATCCAGAAATAAGAAATAAGTCTGAGTTCAGTCATGTGGACTCGTCACAGCCATGTGTTTCTAATGTAATTCAAGTGGATCTATTTTGAGAGAAATGAAGTCAGAGGCCTCGAGACAAGAGAGTCATTGAATCTAACAATGTTCTTGTGACAAAAGGAGAAAAATACTTTCTGTCATCTTCGTATCAGCCGAGCGTCTTCCTGGTGGAAAATGAAATAATATTAGTGGGATTATGAAAGTCATATGAGATAAAAGGCAAGATTTCTGTAATGATAACGGGATTAAAAAGGAGCTACTTTAGATTATTGTTTGTGAAAGTGTTTGAAAACAATTTAAAAAAGAAACGTGGTTTTGGTTTTGCATATGAAATCATCTCCCTGGTGGTCCGAGCACATCCCACTGGGAGGAAGCTCCTGGACAAGGTAAAAGGTCTCTCGACCGACTTGGGAATGCCGTGGAATTCCCTCCGAAAAGCTGGAAGAAGTGGCCGGGAAAAGGGAAGTGTGATACATATACATTTATCAGTGTAAATGGGAGATATTAGGTGCTTGAGAGAATATATTTAAGAGTCTTTAACTCTAATAGTCAGAAAAAAAACCCAGTCTTTGTGTCATTAACTCCACCTAACTCCACTTCAAATGATGCTGCATTCACTGTACCTCAGAATTAAGAAGCTTAATATCTTTTAATTTAACTTTTTTGGCTAGATAGTTCATTTACCTGAAGAAATAAACGAGCTGATAATGTTCGACCAGTAGTTTGTTATACGTTTCATCTCGCAACGAGGTAGCTGCGTTTATATTACGTTTTTTGCAAAATAAAAGCAATATTTCAAAAATTTCAAAAATTTACAGCACCAGTAACTTGTTAGAAAACAAACACTGGAGAAATATAAAGGAAAGGAAGAAGTCCAGAGTTTATGGAGACGGAGGAGTGATGATGTGATGTTTTATTCTGCTGTTTGTGTTTTAACGACTTCGGCTGGTTCAACCCAGAACTTCAGGGTTTAGCAGCCTAACAAGTGTCCATGGTCCCACTGCAGATGACATAGATGTAGATACGTCTCAGGTGGTGTGTGGTTTCCGGTCTCTGGATATTTACTGTACTATAAAGTGGTCCAGACCATTCAACACCCTCAAAATGATCTGCATTAATAGATGTGTAAGTTATTAGAGGCTAAAGGAGCTACTGCAGTATGTCTGTTATTACAGACATTTCATTAAAACTGCAACATTTAATCATGCAGGCATTCCATCTAAATTCATTTCTATAATATGGACCGAGCTGACATACCAAGGGACTTTCTCACAGCTCAAATATCAGCCAGTTTCACAGAAGAAGCAACACGGCAGCCTTGAGGAGAATTAAATGCAGTTAGATCGTTCAGAGAGGCTAAATGTGGAGATGAGAGGCATCGAGAGCTAAACACAGGAACATCAATCCATCCCAGGAGAGAAAGAATCACATCATCTCTTCCTTCTCTTTTAAGATGCATGTTTTTAATCACAAACTCTCCATGTTTCCTGTTTGCTTAAAGCTTTAATAAACTGAAGACAGATAAAGACTCAACACATCAGTTTTAACTTGATTTCCTTTTTCCTTTGACATGACAACAATCTATGATAATCAATATATATTAAGCTCAGACACTAATACCCTTACAGATAGGCAGACTCAACCCCAGAATAATTATCCTCCCATCTAAGCAGCAGACTGAAGCATGTGCAGGTAACTGTGCCGATGCCTCATTCACACGGCCTCTGGTTTCCTGATCTCTGACAGGGCACAGGAAGTGAAATATGACAACAGTTTTCCATTGTAGGAGGGATTCAAAGGATTCAGATTTCATGTTTGCAGGAAAAAAAAACATGAAGCTAAAGAAATAAACAACGGACAACATTGCAGCACGTTGTTAAGAAATCTGCAAACAAAGCGAGTCTAATCAAACATGGCTGATATCAGCACATGCAGCGGAGACTGTGCCAACGTGACGACTGTCACCAGTTTGTCATTAACAGGACAGAACAGGTTGGGGTGGGTGGCACCAGAAAAACAACCGTGCAAGTTAACCGTCTCCGCTGCACAGAGATGAAGAACAAAGCGACAAGAAAAAGCTGAAATCCACTGATTGTTTGCTTCCTCGTGGCGGGTTTGGTTTGTTTTGTTGTACAACTTTCTCACCAAGAAACCTAATAACCACTTTGTAAATCTAAGGCCTGTTTACATGACAATGCTGAGAGAGCAAGACGCAATGTTTGCCTTGCAATCTGGCCTCTTTTGCACAGGACAACCCGGTGTCGGGGGGGGGGGCGACTCTGTAACGTTTTGAGGACGGGCTCCAGCGTGGAAGCTCTTGGATAGGATGATGTCACTGCCCGCTGCACACTCTACAAGCCACGTGAACAAACTATCAACAACAAAAATGGCGGATCCGATGTTCTTCTTCTGCTGCTACACCTTTCAAGTTATTTGGTCTCTTAAAACAAAACTTACTCATCATTCAGCAGGTATGTCACCAGCAAAGATGTTGTCTTCCAGTTTAATGAGGATGTAGTAGGAACTAGTGTAAACATGAGGTGTATCGTTGCAACATCAGTGGTTCATGATTCTATGAGTCATGAGTCAAGGAGTAAGCAGCAAATACAGTTTGCTTAGTAAGAGGGAAGCGGGGAATAATCCAAGACAATGTTTCCATGAAAGAAGCAGCATTTTCAGACTAAAATCTCTACAGTTCTGCCACGAGAGCCAACAGCAGCCGCGGCTTTGCCCTTTAGGGAGGACAGACAGGCAATTAGCCGGCTGCTCCTCTGTGGATGTCAGCATGCAGCTTCACCCCAACACCCACTGGGTCTGGACCGTCTGCAGGCCCCTTCTTCACCAAACAGCATGCGGCATTTCCCTCAAGCTTTGGTCCACACATCAATACAAGACAGACAGAGAGGCCTGTATACCCAGATGAAGATCACAGATAGTTCACAATACATGACTGTTGCCTTTTTTTCCCTTTCAGTCGAGTTGCCACAGAGAAAAGAGACAGACTGAGAAGTATCAGGGTTGCTGAATAATGCAGTGGGAGCTGAAGACCAGGAGCAGGCTGCAGTTCAACACAGTCTTGTTTCAGGTTTGTTATAAATCCAACCTGCTCTGCACATCTTCCTCCCTCTCGCCACAGGTAGCAGATAAGAGACGCTGCAGAGGAACTCTGTTTGAAGAAGGTCAGAGTTACCTGCAGAGCCTCCTGAGTTTTGGATAAAGAGGTGGAAGGATAGATAATACAACACATGTCAGACCCTGCAACCACATGCCATCGCAGGAACTCCCTCTTCAACGTTTCTCCACAACAAACTTCGGTTTTGTGATAACTGGTGGTGGCTGCTGGGTGGAAATAAAGTCGAATATTTATTTGGTTTTATAGCAGACTTTTTAATTGATTCCACTTAATAATGATTCGAAAAGTCAGGGATGCAAACGTGTGTTTATTTAGATTAATAAGAAAAAGCCAGCCACTCAGAGGGTGGTTTACTCTGAATATCTGCAGTGTTATGTACTTTAAATATTTTACTATGTCCTAAACAAATGAAAATCCATCCCTTCTTGCCAGCAGGAAAGCTCACATTATATAAGCAAAATAAACTTCATGAATATTTGATGAAGTGAAAACGGTTTTAAGACGGTAAAAAACACCTTTATGACCTGTTGGAGTTGTAGCTAAATGCAGGAGTGCGGCTCTGAGGGATCACATGCAAATAAAACAGCTCATTTTGGATTTTAACGGTGTTTATAGAGTAATGAACACTGCAAGCTGAGAGCCACTGAGTTCTAATAAAAGGTGAGAAAAGGAAGATGTATCTATGGTAAATATCTCCAAAACTCAGCCTCTTGTTTAAAAGTTATCTAGCTGGACAGACGGAGCCACAGGGAGGGGTGATTTTTTTCCCTACGGATGTTATGATTATAGATTGTCATAAAAAGAATCAAAATATCACGAATATCACGATTAGTATGCGTTAATTAATTTCACAACACTATCAATATGTAAAGTCACATGAACACTGAGTTCTATTTATTTCTTTTTTGATGCAAATGTAAAAAATGTATATATAAACCAAGATAAATAACCAAAAAGTCTCATTCCAACTAAATGCCTTCTGTAAATACTAAATAAACCAGACATGTTAATTCTGGATTCCTGTCAGAGGAAACAGATGGAACAAACTGCAGGACATCAACAGGGAAAAAAAGAAAAACATTAACGTAATTTAATCGATACTATGCATTTACCTATACTTTAACAGGTTTACAAAGCTCATTAAACAATTCTCAATGCATTTTTCTCCTTCACTGCAACTTTTTTATGTCATGTTTTACAGGCTAGCGAAATCCACAAGGTACCCGTATCTATTTATCTGGAGTGAATAACTCTTCCTCTTCCGTACTTGAATGGAAGAAAACCAAAACAACACAAGTCGTAACACGTGGATGTTGTGTAGCTTTTTGTTTATGTCCTGTGCACAGAAGTTGTGCTCATCTGCGACACAGTGATGTCATGACTACAGATTCTCTTGGTAAGATTGTCAAAGAAATAATCACGATTTTCACCGCTATTACGATTATTAAACGTTAATTTCTCAAAGCAAGAAATGTGTAAAATAACATCAACACTCCTTGTAGCTCTTTAAATTTTATGTAAGGGGGTCAAAATAAATGCTTTAATGCAGAGATCAATGTGGTGGATTAACCAGTTTTTTCCCCTGATAAACAACTAAGTTATTACAACTAAGTGCCTTATTAAAAATCTGAATTTGGCATTATCTCTGCGGGAGAAGCTGATCTTGGACATGTAAGTGGCTTGATTCTCCTTATTTAAGACCCATTTTATAAATCGAATGCAAGTTGCGCTGATGTATCGTTACGGTTCAGACATGCTCTTTCATGGAAAGTGACGATATTGAGGAATCTTTCCTCTTACTCATCAATATCATATCCAAGTATATGAGGTACTGACATCCCATCGGAAGCTTCTTCCACCATTTTCTTGTAGTTGAAACCGAGCTTTAATCAAATGTTATTCCCGAGCATCCCCAGCCATGAGCATGCTGCTTTGTTGGACAGTTTGTGTTTACAGCCAGTGTGTGTAAAGTTCAGACCCAACTCTAGACATATCTTTCAGACACTCTCCGGGTCATCCCTTCGATGCTTCACATTTTAAGAAGATTGATGGAAATACACTGCAGGAACCATTAAAGCGATTCATCACCCTTCATCATCCAAACCCACCCGCGCTGACGTGAAGAGAGTGACGTTACCCAAAAAGCAAGACGTTTTCGTCCCTGCATGTTAGTCTGATATTAATGAGAAATATAATTTCTCATGTCATTATCCTGGAGAAGGGAGGAACACACTGATGGGCTGATTTCCTACATGAATAGGCATCTAGGAGGTTTGGGGTTTGGTGGTTGTTCCGAGCCATTTCCTGTTTCTCTGGGGCTGAGATTCATTATGGCTGTGATATAAAATATTAGTCTATCTGATTCAGATGTAAAATAAGCTTGTCTTGCCCTTGTATCTGGAGATTATCCTTTCAGTCACACTGAAACATGGATGTTGTTCTGTATGAATGAAACGCACAATATACGTCTGAATGAGGTAAACGAGTAGAGTAATTCCTCTACTGTGAACTGGACAAATGGCGTTGCAGCTGTGCAACCAACAGATTTCTCTTTCTGCTTTCTGCCTCGTGGCATGTTTCTCTTCTCAGGTCCGTCTGAGCCTAAGTACAGGTGGAATTAATGAAAGCTTAGCTCTGCTAAGCATCACAGTGAGCCATGACCACGACATTGGAAAGAAGACATGCGCTCAAGAGTCACGTCCTGTATGTTTGTTGTGTACTTTTCACCACTAGCCCATTTTACTGACTAGAAGCATGTCCAAGTGATCAAAAGCACAAATTCTGTACCTTCCTCCAGCAATAAACTTATACCACACACATCCAAGTTATTATCCATCTACACAATGTTCACATCCCTTCAAATGTGCCCATTTAGGGTAATGGTCTATGGGTTTTTATTCCAAATAGCCTGGCAATACAACATTATAGATGTGAACATAATAGTGCGAGGCCATTATACACTACATAAGTTTCATGCCTTAAAACTCTGTGCTTCTGACTTGTTTTGGTGGCACACCGACATTTGCTGTGCACGGTCCTGACACCATCGTTGTCCTGCAGCATCCTCAAGCTGATCCTGAATTCCCGTTGTCTTTGGAATTTTTGCCAGAAAAGACAAAATTAACTTTTCCGATTGGTGAACTTGTAAGGTTTAGAGGACCCAGAGACTCCAGGTTTAAACCTTACCGCCCCGACCGTCCATTGTTGTCTTTATTAAATATCTTTCTAATACGTTCTGTGTCCATTAAGTTTCTAATGGAAACAACAACGAGTTGTTATTGATAATTAAGTTTTACGTTGTTTCATGAAAACTTCGGTGCACACTTTTGCAATGGGTTCGTGATTTTCTAGTTTTATACGGCATAATTGTAGATGCTTACAAATTGGCTATTTTGGAGGCTTCCAGTAACGGGAACACCAATTACCTGGAAATGACATCACCTACTCTCGGATGCTCGGAATTACGAAACAACTGGAACACACCATGAAAAACTGCCCTGAACTTTTTTTCCCCAGTCCAGAGCATCACGTTACAACTGTGTCTTGCTCACGCCTACAAATAGATATCCACACATTGGCTGTTTTGAACGTGCACCATGGCTGATTCAGCAGACAAATGCAAGAGAATAACATCAGAGAAAAGAGAGTAAGGCTAGATCCACATGGAGACGAACCGTTTTAGTTTTAAAAAGTGTTGCATAAAGACTGAATAATTTAAGAAATGTGTACGTCCACACAAACTACTGCAAACGCCATGTTTTAAAATAAAAATACATAATCTAAAACGTAATTATCAAGTCGCAAAGAAAGCGATTAATATGATGTTACACGGTGCCTCATTCAGGAAATGTAACCTTCAGGTTTCAGTGTTTAAAACAAAGGTTGCATATCATATCTCAACTTTACATCTTTGCATTAGAATAAAAATCAGTTCATATGTTGATATCATATCTCATGAACCCCGAACAGAAGCTGGAATTCAAAATACTGAATAGCAAACCAAATTGCTATATTTGTAAGAAAAATCGCAATAAGATTTTTTCCAGTCATTCAGACCGATGCGGTACATTTACCAGGCCTGTAAGTGGCACTGTAATGCTGGCAAAACTCAGGACTCATGGACGAATGTCCAAACAATTAAAAACTTTACAAGGTACGCCTAAACCTGTCTCCATGTTGACATGGCCAAAGTGACAGCGTGAGAGATAAGTCGAGTGTCAACATCAGGGTGACTTTTACCTGCTGGAGAGAGCTCAGAGACGAGACAGGATGCAAGACACATGCTGAATTAGCAATCGCTAGGCGGTGCCAAAGTTCAGTAATGTTGTTTTAATGTCATGTATAACAAATGTTGCACCAAAACCATCAATCCACCTTGGAAACACTGTAGTCTTCATCCCAAACAGTAGCTTATCTACAGAGAAAATGCTACACTGCAACAATAGAACTAGAGGTTAACTATAAGTAGTAAATATTTCATACACAAACATTGCTGCACAATTTGAACTGGTCTATGATTTCGGAACAAACTGCCTGCTGTCAGGTGCGAGAATGGCTGGCAGCCATACAGAAATCAAACATTCAAGTTGCTTCGTTTTGTGACTTCACCTTCTGGTGATGCTGCTGGAAATTTAGCTGCCCAGTTCTCTTCGCTCAGCTTTTTAAAAAAGCATCCTGTGTGCTTGGAAAATACAGCCATCAATAACACAAACGGGCTTCTCCTGCAAATGACATGTCAAAATGTCTGCTGCGGAAAGGTCTATTGATCTAACATCTCTCTGAAGAAGGTACAAAAAAAAACCCTCATAGAAAACCAAACATGCCTAAAAACAAACAAGCCATTCGATGATCACCAAAAGCTTAATATATCTTTATAACAAGTAACATATACAATAACTAATTAAGGGAATAACCAGATGATTAACTTTAAATGAAAAAATGACTCGACTTGCAGTAGTAAGTGCTCTATTTTAATGAGTCACAAGGGAAAGATGCAGGGAGCCACAGCCACGGGGCTCCTCGGAGAGGGATGCTCTTGTATTGGCTGGGATATTACTTTATTCCAATGAACATGATAATTGTATTGTTTTTGCTTTGGCTCACATCACTGAGTCTACTCAGCAAAGTGTTTTGACAAGCTGAGAGCACAAGCTGCAGCGGTCATGTTCGGTGTAATGAAACTGCTGATGCTGATGAAGCTCATACACAATCTGCTGCTTCATCTCTGAAAACCTCACTTAACTGGCAGGAAACTCAGCATTTTCTGCCACATATGCAGTCATGTTGCTTAGCCTCAGAGCTAAATAACATCTGCCAGAGCCGTGGATCCAGCCATCACACCTCGAAGTCTGCATTGCACTGCAGTGACAGTGTGTTTACGCATTTGTGTGCATCCTGTATCTGCTGGAGGACTGCACTGATCCAGGCTGAGAGACGAAGCCATGAAAACATGTTGCTTTTACAGACGGCAAATTAGCTCCTTTGAAAATCTTGTGCTTTGCTGCACTTTACTGGGATCAATAAGCGAGGTGCATAATTCAAGACTCCAATCAGATGCAGCATTTTTAAAGATTCAGGAATCGAAGCAACAGATGGATTTACTGGTTTTCCATGAGTGACGTACGGTGGCATGTTTGTACCAGAGTGAAGGATAATAAGAATTCAACCAGTGATTGTAAAATGAATGGACAAACTATCCGGGAGGTTTGTGAAGAGCTGAAAAGAAGCTCATTGGGAAGTTCCAACCGTCGCCATCTTAGCAACGTAACGAGTCTCGTGACTCACGGACAACCCAAAAATGGGCGACGAGGAGGCGCGGAGTCAATCAAAAGGACACGCCCCTAATTATGAAGAATGTTAAGATTAAATAACATCTAAACAGATAAGGTAGAATTTTTTTCACTCCCCCCACAGTTGTCACGAAGGTAAACTTG
>JAOXYM010000025.1:4011912-4023477 GCA_028567055.1 Leptatherina wallacei
GAGTGAGAGACAGATTATATGAAAAAACATCATAAAAAGTGGCTGGTGAACCTTTTGTTTAGGTCAAAATGAACTGGATCATAGTTTTGCAGTTTGGAAACAGCTTAACTTCTGTTGCTAAGGGTCTTTCTCTGACACCTTCCGCTATTTTGTGGCTAAATTAAAGCGATAATTTACTCATCAAGATTGTGGTTGCTAGGTGAAAAGTTTAAGAAACGTACTAACTAAACAACAACTAGAGCTAAGTTTTAGCATCACTCAGGAGAATGTCCGAGCAATCTTTATAATCAAGAAGACAGATTGGACTCAGATTGGAAGAATCTAGGCCATGATAGAGTGGAAAAGGCAGTCGCCATTTAGCAATGATGCTATAAAAACACCAAAATATGTATTTGCGAATGTATCAGCCACATACAAACAAATATAACTGGTTCTCTGCTGTTTTTAAAGGAAGCCAAGACAATCTGCATACAGCACAGAAAGCCAAACGTAGGAACATTGTGGGTACACTTCAAACGTTTCATATTATTCATTTATTCATTTTTAAATGAAGTTTCTAAACTTGCTTCATCATAAAGCATTAAATATTATTGTGGGGTTCTTTAGGAATGCATCTTAGAGCCTCTAAGGTCGGTCCTCAAGGGGCACCATCCTACAGGTTTTAGACGTTCCTCTGTTGCAACACGCCTGATTCATATTAAATGGATGAACAATTAATCAGGTGTGTTGCAACAGGGAACATCTAAAAGCTCCAGGAAAGTGGCCCATTCCTGCTCTAAGGTTTATGACTACGTAACTGTGCCCTACAGATCTCTTAGCATACATGCACCTTGTATGCTAACAGGGATTTCCCCCCAACCCTTAAACATGTCGGTGGTACAACACCTGTGCTTCTACTTTTGTGTTTTTTCCATAGAAGAAAATAAACTTTGCTGTTAGAAATTAATCTTCTTTCTTCTCTTCGACATATGTTTCAGTCGTTCTTCTACTCATGTAGATATATTAGTCGCCTCTCAAAGATGTAAAACATTCTTCTGCATCAAAAATAATAAAATATTCCCTTTAACTTGGATTTTCATGTGTTTCCAGGAATCTGGACTGATGGATAAAATGTCCAGAGACTCACTCTTCCACAGAAGATTGGAGGTGATTATATCCAGAAGTACAGTACACATGTATTATAGGGATGTTTGGAAAGTCTCCACCTCTCTCGTTAGCTCTAAGTACATCCTTCCTTCCATCTTTCCAATTTTTGTCAGTCTTTTCTACTTTCCATCTGTCCATTACTCCATCTCTAATCAGCACACACACTGCATCTCAGCTGTTTTCCTCTCTAACTGCATCATCTTGATTTAATAAGTTCAACCTCCAGTTGGCAACACGCCCCTCATTTATCTCCAACAGGGTTCGGCTAATGCCAGTTTTACAAATATGTGATGCTGATGTTGGCATTTCACTCATGTCGGCACCACTTATTCTGCTATTTTGATCTCCGCCCCTCCCCCCCCCAAAAGTTTAAAACCAAGTTTTAAGGCAGTTTGCATTATTCAGTGAAAACAAAAACGACTGACTGGTCATCTTACTGGAAATAAATGGGAAACCTTGGGATGATAGGACCACCATTGGAGGGACAATATACTGTATATAGCCCTGATATGAGGAGGACATATGCACACGTACACAAACATACATGCAGACACACACTGCCTTACTCAAGGACGGTGCAGCTTGCAGGCAGAGGAAGCAGCCGCTCAGCAACATCAGCAACCCAAGTTCATTTTTCCCAAACTAATGGACTTCCTTCAAATGAGCATCACGCTTGCTGTCCTTACAGACAGCCACATTTTCAATCTCTCCTCTAACGACACACACACAGCATCACACACGAGTGCTGCGAGCTACAACGAGCACATGTGTCCTTGTGATGAAGTGTCTGTATTTGTATCCTCCGGCACTGAGTGAGAAAGTCCAATAACTGCACTGCTGGACCGACTCTGCGGCTGCTGTTGCTATGCCTCAGACCCACTGTTGCTAGGCTGTGACCTCACAAAATGAGGTGAAAGTTTGGCCTTTTACAAACACAATTGTGACCAGCTTTGAGTCTCTGAAGTCATTTGCTAACAAATGTAACGCAGCTTACAGCCAGAACTTCTGCAGGTGGCTGGAGTGGGGGATTTTCTATCGTTGCTGCAAGGTGACAGTGACTGTATTTGAATTATAAGATCCACCTGAGTGGATCATGCTCATGTACTGATTCATTTGCACTGAAAAAATACACAAAAAAAATCACCTTATCTCATCATTTGTTAATTTTTTAAGACCTATATCAGCCTCGATAGTTGCCTTGCAAAGTGTTTGCAAAGATTCAACCCAAAGCAAGAACAGCAGCTCTGGTCCATCTGTTCATCCTGTTACAGGATGTTCTTTACATCTTATTCTGCTGCGGCTGCCGTGGTCAATAATCTTAAATCTAACGGATTATATTTAAAAAAAGAACAAATATTTCCCTTTAGACTCACAAATCTAATGCAAAAATCTAAATTTATGCAACATACGTGGCATATCATGCTTCATGTTGGGCTGCAGTGTGCACTATGGCCAAATACTGCAGCACTGGATGGCTGGATTCAGAATTACCTCTTCCATTATCCTCACCTTTCAAGGCTTTACAAGAGAAAACCATCACAAGAATCAATATGCAATCTTTGGAAAAAAATTTAGTGGCTTCACAGTCTGCATTTCCAGAGCGACTTCTGTCAGGTGAGATAAAGAGAACCTCTAAAATGGAATATGAACGAGTTGGCGGCCACCCGCAGAGATATGGACTGAGCTGCCATTACTGTAGCTGGGTTTGGTTGTAGGGAGGAGGAGGAGGAGGAGGTACTGATGGAGCTCTCAGCCTGCTTCCATCACCACCCGTAGGTCCAGTTATACAGAGGCCGTCTCACAAGCACCGGATCAATAAGCCCTCATAGGGTTTTCCTTAACATCTCCTTGATTGAAAACGGAGAGATGCTGTAAGTCTCTGATACATCTCCTCTTTAATCTACAGGCCCGATAAGAGCTTCGCCCGGTGGCAGCCGTCTAAACTGAGAGGATGTCGATGCAGGAATCCAGTCGTCAATCTTTGACGTTGGAGACAGGAGTACAAAATAAACACGGCGGTAAGATGGAGGGATGATTTGGAAATTATTACCATTTGTGTTACAATAGAAAAGGTTTAAACTGGACACATCCAAGAATCTGATCTAATAATCAGATTTTATCTACAGAAACTCTGAGGCTTCTTTTTAAAAGATTTATTTTAAATATATTTAATCAATTAATACCGATCTCCAGAATATGCTTTAAATATAACAGAAGCTAATAAAATTGGCCACTTAAAGCAATTTTTTTTAAATCTAAGACAAGTCTATGATGTTTTACCTTTCTATAAATGTATTAGCTAATGTAATGAATAAATCCTGCAGGTGCAGCAACAGCTGAGTCACCTACAGGAGATGTTAACTAAGATGTTGTTGATATCACTTCATCGCCACCAAATTAACAAGAAAATTATCTATAATGAAAATTTGGATTCTGTGTATCGTTTGGGTCAAATTTAGCTAATTATTAGTTGTTTAAATACAGACTTTTTTTAATGTATATTTATTTAGAAAATGCTTCCAAAGATCAGTTTTTCGAAGGATGCACTCACAGCAGACCTTCAGAATCGAATCAAAGTTCATTTGCTCAGAAAGTTAGATTTTTTGGGAACTGTGAATGTGTACCCGAACTCTGATGTGGATCCAAGAAACAAACTCTGGTCCACCTACAAATGCAGGAAGTGGACTACAAGTGAACTGGGAGAAACAGACGTTTCCTTGCAATAACCAATAGACAAGGGATCATCTCCTTCAGTAATTCTTGATGCAACAAGTCCTCCACCGTACTGAATCTAGCGGACTATTAGGTGTGAAAGTGACCTGAATGCTCGAGGAGGTGGATAGAAACTTGGAATAATAATAATAATAATAGAAGAAAATACATAATCTCCTGAAAAAAATCCCAATACTTAAGCAATTTGCATTTTATTACAAATTTGACCTATTTTTCCATCTATTTTTTTTTAATATCTCAATAATTAACTTTTAGGTCTTTTATTAATTCACTGTAATTTACTTTACAGTTTAATAATTGCATTGAAGAAATGATCTGACCGAATCAGGCCATATTTATTTAACAGTTTCTTTCTTTCTTAGTTTCTTTTCTCCAGATTTTGCTTTTATAAGGGACATAATGTCCGTGGAAAAGAGGCTAACTACTTAAGGAGCTTTCATGTGTAAAGAAAAGTTCATTAATTCTCTGTTCTGAGCAGAAAAGTTCTAGTTTATATCAACTTATACCCAAACCAGTTGGTTTAATCAAGTTCAACAGTGTCCAAAAGGAGGATAAATTTACATCTAAATGTACTGATAAATTTCCCCAGAATTTTCAGGAAATGTCTCTATTTATTGATTGATGATCATTCATCAAAAGTTCATTGAGATAAGTAGAAACCAGTCGTGGATGGAGCCTTTTTTCCTGCCAGACCTGAAGAAAAACTCAGAGAGAGTGCAGCGAACCACGGAGTTTATCCGTCATGTCTCTAGACATTTCTTCACTTCCATCCAGAATAAAATCCATATGCAACATCTAAAAAAAGCTGAGAAACCAAAACCTTGTGACATCGTACATGGGAGATCGTGTTCACCATTATCGGAAAAAAACAACTAAAAAAAGCAGCTTTTAAGTCTGAAATGTCAAATTAACGAGCCTCTTTGCTTCCTCCCATAAAAGACAAAAAGGTTCTTCAACATGATACCACTTCTTTGTCTTCGAGTCCTGCCACAGAAAGTAAGAAACATATTCACGTTACTCCACCTTTACACAGCCATCGTCTCCGTACCGCCATCTATCTGCCTCCTCTAACCAGTCTGGGTTTTGTTTTGGATCGGCGGCGGCTGGCGGAGGGGACGGGCACACAAACAAACTACCCGGACGTTTACGATGGTGAGAACACACACGCCTCCGTTGTCCTAATGGCAGCATTCTGGAGGGCTGATTGAATTAGGCTGCGTGCTGATTGTTCGGCATTGATTAATGCTGCCCGTTGCGCCTCAGTGCGTCATGGCACTCACAGTCCTGCAGCTGAATACCAATGAGACAATACTCTCAGCACCAGTATGAACCAGCTCCACACATGCCTGGAAGTTGGATCTGGGGAAACGTGCATGTGGGAACTGCCCAGTGGTTGGAGGTGAGGTACACAGACCACCTGGAAGAGGGTGGGGTAGATAAGGCCGCAAGTAAACCTTCTGTCCTTGATGCTGAGTTGGATTTGCGAGACTTTGACGAGGAACAAAATGTGATGGCTGGGCATCTGGGTCATTGCATCTCCATAACTGTAGCTTTCATGGAGTTTTTACAATCTGCAGGGGGCTATAAAAAGTGTTTGCTGACGGGGGTCATAAACAGCCAAGGAGTGAGGAGCTGCTGGAGCTCAAATGGTTTCCAAAGGTTCCCCGTGGGTTTGCTTATCATGGGGTTACGGACCAGTCAAGGTGCCCATGCTGATCCGCATCCCCCATCTATAAACAGCATGTGAGCATCATAACCAGAACACAGAGCAATGGAAGAAGGTGGTCTGGTCTGATGAATCACATGCTTTAAACTAAATGTGGATAGCCAGGTCAATATGCATCACTTATATTTATTCCTGATGGTAGTGACCTGTTTCAGCGGGGAAAGAGACCCACCATGATTTAAAGAATTGTCACCTGTCACATGTTACGACCCAGGGTCACACTGGACTGCTAAGTGGTGTTTTCCCTCTATGTTAGAGGATTGTGGGGTTATGGGTGCACGCTTTCATGAATGTCTTTCAGGTGTAGGTTGGTGATTGGATTGGCCCTCCTTCTGGGCTCCCAATCAGACCAGGCCATGCTTAACTGTGTTATAAACAACATTATGCTCTAACACATTCATTTGTTAGTTATATGATCATGTAGCATTACCATGAAAAAGAGCTGTGCAGGTAATGGCAGGGTATTCACTATTTGTTTTCACTTCTAAGTGTTTTGGGGAATAAAATTACATTAATTATTTAATTTTTTCATTCATTTCAGTCTTTTTATTATTTTTTCCTGTATTTATTTATTTTTTAGGTAATAATAAATTAATTCAGGCGTTAAGGGGCTAATTTAAATAAATATATTTCAAGCTAATTTTCATTTAATTTACTCAGTGATATATCAATAATTATGGTTTTATAAGGATTTCTTTCAAGAGTTTATGTTCATGAGTTTTATTCATATTGCCCTTGTAATAAAGATATTTATGTACACTGTGCAATCATGTGATTTTCTTTTAGGGGCAAAAATAATTATTTCCAGTATCAATATCAATGAAAAAGTATCATAAATAGTATCGTATCGCCCATCCCTAATGGCTGACCAGTATAAAATCGAGCCAGTTACTGACTTTTGCAGGTGAAAACTGCTGAATATGATACTGAGCAGCAACGGTGAAGATTCAGGCTCTAAAACCAGATAGAAAGGAGCGGAAAGCTCAGTATAGAGGAGGCGAGGGAATCTCTGTAGGTTTATCATCAAGCACAAACAGATCATCCCATTTTCTTCCCGTGTTCAAATGAATATACACATCACGGCAGATTATCAGTCGTTTAAAAAGGATTGAATCTTTAACAGAGTGTGAAAATCACTGATAATCATCAGGGAGGAGGCTGGCTCCAAATAATTGTCTACTTACACCTCCAGTAGACATGAAGCAGCATTATTTTCCCACCGAAGGCATGGTTTAGTCCACTTGACAAATGTAGTCCGGTGTCACATAATGTTTCAAAAAAGTATTTTCAACTCTGACAACACAAAAATAAAGCACGAATAATCCATCAACAGGCAACTCCAAAATCAATCTTAAAGAGCAGCACTCCCGGGAGTCAATAAAAACACACTTTCGACTGGAGTTTGAGACCAGTTCGCAACAGGTTAATGTCTGTAGATGGAGGTGGGGGGAGGAGGAGGGAGATTCCCTTCTTTCTCACTTCCTTTCCTCTCTCCTTCCTCTCTCAGACTTGGCATCAGGCCACAGCGAGCGAGGGAATGGGAACGCACGGGAAAGAAAACACTGGAACAACATCACCGCTCTGCCTCGCACACTTCCTGTTTGCCTGCCCCGTGTCATTTCCTGCTTTAAGTGTGCAGGTTTTTGACCAATCAGGCTCCAGCAGGAGTTCCAGTGTCCTTCATGGCTGATTTCAGACTGGGCCATTATACTTTCCAGCAGCAACTGGCATGCTTTGGTCTTCATAAAAAGCCAAAACTAATATTTAGACTCGGTCTCAAAAACAGCATAAAGAGATTAAATCAACAACCTTCATATTCAAGGTAAATACTCTGACCTTAAAACTTGGTGTTTCCGGCTGCTTTTGATGGCACTGACATTCCTGGGGCCGCTGTTACCCTGCAGCATCCTGGGGCTGAGAAACTTGTTGTTCCAGCCTGGATCATCACTTTACTGCAAGACGTCACACGCTAGCAACTGGATATCAACACACTACAGAGTAGATGTCAACATTTTGGTTTAAAAAGAGCATTATATGGTCAAGCACCAATTTATATCAGTGAACTTCTACATCCATATGAGGTCATGTGATCAGGGTCTGCTGGTCGTGCAGTAAGCTTTTGGTTAGCTTTTGTTGCTCTTTGTGACTTTGACCTTGCTAGGTGCTATTTAAATAAGATTTTAATTGGTTACTTACTGGCCATTTTGAATGTGCACTATGGCTGATTCAGCAAAGAAATGAAAGAAGACATTATAGGAAAAAGTGAGTGAAAGAAAGAGAGAAAGGGACAGAGCAAGACATAAAACAAGAGTCAACATCAGACTGACTTTTACTGACTGGAGAGAGCTAAGAGTCAAGGTAGGATGCAGGATGGATGTTGAATTAGCCTTCGTTAGGTGGCGACACTGTGAAAATCAGCCAAAAATTCAGTGAAGCTGCTTTGAATCAATGAGAATTTATTGTGCAGCACTTTTTATACTAAACTGGATAAAACAACAAATCCCACCCCCACTCAAATATACTGAAATGATTAGGACCATTTAGAGGTTCTTAAGGACTGTAAAGGTGAAAAAGAAAAAAAATGAGGACATATCACCTTTGTGGAAGAAAAATTAATTAAATAAACTATTAAAGCCACACTACTGAACGTTGGCAGGTTTTCTTACTGAGGCACCCCCTAACGAAGGCTAATCCAGCATCTATCTTGCATCTTAAAAGTCATTCCTATGTTGACTCATAGGAACAAACTATGCATTCAAAACAGCCAGTCTGTTGATATCCAGTTGCTGGGGTGACCTTGTGCCATAAAGCAAAACACTTGCCGTTTCTCAGCCTCGGGATGCTAGAGCTCAACGTAGACTCCAGGAATATATTATAATGAATGTCAGTGTACCATCAAAACAAGTCAGAGACATATTTTTAAAGGTCAGAAAGTTACATAGTGCTACTTTGATATCTGCAATGATTGCATGTAATCAGATTACACGGAATGCCGTCCTGCAGATTACAGCCATGCTAACGACAACATACTTGACTGACCATTTGGCAAAGAAATTGTGTTTTGTCCACTCTGAACCACTATGGTTACGTTTCTTTTCCAACATTTTTTACATGTGGTTTCTTCGGTTCTTGCCCGGCTATAAAATGCAAACCAACATTCGTAAACAAAAGCTACATGATTATCATCTGAAGATGCATCGTGTTTCACGACTGGAGCCATGGTGGAGTTGCAATCAGTTTATTTTGCTCTGATACTTGTACATCTGATATTTCAGTCTGTTCTGTGTGGGAGGGGGTGTAAACAGAGAGGGGTGGTGCATTGCCTCCAAGTTATTTAAAATATCGAGTTCTCCGGGTAAATGTTCAGGCAACAGTCTCAGAACCAAAGGCTTATATATCAGAAAACCAGTAAATCAGTGTAGCTCTGATCCTGACTCCACATTAGGGGTCAGTCCCCCTCAGAGCTAACCTCTCCCAGACCTGCATGACCCCCCCCACCCACTGATCAGCCTGGAGGCAGGGAGATTTATGCGAATGCATTCATTTGTTTGTGTTTTGTTGAAGTAAATAAAGCAGCAGAAGGTCAGATGGACCTGAAGGCAGACAGCTGAAGATCTAAGACAACATGGCCCCTGTGACTGCAGCGTGGGAGTCCACAAATTTTACCCACAATGCTCCAGTCTTGCTCGCCCTCCCAATCACTTACAATCACATGTGCATTCATACATCACGCAGTCGATCAGTCGTATCCCGCTTGACATGGGTCGATAAGGCGTGGGTCGTTGATCACACGCTGACGGGCAGCGAGATGTTCGGGGTCCAGAAGCTTCTCTGTAAGACAGCTGCTCACTGCAATGCTGCAAATGTTGTGTCTAAAAGGCTGATGAGAAACTCTGATAGTCACTGACACATGATGCAAAGAGGCTGCAATGACATCCAGCATCATGTTTGTATTTTGTGGCTTTTAAATTTCAGCTTTGAGGCCGTCTCCGTCTCTCTGAGCCCGGCTCCGCTCTGCATGGCTTTCCCTTAACGATAACATTATTACCCCCTTTTAAACCAAACAGCTTCCAGTGCTGGTTCGGGGCTGCTGCAAGAAGCTAGTTTTATAAAAACATGACCTTTCACAGCCACACCATCATTACGTCGCTTTAAACGACACGTTTGATCCTCCCTCCAGTGTATTCTGAACCTCTGTGGGGGATCACACTGCAGGGAAACAGTCCGTCTTGTTTTCCCCTCACCATGTGAACGCTCCCTGGAACACCGACCTAGTGTTAACAAACGCTAACCGGTATTTATGTCTACATGCCATTTTGAGAAACTGACCATGTTTTTGGATACTCAGCTGCAGATGGTGAGTGTAAACGCACCTCAATCGGCGCCTCGAGCACTGTTTCTAAATGTGACTGGTCATATTAAAACATTAAAGCTGGAAAATGAAAGGTTCCCTCTTTAATGAAGTAAAGCAAACACTATGTTGGGTCTGGAAGGCTGTCTCCTTAACCCCAACCCTGTCCCTAAACTCTGATTCAGGTGGTTCTCTGCTTAGTTTCCAACAGTTTTCCAGGTCTGGAGGCAGAACATAAACATCTCCAGGTCGAATATTCTGGCTCTGAACCAGCACTGGAACCAGTTAGGTGAAGAAAAAAAAAAGCATGTATGAACTTCTTATATTAAGAACGGCTTTCGATGTTCAACTCATTTGTCATCTTGGTAAGTAAATGTATACTTTTCCTTTCTCTGCTATCTGAACTGACCTGGCCACAAAGCAAGTAGACAAACACACACACACAAACACACACACTGCATACAGTAGCAGGTTCTTTACAGAGCTAAAACAAATACATGACAAACCTCTAACAACATGAAAACCAACCAGAAACTTAATCCTTTGAGTCCTGCATCTATTTTTAGTCCTCTGATCTGAAAATTGCAAAGCCATAATGAAATGAGTATCTCTCTGCAACCACACCGTCTACTGGAATACTTCTGGAGTCATAGTAAAGCCAGATTAAGTGCAAATGACAATGTACAATGTATCTTTTTAAATATTGTACAACCTCCCACTTGGTTGTACATAACTTACTTTAACATCTTCAGTCCAATGTCATTCGTTTTCCTACTTTGTGGTTGTGTGTGGCCACGTATACTACTTTATCTTATTCTATAATATTTTATTCAAACTCTAAACTCTGCCAAATAACTGCAATGTCCCCAGACCAAGTGAAAGTGTACAAGTTTCAGGCTTCCTGGAACATTCCTATCCCAGGATGAATATGAATATGTTTGAAGCAGCTGTAACTCTAAATCTTTATCAACTCATAGTAACATATGTGAACATTTTCTCTGCAAAGGTCAACTCTGATAAAATGAAGCAGAACAAAATTAGAGTTTAATGTATCTGATGTCTCTTTCATGAATTCACTTTCTTTCCTTCAGAATCTACTAAAACCGCACATATGACCTGAATATTTGGAATAAATTCATTTAAAAGCCACCTGATCGCTCATTTACCTCTCAATATCTTCAGCTGTACCCGCCTCTCGCCTGCTAATGACTGGGATAGACTCCAGCTTCCCCGTGACCCTGAATTGGGATAAGCCGTATAGAAAATTGATCCGTCCATTGTTTACATTCGGTCTTCCCGGGTCCTGTTTCCTTCGGCACAGAGTTGTGACGTAACATAACACTACCCCCTCTGGGTAATTCTCAGTGTCAATCTATGCTAGGTCTGGAAAACCAAAAATAGTTGCATCCATAGATCACATTCTTGAGATCAAATTAACACCAAAATGTTTAGTTATAGTGATGAAATGTGACCACCAAGCTCATTTTTCATAATTAAAGTCCGTTCCTTCCTGTTTTACTGAAAGCATATTAAACAGTGACCATGAACACATCACACAGACTGGACAATTGATTTTGGATTACTTTACACCCCATTAGAACAACACTAG
>JAOXYM010000025.1:4023577-4041459 GCA_028567055.1 Leptatherina wallacei
ATCAGAGAGCTTAAATTGAGGGTAACGTCCAATCAGGAGCAGCCAAAGATCAACAAGTGAGCAGAAAATTCTATGTGTGTCTGAAAAGAAGAAAAATAATGATCCTCTTTGGCCAAGAAGCTGAGTTGGAGTTGGTTTAGTGAGGATAGGAGGGAAATAGTAGCAGAAATAACTGGAAATGTGGAAAAAGTCTAAACATGTAAATAGTTTCTGTTGTGTGTGTTTGTTTTTCTCCTGAAAGCCAAGACTTGAGAGAATGATGTTGGGATGAGAAAGGACTTGGTCACCGTTGACCTGTGTGTGTGATGAAGTACTGTTAGTATTAAATTCCTTTATGGTGCTATATCTATTGATACATTTTACATCATTTTTGCCTCATAATCTGACAACTGAGGCTGTCCTGAAAAAATGATGTCTGGATGTTGACTGGGATTAAAAGGGTTCAGCCTGCACATGTAGTTTTAGATTAGAAACAAACAAACATGCAAACCTAAAAATAGCTTGAAGCTTTAGGGGTTAATGAGACCAGACTCAGTGTTTTGTGTGGTTTTGACTTTTAGATGAAAGAAAAAAAATCAAACCAGACAAAAGCAGGTATCCCTTGAGGCACTGCAAACTTGTGAGTCAATTCAGTACAGGCAGTAAGTTAATACAGATTTGAGGGGTAATGATGTTGCAATTAAAGACAATCACTGTTTTCTAAGAAGTGCATCCTTTTCCTGGAAGTTATGGCATCCATCTCATAAAAAAACAAAAACATTTTCCTCTCTTCAACATAGTTGTACAGCTTAAAATTAGTGTAAAGTGTTGAAATAACAGATATGAAGCGAATAAATGCCAAGCTCATCTGGACTCAGAGGGGTTGAGATGCTAGGATACCTCCCACTAGACCAGAACAGGACCCTGCCTGGACCAGACAATAGCATCTAAACACAAGTACTACAAAGTTCAGCATGTGTTCAGGTATGTAACCTATTGAGGTCCCTGTCTTCAGCAACATGATTTTAGTCTTCAAATTCCAGTCTGGCAGCTCCTGTATGTACTCCGATGCCCTGCAGACAGGGTCACTGGATCCATTTCCTCTCGCTGGCCTGTTTACTGGGAGATGTAATTATATTCCAGCAAGCCTTCCTTCCTGTAACCCCCCCCCAACATCCCCCCTACCTACCGTCACACATCTCTGTCGCCACACACATGACATCCGAGCATCACTCACCACCAGAGGAAAGGACAGAAAAAAGAGCAGGAGGTGGCAGAACTGCATCCCACACAGATAGACAACAGGGTAAAATACTAATAAAGATGGAGGACATTATGCTCCATCAGATCTGGTCTCACTTTCTAAAAAAGTTTCCTTTTAAATGTGGAGGTGGAAAACAATGTGTTGACCAGAACTAGTTTTCTTCCTGAGACTCCGGCTGAATTTAAAGGAAGGATGCAAATTTAAAAACCTTCATCTCTAAACGGATTAAATACGTCACGGTCACCAGCTGTCTACGAAGGTGAGGCTTTTCTGGCATGATCGTCTCCACTTTCACCCGGGTTTTAGAAACTCATGTTCCATTGGTTCCTGAACTTTGCTGACAAGTTTTCATGGTTCTCCAAGTTCATGGACGTTGCCTCATGTGTAGCTAAGAAGCGTCATGGAAATCTGACTCCTCTCTCCCTACTGACAGGTGGTCAATTAAATCACATATTGTCTTAACAAACAATAAAACAACTTTTTTCAACCATATTTCAATCATATAGATACATTACTTGTGCCAAGTACGTAAACTAGTGTGTTTCTCGTATGTTTGCTCCCTTATTCTACGTATTCGTCGTATCTGGGAAGGTTTGAAAGGCTAAGGACTTACATGTTGGTAATCATTTGTTACTTTGACTTGTTGACTTATAAATAAAAGTAAAAAAACAATTACTTTATTTCACAATTAATCGCAGTATTAAACGCTACTATTAATTAATCGCAAACGTTCCTCAAGGCGGATCATTGCAAGCACACGTTGCTGCTCGTGTTGCTTTGTTTTCTTTTCATGTTAGAGAGGGAAATCACAGCAGAAGAGGAGTTATTCTCTCCAAACTAACAGATTAAAATCATCCTGGTCAGATTTTTTTTCCACTAACATAAAAAATACAAAAAACTAAACAAAATAAACTCTACTACAACATTTAAATTTCCCTCTGGGATCAATAAAGTATTTTTTCATTTCATTCACATAAATCACCCGAGAGAGCAAAAAAGTGAGGAAAAACTACATAGATCAATAAAATAAAATACAATGAAACAGACTAAAGTTGGATAAAAACTTAATGAATAAATGATAAATAAGTAAAATATCACAGATAAAATTTAATAAAAAATGCAACAAAACATATGATACAACTTTAAAATACTAATTGAAATTAAGATGGACAAATAAAAAATGGATAAAAAGATTTTTAAAAGGTACATTTTTGAGTTTGGTTTTAAAAAACAATCATATTTCTTGCAGTTTTGCAGCTGTGGACCAAAGAAAGAGAAAGTTATCTGAATTTGAGTCCTAATAACTAAGAACTAATATGATTCTTTGCTGTCATATGAACATATTAAGAAACTTAACCCTTTAATGCCAGATGTCTCATATTTTATAGAGTTTCTGAGACTTTTTGCATCACTTTGTGGTAAAACCTTGTTTCAAAACCCTGTTGTACATAAACTGGTGGATACAATAATAATACAATAATTTTCACATATCACACGATAATAAATTATACATATAATTGTGTTAATTATTTTCTTACATTTTGTTAAATGGCCAAATAAAAATTTCAGATTCAAAATATTGGATTTTTCTCCCCATTTTTTCTTGGATCGGGCTCTAAAGCAAGACTTAAAATCTTCATGTAAAATTTTATGATGACTTTTTGACTAAATCATTCACTAAACAAAGATTCCTTGTAATAAAGTTTTTAAAATAAACATTCATTGTCAATAAAATTGAAATTTTAAGCAATTTTGAGAAAGAAGTCCTTAAAATGTTGAGGAAGAAATGAAATGAAGCAGAAAAAGCAGAGGAAGACTCTTTGATCTGCTTGCACTGAACACATCAGACTACTTCTGCCGAGTCACCCGTTTCCTATGTAAGATAAATGAGGAGTGAAGACATATTTCTTTCTAATTGCTGCCATTCACAGCTGCTATCATACAAATCTGAGTCATGCAGCTCTAAAGAAGAACAGGAGGCAACTTCATCAGTTCGATGCTTTATAAATTCTGACAGCTTCTGCTTTAGTGGAATTTGTGTCACACTGATAAAACAGCCGGTAAAACATATCAAATTGTGATAATGTCAGCATAACAACCCACCGCGTACTGGGAGTAAACATCCCCGACTTGATGACCGTTTTGCAGCTGTGGTGAAAATAAAGCGTTGAATCAGCCTGCAGTGTTAATGTCACACCAGATAACAGCAGCCCTGCTTCACTTCCTTTCTGAGGAGACCTTCCATGCAGATCTGATGGTGGCATTAATGAAAACAGTGTGTCATCTGTGATAAAAATCTGGACTGATCTTCATCCCTAATCTTCATTCAGGTTCAAATTCGCAGCATGCTGGAGGTGGCAAATCCCTCAAGTGGAGGAAGTGCAGCAGGCTAATAAAACCTGCCCAACCTGTGCAGCGGCAATAAACCCAAATGGCCCTTTTTCCTCAGGTGCTTTCCCAACTAACAAATACCAATCTTTCTAGTAATTAGCCTTGAGTCATTCTGTGGGCACAGAGGCTGGAAAATAAGTGGAGCCAAGGTAGAATAATACGGCACATTTTACACCAGGAGACGTGTCATCGTCTCTTTAGAGCTGTCCAAAACGACGCCTTCAAGTGCAGTCAGAAACGAGCCAAACAAAGCACAAATAGTGATAAACAGGAGGAAGCAACCAGTCATAACAACAACGATAACTGCTGCTTTACTTCTTCTTTCACAACAACAGAAGCAACCAGCCCCATTAGAGCCGTTGCTGGCAAAGAGTTATTTGAAGACTGCTACTGGCGGCTAATAATACTCTTCACTGAAGAAGTAAACTTTTCCAACAACCCTCAGATGTTTAAATCCTAAACAATCTCAACCTGAACCATGTGTTGTGGGTTTTTTTGCTATGAAAAGATAGAAAAGGTGAAGCTAACCACTGTGCTGGAGTCCAGCAGATGGAGGCCATATGAGGCTTTGGGAAGAAGATAATTACTGTGCACCACACCCAGATACACCGTGTGCCCTGCACGCCAAGCCAATGACATCAGTCTTCCTCTGACAGGGAGAGATGAAGGTGTGTGGGCGTATGTGTGTGTGTGTCGGTGAATGGCAGGTGGACAGATGGGAGTCAACAGTCTGTGCCTGCACACTCATGCTGCCCTGAAAAACCTCCTACTTGGGAGGTCAGACGTCACAGAGTATGACTTGAATACATCTGGAGACTTTAAATGAAGTCATGTTTAAACATAAACAGAATATCAACAATATTAACTCGACTAGAGCCGGTTTCCTACTTTTATTATCCTCTTTTAACCAACGGTGCCGTTTACACAACACCAATAAAATGCTCCACGACCTGTGTGTCTTCCTCGTTATTCATCAACCTCTGCTCCGGCTCCATTTCCTGCAAACACTGCTGGCCTTTAGGGGAAGAACTGAGAGTTATTTTGCTGCAGACAGGACTGCAGTGCATTGTTACAAGATAGAAGGATTTAATACCGTTTGGGAAAACCGCTTCTCGTGTTCATAAATGAGATTATTTTCTTGCATGACGGCAGCCTAAAGGGACACGTGCCAGGTCTGCCTGGACACAGCAGATGATCTTTTATCTATATAAAGAGAATGGGTGGAAATCACAGGCAAGGACAGGGACATGTCCCCTCAGTATCTTGGAAATAAAATAAATTCTGTGCACCTAAAACCCAAAGAAACTATATTGTCCCAAGTGATATTATATATAGTTTAATAAAGAGGTAAAGTTCTTATGAAAATGGGGGATAAAATGAGTTTTAGGGAACTTTGTTTTTTAACTTTTGTGACTCAGTTTAATTTCCCAGCTTTATCTTTTTCAGATGAACAAATAGGCCACGTGACATAAAAACAACTGGTGGATCAGTGGGACATATTTACCATATTTTGGTATGGATTTAGGGTTGGTGCTGCATGGATCCTGTCCCAAACTTCAGGAAGCTAAGTCATAGTACGGTTAGAGTTATTTGCTATTTATTGTTTGCATGTGTCTGTACTGTGTTTCTTTATGTGGCGTTGCAGCCCCCCTTGCACTGTTGCCAACAACGAATTTCCCCCAGGGGACAATGAAGTATATCTTTATTGTCCCCCAGGGGACAATAAAATATATCTTATCTTATCTCATCTCATATCAGTGGGTCTGTTAATGTTTCTGCAAAAGCCTGAAGAATTAAAAACATCTCCGATCTCCCTCAGCAAACCCCCGAAAAACACATTTTAGTTTTCGCCACCCTGCTGGCCTGAAGGATGCTTGTTGGAATTGAAGGTCAACAGCATCGCCCTGTCTCACCCACCGGATTAAAGATATTCTCCATTATCTTAAATTGGAAAAGAATGAAGTAGTTGTTCCAGCATTTGGGGAAATATGGGGTTTATTCTTAAATTTTCGTTCAGAAAGACCTTCAACCCATCCAGGCTTGAAACCACTGTCATGGAGAAATAATTAAGATTATTCTGGTGTGTGAGGTGGGTCTTATTGTGGATGGCTAAAAAAAAAGCGAGTTTTTTAAATCGAATTTAATTCAACTCAATTTACAATTTAATTACATTTTTTGAAAATTGTGTTTATCCATTTATTTATTTTTGGGTAAGCAGCAATACATCAGTGAGTATTTCCTTTTGTTTTTGTTTCCAAACTCTTTTTGATATAATTGTATCTGCAAAACCCAATAAACAAACATCAGCCGTATTCGAACAGATGTTCTAATACGTCACGTTATAAGATGGAGAGTTTAAAGGAGAACACACATAAAAACGGCAGGTTTGTGAGGTCTGAGAGCTCTGCTGACTGAAGACAGTTCATTCTGTGCTCCATCTAACAACTAAATGCATTAAAATGCCACTTTACAGAACAGAACCATGTACAGCTTCGCTCTAAACATTCAGGTCCAGGTGTGAACTGCAGCTTGCAACCCTACAGGACGGACACAAGGCTTTACTGCAGCGTTTACAGCCATCCTGAATCATTGTAGGAGGTTTTCTGTGAATAAGACGCTCCAGGCGTTAATAACGAGATAGCGTTAAAATATTTAGTGTTAAGGTCTTCGCACGTTCATGTGGCACAAGTGTAAAGAGAAGGTTTCATGAATGAATAAGCAATAAGCCAATTAATTACTATCTTTCACCAGTTTAACGTCCGCAGGGAAGTGGACTCTGCATCGGTCTCTTGTGGTGAAGAAGATGACGAGTCGAAAGGCAAAAGATTTCAATTTACTGGTGGATCTATGTTCATACCCTCACCTATGGTCATTAGACCAGAGTAGAGACCATGAGAGCTCAGATTAGAGTCCCTCGCTGCATTGAGAGGAGCCAGATGAGGAGGCTTCAGCATCCCGACCAGATGTCCGAGCCCCCTCATCTGCACGCCTTGGTGAGGTTTTCTGGTTGCAAGGACTATGGCCTCACTTCCCTAAAGCGGTCTGGTTGGGTACGGGATGGGATAATACAGATTTTTTTTTGGTGTTTCCACAGGGAAATACTGGTAATAATACCAGAATATCCAATCTGAGTCATCGGTTGGGGACCCAATCTTACCGATGCGACCCTAAAGGGTGGAACTTGACACCCTGTAATCCATCGAATGGTTGAAAGTCTCATCATTTCCTGTGAAACTTGTCAATAAGAACAACGCAGGAACAGCGGCGTGTTCAAATATAATGCAGATTTTTTTGTTAAAGCCACATGGCAAGAAGAAAGAACACAAACTGGTGGATGTCTGCCGTCCTCGCCATTTGTTTCTACATTGCATTTTTCTTCGTTCTTCCCAGTATTGCATGTCTATCGCTATACGGCTTATAATCTTTAACCCATGGATGGATGGATGGATCTAGAACTACATTACTAATATCATTCCCCATTTGTTGAACATCCTCAACAGCACTTCAATGAATTAACACCAGCTCAAACGATGTTCACCTCTTTTTCCTCTAAATAAAAATCTGGAGTGAGTCATCCTTCCTTGTTAAGAGACTCGTTAGAGGAAAATAACCCCGCCCTGCCCCAGGCCCCAGACTCTTTGTGAGTCTCAGTTGTGTGTGTTGTAGGGAGGTAATTAAGGTAATTAGCTGAAGATATCAACATCGTCAACCATCTCCAGGCAAAAGAGACTCTATCAAAGGTTGAGATAAATAATGAAACACATAAAGGCCTCTCGCAAAGAGCGCCCGCTGCTTACTGAACACATTCAGGTCACATTAAAAACAACCAAAAAACAAGACAAATCTTCTTGTTTTGGGCTTTTTTCTTGACTATATTTATACTATATTTCCACTGTATTAATTTAAGGAAAATGAATGCTGGCACAGACTAAAAGTTAGATGTTTAGACTTTTTAAACAACTTGTCAAGACTGTTTTTTTACCCGATGGACTTAGAGAACAAGATTTCAGATCTGTATGAAAGCATGCAAGCCTTCAGGAGACGGACACAGACGAACATAAAGCATAAATAAATAACCCTTTCCTCTATTTACATCCATCAGATGAGCAAACACAAGCAGACACACACCTGTTTGTGTTTGGTGTGCAAAGGAAAAGGCAGTAATCGGGTTAAACCTCTCAGCACTCCCCTTCAGCAGCATCTGCTTAATCCAATCACCCTCCAGTAAACGCTTAATAAGTGCTGGGTTTCCCTGGTAACCCACTGCAAGCCCCCTGGTATACAGATATACACCCTCACAGCTCTGCACAGAGAAATACCGGAGAGGCCCGCAGTGAGTTAACGCTGCTGGCAGGAGGAAACGCTGGCTCCTTATCTGGAGAGTGAACTATTGGCCATGAAAACAGGAGGGTCTGCAAAGGTACGGCTGCACAACGCAGCGGCCGGATATCAAAGAGCAAATAAATCTGAGGAGACGAACCACCTATCTTGCCTTCTGTTTCACACATGTTTAACCTGATACCGAGCAGCAGATAAGGCTCAATAACATCTGGAATTCAGGTTAGACTGATGTTGTAATGCATTGTCTGCATTGTCTTCATATCGAACATTAGTGCGACTTCATGAAACAGCTTTTCAGCCTGTTGTTCGTGTTACGCACCTGTTGCCACACAACACGATGAATGAAGACATTTACCTACAGCTTTAAAAAAACAGCAAATCATAAGCATCACACTGTGTTCCAGATTATTCTGCATGTAGGATTCAGGTTGTCAAACATACAGGTTTTATTTTTAAGTAGGAGATTTAGCTTGTGTTGTTTCTCCTGTCTGTTTACATCACAGGTGTAATCAGTTTCTAAGGTGAGCTTCATTAAAAGAGGTAACACTGAACACCTAAGCAAGATCATAAACTTTGTGAATGATTAAGAGAGCAAAAGGTTTAACGCAGGTATCTGAAGCTGCTGGTGAACCTCACCATGCAGGAAACTCCAGAGGCTCCAGATGTGCATACAGCAGGATTTAACAAAAAACATCTGCGGTGGACTCTGAAATGCACGAAGACTCATTTTAATACGGTTTTATTAACTAATGAACACCGTGCTACACTGGATGGTCCAGCTGGGTGGAGTTCTGGATGGTTGGAGGATAGACACCATGTATCAGCAAGGCTGCAACGTCAACAAGGTGGTGGTGGAGGGATGCTCTGGGCTGGAATAATGGGGAATGAGATGCTAACTGACCATTTCCTACCATGGTATAAAAGGCAGAAAAGACAAACTCCATCACATGCTGCAGAAAATCCCACTCAATCTTTGGCTGCTATGGGTATAGAGGAGAAAAACTCAATCATCATCCCCCGAACCTCAACACTATTGTGAACTTGTGGAGCATCCATAAAAGGAAGATTTTACCTGCCTATTCAAGAATCAGATTCATAAAGTGAGGAGGAACCACTACTAAAGTTTAATTTGTGTTGAAAAGTGCCCCTTAGACCGTCGCCCTTAAGGTAAGTCAGTCCATTGATGAATAAAATATCTATCTGTTGTTCCACTTACAAAACTTACGTCCTGTCCTAGCTCCTTACAGTAGACCTCCAAACAGCAGCTTTGGGAGGAAATTCTGGTGGATACAGGCAGAAACTATCCATGGACTTCTAGGAGCAATGAATGAGAGAGTTGCTATGGTGATATCACCCTATGTTCCTATTTGTTAACAATGTTTTGTTTTTAGCGAAATGATCCCTTACATAATGCAAAAAATTACAACCAGTGTACATCTATAGTTCTCATCAACCTCTTTAATGTTTTGAAATTGTGCAGAATAATCAGGAACACCCCTCACTGCTTCCATGGGATCTAAGACGGTTACTATCAGCCAGGTGCTGCAACTTACCCTCAAATGCACATTAATGGATCTAAAAGCAGGTGTCAGCACCTCTATGAAAGCAGTTTTTGTTCCCCTTTAGCAGAACACACCCTGCGTGGAGGAAAATGATGCTCATGAAAATGAAAATCAGTTCCTGTGGTGCAGCGCGCGATGTCACATTCACATGCATGAATATACCAGACGTTAACAGAATGAGGCGCAGTCTGGCATCGCTACATGACTCACGGCGAGCCGACATGTGAGGCCATGCCATTACAGTCACACTGTCACACAGGACGTGAGCTGATAGCAACACACACACACACACACACACACGTGTGCTGTAGATGGAGCTGATGGAGTGCTCATCCCACTACACATGCTCTCCCATCGTGCTTTGCGGTGTGATTGATGAGGGGTAAGGTGGGGAGATTTGCAGTACTTCTCTTTGCCGTATGTTTCTACAATCAGAAGGGATGAAGAAGGGGGAGGGGGGTGCATAGGAAGCATGTTCATCTTTTATTTATGCAGGATTACAGATTGGACTCATCAGCTCCACCAACCAACCAGTTCAGTCAAGCATAACAAATATTAAACACTGCTGTGGCGTCCATCAAACCAGTTACTTCATTTCAACGGATAGTTTAAGTTTTAAACTTACTCATGGTGGGAGTCCAGGAGTCGGGGGCAGGACGAGGCCCGAGTAGGGCGGGGCTTTGGACAGGTGATTTTATTCTCCACTGGGTCTTTCCTAGAGGCACTCATGACCTAAATAAGACACCAAACAGAGAAAACAACATGTGAAAATCTGAAAGTTGGGAAGAAACTTTGGCTGCAAGTTGTTTTTTTCTTTTTTTCCATTAGGCTGTAGAACATCGGGCAGATGAGGACTATTAATCCTGAATTGTTGCTTCAGGTCTGAGCTGCAGTGTAAAAGACAGAAGTGAAGCTAAAGTGAAAAGAAGGAAGTGAACCTCTGCTACAGTTAAAAATGGGCACTATGGCACTATGGCACCTTCCTACAGGCTGCAACTAGCTGTATACCTGGAGACGGTCAGAAAGCTCAACTCCAAAAGTACAATTCGGTCCCAAAAGCTGTTTAAAAGGGGTTAAAAGATTATATTCAGTCCGGGTCATTTCCACTGAGCCATTAACACAGATGGCATTAACATGGATAGCTATCAACCAGGAAGTGTTTGTCCCGTTTTCTACAAGTTGGAATTATTTCTGTGTTTTTTGAGCAAATACCACACAAAGAATAAAAGGTCAACATTTTATTCTACCGTTTTCTCATCTGCTAATCATTCTGTAGCCTCTTCAACCACCATAGCTTCTCCGCTGATTGAAGCAGGGATGGATGGAACAACTTTCCCTGTGCTAATGATGATGATCAACCAATGAGAGAGGCCGATTTTTAACTGGCATGTCCAGGTTGGGTGACCCCGACAGCCTGAAACCGCTGAGATTCATGTAGATTTTACGAGTCTGGACACTTTGTTGAACCATTAAACATTACTAAATACAGTTGGTATTGGTCTCTTGGGTCTTAAAACTTTTTTATATATATCTGCTCAGTTCAATGTTTATAAATGCGAATAAGATCCCTTTTATTTCATTTTACATGATCACAAACTGAAGGTGGTTTCAGAAGTAGAGTTCTGCTACTGATAAAGTCTAAAATTACAACATATTTTACATGATCTCATCTTGTGTTTGGACATTTCTGGAATAAAACCAAACCTAATCGACGAGGGCATGAAGACATCAGAAGCTTCAAAGTGTCAAAGAAATGGACAAACACGGCTTTGTATTCTCACATGTGCACACGTCTGATTGAGGATGTGGTTCGGCTAATTAACAGTTTCACTGGAAGAGAAATGGCAGGGCACAGAGCCAGTAAATTAACAGCTTGTGTGTGTTCCTGTGTGTGCCCGAGCACCCATCCATCCAAATCGACCCGATTACTGGACAAAATTACAGTAATGTGATGGTAGTATGTGGTAATAATGGGTAATTTGATCACTCTGCAGATGCCTGCAGGAGGTGGAGAGAAAGTGGGGGGGAGTGACAGGAAGGCGGAGGAGGGAAATGATGCAGGTGATGTGGAAATTAAGCCCCCTCCTTTATGTTGCCATGAGCACAAGTACTGCAGATGTGGGGGATCCGATATCCTCCGGGGCGGTGAGGGAAAACCAGCACAGGTCAGCAGAAAGCTTCAGCAGCAGAATGAATGACAAATAAGCAGCCGAGCAGCAAACTGAGCAAAGATTTATTCAAACAAGAGATGGAAAAGGGGCTGCTGCTGCCTTGTGGGCAACATTATCCCCATTATTAGCCAAACTTTAGTTTCAAACTGGTTTGCAAAGTTCATAAACACTCATGATGAAACATTTCAGATAAAAATAAAGTTAGATCACTTAAAAGTGATTTAAATGGTGAAAAATGATCATTACACTAATAAATCACCCCAGAATATTCAAATTATAAAGCCAGAAAACCAGCTTGACTTATGTAGATGGCTTCAATGAGAAGTTTTGTACACACCAAGGTTGTCGCCATTACTTAATAGTACCACAATTAATCGAAGTATTAATTAAAGATCCCTCAAAATCATCACTTTCCATTCAGGATCACGTCTGAACTATAACAGCAGATTAACACAACTTCCACGCATAACGGGAGAGTTTAACCTCCAACCAACCAGGCTGGATACGGTCCTCATCATCCGATGATGAATCTGGGACACACAACTCTGTCCCATTCTCTTTAATATTATCTCCTGCTCTTCTTCTGCATGCAGTGTATCTTTTGGGATGTCATTTTATTCAAAAGAAGCTAAAAAGTGGACAAAAACACAGCTAACAGGAGCATCTGTGCACAATCCTAGCATGCAAATAAACACGGAAATACACTAGATACTTTCTGTCTGTCCTTTTCAACTGAGAGTTAATATGTAGGATTTATTCATTGTTTACATTTATCGTGTTAAATTATTGCAAAGTCGTGATCATCACAAAATCATTTCTTTTATAATAATCTAAAGAAAATCTAAGCCTGTGACATAAATATGGCTCCCAGTTAAATTCTTCATCATAAAGAGACAGAAAACTTCTTTGAAACACATTAAACATGCAGGGAAATAGTTACATTTTAACTGTGTGTACAGATTAAACTACACTACAAGTTGTAGAGATAAATTATCAAAGACTTTAAAAACTAATCTGAACTCATTAATATTACATCTTCAGCCTCTTTCATGAGGAAAATGGTTCCTTTATGCCTTAAAATAGCATAGATGGAACAAAACACTAAGCAGCACATCCTCAAAATTGTAAAATTTCCTCATAAATAAACAGAATCAAAATCAAATAAATAATGAGACCAAAAAATAGAACAATTATTTAAAATATAAATCAATTTAATCTAAAATGGGTGGTCTGGTTGGCTGATGATTATTTTCACTTTCTCAGCATCTTGTTTCTCCCAGATTCTGCCTGAATTATAACCACCAAGCATAGTTTTATCATGGTTTTTAAGATCTTCTTTGTCATCACAGAAGCAGTGGATAAAAGAAAAAATTGAAGGCTTTCAGAAGAGAATGATATAAGTACACAAAATGGTACCAGAGACATTAAAAGAACATTGTTTTAGCCTAAAATTAAGTCTTTGTTAACTTCATTTGACAATAAGCTCCTTTTTTTTTTTTTTTTTTGAGCTGTCAATCAAACGTAGTACCAAGATATTTATAGGAGTCGACAATCTTCATTGTGGACGGTGCTTGTTCTGAATCGTGTGCCAGGCTCTCGGTCTTAGCTTCAAAGTTGTGACCTGGGATTAGATCCACCATATGTTCACCTCTGCCCCCGAGATGGGACACCAGCCAGTTAGCAAGAGTGAAGCTGAGCTGTGAACAGGGCAGCAACACATGGCCGCTACAGATCTGAGGTCTGTTCAGGGAGGCTGGACTCACCCCTGAGGTCAGGAAGCCAGGTATGACTCAGGAAAGTAACCTGCTACAGTTTCTGTTGGTTAAAACTTGACATGTTTTGTCTGCAGCACATCAAAGATGGTGGAGTGCTTCTGTATCTGCAGCATCGGTTAATAAGAAATGTTCAGGGTTCAGTTCGTGGCTGAAACCGGCTCAAACCACAACATCTGGGTTTATGTGTGAAGTAAAGGAAACACAGATCTCCAGGATAAGAACCATAAAACATCTACAAAACACAGGAGCGCTAGTACACATCGAATCATCCAAACCATCGTCCAGCCGATCTCTAACCACTTATCTGGGGGGGTCAGGTCGCGAGAGCAGCAGTCTGAGCAGAAAGACCCAGACTTCCCTTTCCCCGGCCAGCCGAGAGACATAATTTCTCCAATGTATCCTGGCCGTGCCCAGAAAACCTCCCCAGGGAGGCGTCCAGGAGGCATCCTAACCAGATGCCAGAGCCGCCTCATCTGGCTCATCTCGATGTGGAGCAGCAGCTCTACTCCGAGCCCCCTCAGTATATCTAAACATGACTTTGCTTTTCTTGCCAAGCTGCAGAGGAAGAGACGATTCTTTCAGCCAATCAATCGATTAGTGTGTGTGATTGCTGGAAGACAGGTAAGATATTCTGCAACCCTTCCCAGTTTTTGCCTGTGTAATATAAAAAATAAATTTCTCCCCGTGTATGTGTGGGCTCTCTCCGGGTTGTCCAGCTTCCTCCCACAGTCCACATGCATGGTCGGTTAATCGGTCACTCTGAAGTTTCCCTGGGTTGTTTATGTTTACCTCTATATATCTCTATATATCCACGGTGCACCCTGCCTCTCGCCTACTAATTACCGGGATAGGCTCCAGCTTCCCTGCAGCCCTGAATTTGAATAAGCAGTATCGAAAATGGATGGATGGAGTCTTAGTTGCCAAAATAATAAGAGTACTAATAAAGCTAAAAAATGATAATGTTGAAAATACCCATCAATAATAATAATAATAATATCTAGAAAATACTGAAATAATGTAAAGCAAAACCTCCCATCCTGCACAAATACACTTAAACATTTAAAAAAAAAAATCCATTTTGATCCTGTCCAATGATGTTTAACCCGTCTTCTTGGTTCTCGCTTCCAGTGGTCCGATATATATATATAAAAGAGAGAACCACATCATGGACTGGGACAAAACCAGAGTCATCTGCTCAGAAAGCAATAAATAATGTTACTGATGGATGAGGGAGGCCATGGAGATACGGAGGCGGGCCCCAAGGACCACCAACAGGGATGGGGGGATCCAACACCTTGTCACACACCTGAGAGAGATACCATCCTCCACAGGACAGCAGAGGGTGTAATCGTCCTCTGCCGTCTGCCCAACCTGAGAGAGAACCTACACGACATTTCACAGCTACATAATATGACCTTTGTGAGGAAGGCGACAGGAAGCAGCTGAAACGTGTCAAACTTAAAGGCCATTGACCTTTTTAGTCAGAACGTTTCAGTCATTTATAGAAAATTAGTCCACAAGGTTTAAAAATGTGACACAAGTGTAGCAGTCGCACGATGTTTAAATGCCTGTTGCACAAGACAGACGACAGGAACGGGGACTGGAGGAGTGTATGTATCATGCATCATTCTCAAACCTGCGATTTACAGCCCCGATGTATCACGACCTACACCAGCTAATATCTGCACTTTCCTTCAATAGATACTGAAATAATGGACCTCACATACTTCCCAAATATAATATTTATGTAAAACTTGTTTATTTACATCCAGTTTCTTGGACTCCTATAAAACATTTAAGATCATTCTCATGTAGACATTTTCCAGGCTGTACGGGAGCTTTCAGCTTCCAGCATCTGTCAAGCCTCAATGTCGTTCAATAAAAAAGCCAAACCATACAGACCAGCATCTGGAAACTGCAGTTATGGGATGTTTAACAGTAACCATGCAGCCTCACACTGGTTACATGCCTCTGAAGTGACTAAACCACCCACATGAATAACAACAATCCAAACGGAGAGCAGAGGAAACAAGCAGCTGCCTGTAGATTGTACGTATTCATGGCCTCCAAACATGGCTGTTTGTTGGACATCAGGTTAGTTGCATCTGAGTCGGCAGCTAGTGCGGTTTACCTTCCCTCTGTCCAAAACACACACACACACACACACAGGCCAGCAGGAGAGTCAGCATCTGCTAATGGGGTGTGTGTTGCTGCTCTGAAGCCGGGCATTAAAAGACAGAGCGGCGGGTTGAGCCAAACGGAGATCAGCAGCCAATAAAGACGGGCAGCGGCCGCAGATACGGTGCCAAGACCTGGACGGCAGTGAGGGAATGCACAAATCCTGTGTGTGCATGTGTGAGTGTGTGCGCTAACTACATCTGGTATGTGGGTGAGTCGCTCGTCTTGCCAAGTCAGTCAAATTCTGCTGCACCGTATTTTAAAATCCCGATCAAATTTCCGCTGACCTGCACACGTCGAGTGGGAAAACGAGGCTTTGCAGCGTTTTTAAAAAAGGAGTTTTTCTGTCTTCCCCGGAGTTAGAGGACAGGATCAATGCCAGTCAAAGTGTCTGTGGTTTAACATATTCTAGTATTGATTAAACAGGTGATAAATATGAACATTGTTTAGCCGATTTGATCACCTTTGGACAGAGCCGGGTCTTGAAGCTACGCTAATCTGAGTGGCTGCAGCTTCAGATTTACGGCCCCAAACTCTCCGACAGGACGTAAGGAAATGCATCAATAGACGTCCAACTACTCTATAACTTCATTTAAATTCATTTCTAAGATTTAAAATCCAAAACAGAGAAACAGCTTATAAAATCTCGTCATGGAACTTTTTAAAATCGGATTAAAATTGACATCAGTTCCCATAATAAAATACCTATAAAGTAAGCTAGAAATTTGACTCTTTATGATAGTAAACTGATGATCTTTGTAGTTTTACCAGGTCTCTGGCTGAGAACAGCAGAGACAGAGACCTGGTAAAAGCTCCGTTGCCATGTAACAGACCTGCAGACAAAACCTGCTTGAGTTTGGGAAGTCATGTGACGACATGGCAAACACACTGCCCTTTCAACAGGAAAACACACACACACACAGATTTATTCAATTGTTTCTGAAGAGGCTGTGCAGATGCCGTTGCAGAAAGAACGGGAGGAGATGAACTAATTTGTGGCCGTTGACCCAGACGACCGAGAGCTTTTTCCATTTCCTCTCCGTCACTGAACCGCTGATCCAACAGCTGCGTCCACCGCCAGCGGCGGGACAACTTCTGGCTTCAGGCGTTTTGTTTTCTTTACACCAACAGGAAAATGATGGAAACATCGGATTATCTTATAATTTATGGATGTTGGAAAGCTCCGTGTGGAGCCAGATCCTGAGGGCTGGACAAGAGCAGTTTACATCAGGACCAGGGGGAAAGATTGCTTCAAACATGAAGACGACTGAAAACTTTGAAAAGCCATCAGGAAGCTGTTTGAGGGGGGACGTTTTTCACTGCTGCACCACTAAACATGCAGCAGAGCAGCTGTGCTAATGGAGATGTTGAGCGATGATAAAGCGAAACTTTAGCAGACCAAGTTGAACATGATGCAACAGAATAAAGGAGCTGTATCTTCTGGAGATACCAAACAACTATTTACTGTAAAATGATGTGGACATAAAGTTTTCACCAGAGGTCATTTGCCGTTAACATTCTCTCAGAGTACCAAGAATACATGAAACTGAGATCAGCATGCTCCACATCCTCAGATTAAACTAAAGAAGCTTGAGGACAGAGCCAGATGTGACTTGTGTTTGCAAAAACAGTGGTTTCCAACCTATTTTCCTTCAGGAACCCCCCCCCCCTCATGCATCCGCTAAGATTTGAGTCCTTTCCCGTTTTCTGATAAAAAGTGAAGGTAACAATCAACGTATCGTGGGATGGGCTATATCTCGAGACATTTTCCCACAAATTCCCTATAGAATTAGGGAATATGGTTTATATGGAGATAGCTGGTTTTGAGTGGCATTTTGCACATCTGTATTTTTGTTATGTCATTGAAAAGTATTTTTCATTATTTTAATAAACATCTACTGTAATTTCAGTTCACTATTTTAATGCACATGTGCTGCTGATCCTTAATAAAAGTGCATTTTGCACTCAAGGCTGTAATTTAGAACCGTCTCTTTGGTTACTTTACTTAAAAAAATTACATTGAGATATAAATGATACATCGCAATTCAGGTAAAAATGATGGATACGAAATTTGGTTCATATTGCCCAGTCCTACCATATAACCTTCCTTTCAAGTCCCACAGGCTCTAGTCTGTACAGTCAAAACTAGGGATCGACCGATATTAGTTTTTTGGGGCCGATACCGATACCGATTATTGGTGCTTAAGGAGACCGATAACCG
>JAOXYM010000025.1:4042556-4060276 GCA_028567055.1 Leptatherina wallacei
TGGCCGATACCGATTATCATGAAATTGCCCAATATCGGCCGATATTATCGGCCAGGCCGATAATTGGTCGATCCCTAGTCAAAACCTCAGGGGGGGTCAGGGAACCCAGGTTGAAAACCACTGTGCTACAGGTGCTGACTATGACAAAAAAAACTAATGATAGATCAACCAACACCATCACAACCCATCTAGCTGGCCACATGCAGCCCAGAACCAACTTCCATGTGGTCCAGCCTATGGTTCTGCTAAAAATAGTAAATACTTTAGTATGGACCATGAATGCAACACTTGTTAGCCTAGTGATATCGAACCCATAATGCAGCGTCTTGCTGTTTTTCGGAGTAGTGATAGTATCATTAGCGTGACACAAACATGTCTCTCCACCCCAAAATGTAAAATTTACAAAAATTGTAGATTTAACCCTTACTGGACTGATAAATGGGTCTTTTACCATCACATTCAAATGCAAAACCACTGTTTAATTCGCATTAAGTGTGTCACAGTGTTTGGTTCCAATTTGAGGAGGAACTTCGTTGAGAAACATCTGGACGTTCCCTGTAAACACGCCGAGGGATCCCAGGAGAGGGCTGCAAAGTCCAGTCTGATTGCATCTTACTACCATAGTACTACTGTAGTAGTCCTACAGCGTAGCAGAGCTACAGCAGCGTTCCTTTACTGGATATTAGCAAAGAAGCAATTTACAGATGCTGAAACAGCGAAAGGCTGCATTTTCAGATTTATTCACTTTTAAAAAGCTCAAAACAAAAATGAAGCAGAAATTCCCAAACTTGTCTCCATGGTGACGTGGGCTTAATCATAAGCAGATATACCTCCTCTCAGTCGTTCAGGATGGGTTTATTGTAAAAGTGGGCAGGCCTGGGCCCGTTATAGTAACCTAATTTGCTCCACCTTGCTACCATTAAAAAGAAAACAAACTAAATCAGAGCTGCAACATGAACTTGAAGTCACTGTAAGCCCATATTTCCTCATTCTAAACCACTCCAGGAAGGTTTGCTGCATCTCTACGGGGTATTATTTAACTTTTAGTCTTCCTATTAGATAAAATATACAATTCATAGCCATAGGTTGCAAAACAGTAAGAAAAGCATCAATAATTCTGCACAAATGAGCATGTTGTGGTCTAAATGTTACGATAAAGAGTTCTGACTCCATACAAAAGTCAGGAAAACACAGTTAACTACTAGCAGGGGGCCTCACATTTTGTAGCTCTCTAAAATGCCACACAGTAGAAAAGTCAGCAGGTGGTTTTGGTATAAAAAGGTCAAGTATTGAAAATATGTACCAGCAGCAGAGCGGCAATGAAACTAATCAGACCTTTAACCTGAGAATAAAAAATGTTTTTAAAAAAAACCTCCTGCAGAGGGGAACTTTGACAGACTTTTCCTGTGAACAAGGCAGTGAAACCCAACCAGCTGTGCAGACGACGCTCTCGGTCTGATCTCTCTGAAAGTTTTATGAGGTTTGGTGAGGCAGCAGGTTCAAGTTTGAGGTTAAAGCCTTTCCAGGTAAAAACAAAACAGTCCCAGGTACAGGAATAACCTGTAGAATCTGCCATCTCTTTGCTATCAATTTCATCTCCATTTACTCTAGAGGCAACACCGTAAGATTTACTCGATTACCTGAAAGCTTTTTCTCAAAATGTGTTGACTTAAAAACTTCATAACGGATCAAAACATGCACACAGTTTACAACTACAACTTCACAAGCAGTAGCTGCAGAACTGGTAGTAGCCTCCTGGTAGTGCGACTGGCCTTTCCCTGGAATGTTGATCCCACTTTCTGCCTTCTATCTCTATTTTGCATCAGAGCTGGGAAAGGGCTGATCCCAGAAAGGCGACGCAGCAGCACGGCAATGACACAATGGCTCCAAATATAAGCTGATAAGGCGAATAGTCTGACCCTGACACATCCAGGCATGCAGTTCATATCATTGCAACCACTGAAACCTTAAAAGGGGGGGAGCTCTGTGAAGGAGCAACCACACTAAAACAGATTTTAGACATCTGAAGATGTAAACAATCATATGAAAGCAGTTTGGGGTTTTAAAGGCGTTTTAGTCACATTCGTACAATCTACTATTTGTGCCTTGTGTTTTCAAATTGTAAAGCCCCTGGCTGCGTTAAGCCGCATTATCCTGAAGTGGGATAGGAGGGATTGAAAGGCACACCACTGTCAAGATGGCTGCATTCACGTTATAATTTCTTACTTTCCAAACGCAAATATTAGTGGTTTGCTTCACAAAGCAGTCCCTACAAAACACACATGCCAGCGCCGAGGTTTATTAATCTGATATTTTAGTGTTTTACCGCGCAAACAACTGAGCTCCTCGGTTCATTTCAACGCTGTAAAGGTAAGAAGCAGCTCCGAGCTCATCAACATGACTGACAAGCTAGCTAGCCAATCAGAAGCCTCGGAGCTCGAGGCGACAGCCAATGGGAGGTTGTGATTGGTGCCCCATTCGCATCGATTCCGTTGCGGGAGGCAGCCTGGGGGGTTCGGTTGCGTAAAGATGGCAAGAATAAGCAGAGTTAGAACCGGAAATAGCTTGTTTTTTAATTAAAAATAAAATAATGAAGACGTATTTTGAGAAATTTTGATAAAAAAATAAAGAAAATAACGTTTGCTCTTTATTGAAGAAGATTTTTTAAATCACCTCGTTGTTTCCCACTTTTGTTTTATTGATTTAATCAACGTTGCTTGATTCTACTATGCCACAGCATGTTTAATAAAAGACTAACAACAGTAGTACAAGATAGAATTGTGAATAACTTCTCTAATACTACTTATAATTCAACTACCATTATAATTGATGGCAGTGTCAGAAATAATGAAAATGAGAAATTATATGATTTTAAGCCCACTCTAAATTAAGTCATGCATGTTGTTATTAGTTTGATTTTGTAGGAAACAACCGGAAGTCCCTTCCTTCGACTCTGCTAGCTCAACAGCGGGGGGGTTTGGCTAGGTAGGCCTCGGTGAATACAAATAAGCTCAAAGTTTCTATATTAAAACACGATTTACACTCTTTCGAAAATGTAAAACAATCTTAATAAAATTCACACGGACGCCCAACAAAGTCCCGGAAAACCCCGGCGCCGTGTTCCGTATCACTTTGAAAAGCAGCCGTCACCGGGCTACCGTCATTCAGCCCCCGCAGCAACGCTACCGTGTTCCACTGACAGATGCATTTCAAGGGAGCTCGACAAGTTCCCGTCCGCTCCAACATTAAACCAACAACTCACCAAATGCTCACCTTTGCTTCGCAACTCGACGGGTCTCCCCCCCACCTCTCTCTCTCTCTCTCGTTCACATCGCTGCGGGTAAATCCCCGGTCAAACTGGAGCAGAGAGAACCCATGGTCCCGTACCAGGAAGTCCAGAGCACTTCTCAAACTCCGTGTTGGGGAAAAGCCGTACAGGATCGCAGCCAGGTAGCAATGCGCCGCCCGCCGGGCTGATCTGATCTCACCGGCTGGATGATGCTGCTGCTGCTGTGTCCGACCTGCAACACGCGTTACACATTCGTAGTGATCCTCCGCAATCACGAGCTCATACCTGCACCAAACATGTGCATAATAATAATAATAATACAACTTCCACGTGTTTAATAAGAGTCTCCACATTTAAATTATCTGGATTTAATGGTTTTTGGTCTAATGTGAAAGTTCGCCACAATAATCAGGAAAATTATAACACATTTATTTAAAAGTAATGTTAAGAAGGTGATCAATGTCTATAAGCAGTTATTCCAATACATAGATAAATAACAATAATAGAAATATTATACTCCTCCTCCTACAGACAGACACATACTCAATATTCAACATGTTTTCAGAACTGTCAACTCTGAAGATTCACTTTTCCACAAATAATGACTTAAAAGCTAAATTAAGAAATAAATTAAACAGACTATGTTAAAATACCAATAAATAACAATCAATACTAAATTAATCAATATAAGAAAGAGGTAGGTCTACTACTAATACTAATAATAAAAAAGAATTTGCTTATCTTAGATACAATTAAGTTAAAATTTTAATCAAGTTTATGGAGTTTATTGTTCCGTCATGTATAATTTCTTAAAATATTTTATTTATTTAAAATATTTAAATGAAGTTATAATGTGTATAAATGAATAAATAAAATATTCAAAGAAAATGTAATAATACTTAGCATATATTTATTTATTCCATATTTTTTTGCATTTCATTAACATACACCTGGCATTATTTTGATATAAAATAATACACAAAACAAAGTTAAACTGTAGGACGGGCTGTTTAGTTATTCATTGCTTAAATTATCCATTATATATGTATTTAGTGAGTAATTATTACTGAAGTATTACTATATTCTATTCAATTATTTACTATTTTATGCATATAAAACATGGTTCACCTAGAATTAGATTGAAAATAAAATAATATATAAGCTTTAAACTCAGAAAGTGATGTAGCCTAATAAAGCTTAATAAACCCAGTGTGTGACTTCCTTTTATCTGCATCCTCATCCCTCCATCATGGACACGCAGGTCATGTTTTGGTGACCAGCGTGTTGACTGAACACACTCCAACATGCTGCGTTTGGGAACATTTGTCTCGTGTTTCCCTCCCGGGTGTTTACACGACAACACCACAAACGTTATCTATGGATAAAATGACAGATGATAAAGAATCTCTATGAACTGACTTCTTTTTGTTTCAGGTTTTGTAACTAAAAGGAAAGAAGAATCTAAAATGAAAAGGTCCTCAGGCTCCAGGTGTAATGCAAGCATGTGAAGGAAAGGAATGACCTCCGGTTTGTACCTGAAAGTTATATTTCGTACAAGTTGGACACGGAAAAAGAAAGAAAAAAGAAAATAAAAGTGGAGCCAGACTTTTGCCGTGTTGAGTTACAGTCTTGTTCCAGCCGGCTGAGACTCTGGAGGAGCCCTGAACACACACACCCTGCCTGTATAATGAGGACTGGGGATCAGGGGCTGCGCTATTTATTTGACAGAATAAACTGTTTATAGAGAGGAGCTGCTGACGTGTAGAGCTCTGTATATTCTGATCCAGACTTTTTGGAGATCCTTTAAACATATAAAGCCAAACAGATATACTTTCTGAGACATTTTGCTTCACTTTATGGTAAAAACTTTGCTCTAAAACATTGCAAAATACAGTGTGATACTTGTCTTCTAGTCCTCTGACTCGTACTTCTGCATACCAGGAAGCAGAAGACCACACTACAATCATTTTGACATGTCACACGGTAATAAATGCTAAATATACCGATTAAAACGGCTCCCAACTCCAGGGTTGAACCAGTAGAAGTCTCTAAATGCATCTTTACATACTTTATTACCAGCAGCTTGTTGAAAAGACGTCATAGATGCCAAAGTTAGCACATTTCTACAGCAACAAGGTGAACTTGAAGGATGGAAACAGCTCAGAAGCAACAGGTCTGATGGAGGGATCCCCACAGCCTGAAACTCATTGTTGAAACAGCGTGGGATCAAAAGGCTAAAAATATCCAAAGAAGAGCTTTGGAAAGTCCTTCAAGATGTCCGGAGAAGAACATCCAGGACCAGGTTTACATGTAACTTTGGAACTTAGTGCAGGAACTGTGATACAATAAACCCTCGTATGGATATTTCAGCCCTTAGAATCATACAAACATATGATTAAATAACCCACAGCAGATACATACGTCCATATATATGTGGACTCTGACACAAGAAAGACTCCCAACCAGACATGGTTATGGTTAGACATTACCACACTGCACCCTCACAAAGATATATGAAACTTTCCATTATTATTATTATTATTATTATTATTATTATTATTATTATTATTATTATTATTATTATTATTTCAGACCACAAGAAACCCAGAAAACTAATTTATTTTCTCATAAAGCTAATTAATGAGCATTATTCTGAAGTTTCCATCCATTGAAGCTGAAATTATTTAGACGTCATTAATGACCAGTTCACCTGGTCCAGGTGTAGGCGTGGGTTCAACTCGTGTATACACTTTGTTTACTCACCTAAACACGTGGTACAGCCCCGAAAACGTGATAAACGTAGTATCTAACTTTACAATCTTGTTCAAACACATTTTGAAAGATTTTAAAGCCTTAATTGTTTGCGTGTGCGCGACCACCTTCGAGTCTTCTTCGCTTTCCGATAGTTCACAGTGGTGCGTGTCTGCGCATGTCACCGCCATCTAGTGGCGATCAGCGGAATAACACGACAGATGCGACACAAACTAGACCAACAGTACAGCTGTTTGTACATTTATTTAGATAATAAAACGTGGGTTTGAAAAGTGTATGATCGACATTTACATGATGAAAATGTTAATTAAGTTATTTGTTTTCCACTGAGACACTTTGGTGGGAAAAAAATCATGCTTCTCATCTTTAGACTGCCTAGTACTCCTTTTTTTCCTAAATCAAAACTCTATTTGGACCAAAGAAAGTCCCCATACTGTATCTTTCTCATAATCCATGAGTTCTTTCAATAAGACCATGAGACCTCTCAGATCTTATGAGGAAGACTTGCTAGTCGCTCCTCTCTAGGTTCCCAGATTAAAGAAAAAATCTTCCTCCAGGAGTCATAATGGCAGATTTTCTTCCATAATTGAAGTCACATCTCTTCTCCAAGTGTTTTTGTGTCTGACTTACCTGCTATGTTTTAGTTAAATAGTTTATTTGTCACAGTAGAGAAATTAGACTCAGACCAGACTGAGTACAGATGTTCAGCAACAGATTAAAGCTTTTTACTTTCCATCTGCAGTCCCTGTAGCAAGCAGGAGATCTAAAAGGATTTGGTAGAAATAAATGAAAATTAAAAAAAGAAAAAAGAAAAAAAAGCTAAACGGGATTAGAAAAATAAAATAAACTGCAGTAAAGCATCCCATAATTCTCATTGTATGTCTTTTGGCTTCAGCTGGCATCTTGTTTTGCTTCTGTACCTTTAACAGCTGGTATTGTCATGGTAACCACATCACAAACTGGATTTGTTTCTAATCTCACTTCATTCATCTCCTCTGAAGATTGTGGTGTAATTTTCTTAATTTTTCTTGCTTTAAAAAAACTTTTTCTTTCTCTTCTGTATGTTTTATAATAAAAAAAAAGACTTACTTTACTTATTAGAAAATGACATAGCTAGATAACTGGTCTAAATACTAAAAGGTGGAGGGAAATTACACAGGATGATGTTATAGACACGTAGCTGATGGGAAATATTCATTTGATTGATTTATTCCCCATTTTCCCACAAACATTTCTCTCTTTTTTTCTACAACAATCCTTAGAACCAACACACATGAAGCAAAGAGAAGTGACAAACACCTCTAATCTAATCAAGGTATTCTTAGGTTGAGTATTGATTTTCTCCACAATGTCTGATTCAATCCAAGTCAGGATTGATTTATTCATTTGCTCCAGTTGTGCTCAGTTATTGGACACGTCCATCACTTGTCAAGGACGCCAGTTTCCGTGAATCTGAAGTCAAATCTGAGGAGAACAAACCGGTTTCAATCTGATCGATGAAGAAAGCTGCACAAAAAAATGTTTGAATAGTTTAATCCGACAGCGCTGTCGGTCCGGACCACTTACCTTGTTAGAGTCAGGCCTTAATGCCCTTACCCTAATGTGTCATGTGACCATGTTAAAGAGGCAGAGAGAGGGACTCCATGTTGGCTTTGCTCTGCTGCGAGTTGATTTCACGGTCTATTAAGCTGGTGATTGTGGCGCTGTTGTCTGCAACAAATTCTACATCACTTCCAACAACAAGTGCTCAACATGCACCTACGCTGGGTTATTCCTGCTGTTCTTCATCAGACGTGCACTGAAAGGCAAACAGGTGAAACATACTGGGTACGGGTCTTTTTATGGAGTAGATTCAGTGGATGGAAGATGGAAATTCCTGAAGTGCTCTTAACTTAAAGGTTCTCATGTTATACACCTGTTCAGTTATTGTTAACACAAACCATAAATCAGCCAATCATGTGGATGCAAATGAACACATTTAGTCGTGTAGACGTGGTCAAAATGTTCAACCTGAGCATCAGAATGAGGGAGAAAAGGGGATTTAAGGGACTTTGAACGTGGCATGGTTGTATTTCTGAGGCTTACTTCTCAGCTGGACCTGTTTAATCCCACCAGCAACCATTGCTGCCAGTCTTTTGCTTTCACTTCTGGAAGCTCTAAAAGTATTTTTTTGGCTTTAGTGCACGTTCTGAAAGTAAAGAACAGGTTGTTTCCTCTGAATTTGATCAGTTTAATGTAACTTGTATGAATGGTCGCATGTAAAATACCGTAATTAACAGATATAACAGAAATATTTAGCGCATATATTTTTTCTACTACTGATATATAATGAGAAGTATATGATAGCCTGCATCTGTTGATCATAAGAAGAGTAAATGTAAGCCTGGCAACATTAATTGCAGCTATTTAACATAATCATAGTTACGGTGTCAAAGGTTTTGGCTGTTTATTCCATTTATCTGTTTTTTATTTCTCTTTTCTATCAAAATTTCTAAACTTAAAAGAACCCATAAGTCAGAGGTTTCCAGCTCCGGTCCTCCTGCAGGTTTTCCCTGCTCCAACACACCTGACTCCAATTAATGAGGCATTGCACAGAATTTCCAAGGCTGTTGGATCCATTTAATTTGAGTCATGCGTGTTGAAGCAGGAAATCTTGGAAAACCTGCAGGAATGCGACCCCCAAGGACCAACTTCGGATGTTTCTGTCATGTGTGCTGCAGCACTGTCACTCCTACAGCTCAAATAGAATATTAAGGCAAAACAGCTGAATGGTGAAACAAAGATGATCATTCTGGAGGATGATGATGATGAAGATTTTAACCTGATAAGTGCAGCTTACCTCATCATAACCATGTCTAGTTATAGCCTATGTTACACAAGTTAATGTTATTTGTTTTTTTTTATATGTGTAAATAAGTCAAATTGAAGAATTTGTGTAAGTTTTGACTATGCTGGGTGTAAAATCTACATTTTCACCAACATAAAATGATAGAAATCATACATATTATGTGTTGGGGAAGTCTAAGGAATAAAAAACATGTATTCATTCTGCAGGGGGGAAACATTTGGGAAGAACACATGAAAATGTTTAAACAGGCTCAGTGGCTGAGGAAGGGGATATAAGAATCAGATCTAATACTGCATGTTTTCCTGTTGTAATGTATACTGACAGAAAAATAATCGATTGGTCGGGTTTGGATGTTAATGTTCTGTCATGCTGGTGATCCAATAAATGTCAAATTAATGTTGACTTAACAGCATTTAATAATCATAACATATATTAAATATCAATATAAAATAACACATAATAATAATAATGTAACATTTCTATTTTGGTATTTGTGCTAAAATGAAAAACAGAAGTGAAATCTTTGAAAAATATGCCTTACATGGAAGTTTATGGCAGAAGTTATTCAATGCCTTCAATTATTTATTTTCTAAGTTGAAATTTTGCCATTATCTACAAAAAAAACCTCCCCTTCCCCCCTTGAGACCACAAAATGATCAATATGAGCTTATAACTAATTCAAATGATAATAATGAAGACATTCATGTTATACAGTTTGCTTCTTTGTAATGGTTTCCCTAAACTCTGCTTCTTTACATTGATGTTATTTAAGTAATTCATTGGTTTTATCATGAAGAAAGAAAGAGACGGTTCTTCCCAGGTGGGCGGGATTAACTTTAGTTTGGTTGTTTTCCAGTTATTAGAACTTATTATTGAACTTATAGTGCATATAGTGCCTGAACTGTGCTGATGCAGAAGAGGGAGAATGTATTCTAAAAGACTAAAAGGTTTCATCATGAGCACAAGATTACCATAACACACACACACACACACACACACAGCTTTTGGTAGACGTAAAGGACAAATTTTAGATGCGACACACCTAAACGAGGAATCACAGGCTTAATAAAGGGCATGATATGCTAATCATGATGGCTAATCTCATCAAAGACACTGCCATTTAAAGTCCACCCAACCATTATGTCCTCCTATTGTACATCCTCTTTGCAGCAGAGCATCTCCTCGGGAATGTTTTGCCACAAAAGCCCAGCATGACGATCTCAGCACAAGATGGCAGCATTGCATCATTTGATTAACTTCATCCACAGCAGAAATCCGGGAGTAACTGGACCTTATTTTGCTCTGCGTCTCCCGTGTGCTGCCGATAAGCTTAAGCATTGCATAAGCATGACAATCAGCAAATGTTTTGCCTAACAAAGGCCGTGAGTCACTTCAGTTCTTCAAAGGAATGCAAAAAGAATGGAGGGGAAATATGTAACAAAAAAAAGAAAGAAGAAGAAACACTGTCCCTGGCCTGCCTTTGATCAACACTATAATTTAATTACCTGCATACCACAGGGAGCTCTTATTTGGAATTTCTGTCTTATTTTCACCAGGCACGGCGGATTCAAAGAGTTTCAAATGTGGAAGAAAAGAACTTTTTTGAGGCGCTTTGAAGAGTAGATATAAATGATGTAATCAGTCCCACACGAATCATGAACCATTAATTTGATGTGCCTACGAGCTGCTTTTCAGCTTAAACTGTTTAGAACTATAATTCTGGATGTGATGACTATTTTGGGGTAAAATTGAAGCCAAATATGTGCCGTTATATCGGATAAATGCTCAAGTTTTTGTTGTTTGGGGGCGATTTAGAAATATAAGATCTGAGAAAATGAATTATTTTTCAAATGATTTAATTCATTTGTTTCCAAATTTCTGCTCTGTAAATAGATAAATACTGCAGACTCTACGTGCGCTCCCCCAGTTCTTACAAACTGTATAAAAATAAGTAATAAACTTTGGGATTTTAACCTTCAACTGATGATTTATCTTTTCTAATTTCTTTAAAATATAAACTGTATTATCAGGTATTTCATTTGTTATTTTAAATGAGGGGATACACTATATTGGCATTTAGCTTATATCCAATGATGCCAACATGATCTGGTACTGCATGGAGATCATGTGCCACTTCAGGCACTTTTTGTAAATCATTTTCATGCATTTTAAGCTTTTGGCTCGTCTAATGTCAGCAAAATAATGGTGAGGTGGCAGGGTCAAAGGCTCTTATAGTACATGCTGCACAAACAAAATGCATAAAAATAACACACAACAGACTTACTGTGCAGTAACTCCTCCTTCTTATGAAAACAAGGTATATGCAGATATTTTCCAACCAATTTCAACCAACTGTTGGTGGTTATAAAGATAAATGATTATTTGGACTCTTGTAGAGAAATTCTTGCTTGAATCATTATTATGGCCATATTTAGAAATTCACAAGTAACTTTATTTTAGCATAAAAACAACCCAAATTGATCTTAATGTGGGATTTTAAAGCTAAGCTGTAGTTTTCATCCTACCATAGCTTGTTCAGATGCTGATTACTGGCAGATATTTCATGTTAAAGCCTGGATACATGGGAAGCAGGGATCACTGTGGATCCCACTTTTTAAATATTCTGTTATGTTGGATGTTATGTTTTATGTATTTTTGTCACGTTATTTCCACTGATGATTGTCATTCCTTTGAATGTGAAACACTTTGATAGTTTTAAATGTGTTTTATGAATAAAGTTGACATAGACAGCTTGACTCCGGGAGGGGGCGGGGGGGGGGTCTCCTGTGTGGAAGAGATTTTCATTTAGAGTTCAAAACAATCGTTTTTTAATGTAAAAATATGCCTTTTTTTGTCCTCAATTCACTTCATTTAGACATAAAAGCTTTGTTTTTACTAATAAAGCTCCATGTTTATATTAATCCCAATTTGCTTTTGTGTCGTTTTCCATTTTAGTTTTGGTTGTTTAAAGCTGCAGAATCATAACAAATGTAAAAACAGATGCTATCAGGCATGCTTTTATTTCCTCCGATTCTTTAGTAGGTGAGGTTGTTCAGCAAGATAAATAATATGGTAATAAATGATGGGGATGGGGATTTCAGCTACAGGAGTCAGATTCATTTGAGGTTGCTCCAAAAATACAAACATTCCCCTTGTGAGAAAATTAGAAATGAAAACATGCAAAGGCAAGACCTTGGTGTCCTCGGTTGTTAGAGGAAAATTTACTCCTCTGAACTATTTAATCCTCCAAACTACTGCATTCAAACTCTAACATGTGGAGCCAATCCCCGTCAACCTCTGACCCTCCATCAGAAGTAATCGGGCCTCATGCCGGTCGGCTCTAGCAGACCGTCGGCCTCTGCTGGCAGCTAATCTCTATTAGCTCAAATCTTCTTTTCCTCTCTAAAATGTGACCCGTCTGCAGCTTCTCTGCTTGGCGATGTCATCCCCTTAGCTGGTGGTAATCAACAGCCTGGGCATCAGCTGCATAATGCATCAACGTATTTTGTTTTACCTGCATTCAAATCCGAGAAAAACATGACCTGAACTTCTCAGAGTTCCCTCGACACGCCTGAACATTGCCATTATTGAGACATTTCATTGAGCTCAGCTCTATTTTGATTTGCAAACAGTGCCTTTGTGTTTGCCGTATTGATTCAGTATCACAGCTGTCTGCCCACTATAAATAATCCGGTATGTATTGTGGGATTTATTCATGTGTGATTCATTCAATGCATCTGCAAGGCTTGATAATGGGTGTTTCAAAGGCTTTTTTTTGTTGAGGAAATTGCAGTAAAGAAAGGACGGCGGAAAAACGGGCATGTTTGTAGCATCTGGTGAGGTTACACAGACACATTTACTGCTAAATTTTGTCTAAAAGTTTCCTTTTAAATCAACATGGAACGTGTTTCTTTGCACATCCTTTTGTAATCTATTCTGCAGTATGGCTGAAACACAGTTTAGAAGCTTTTTAAACAAAAATAATGATAAAAAACTTTTGGACTTTTAAAAGCATTTATATTGAAACTGATGAAATCCACATTTTTCAAGGTTATTGAGTTGTTTATTCATAATATTGTATCTGACCACGTAGATTCCTACCTTGAAACTCCGAGCGTCCCGGACAACAGCGGATGCGTTCATCGTTGGGAGATACTCACCTTTCTTTCTGTAGATCCATCGCTTGCTTCAGGGCTTCTGAATGCTTGTGCATATAAATGTTTGCACCAAACACACTCCCATCCTGGCTGCTTTCGTGGTTAAAATATGTGATAAAATGTGATAAAATCCAAAGAGCAAAGACTAAAAGTTTGTTGGAAAATAAAAATTCTGGGCTGCAGACATCGTCTGCAATTACAGACCACGTGTTGGAAATAATGGAGGTAATTTCTATCCGCAGACTGAATGTAGTTTAGGTCCTCTAAACCTCCCAATCAATATTTAATAAGAGACTTGGTGGACGTGATGCGAGGATAAGATGCAATAATATACCAGAGCAAGGTGAATATTTGTAGTGCAAAATCATAAAGATAAAAATGTAAAGCTTCGCTTTAAAGAGCTGCTTTGAACTGATCTGTAAATTGATTTATTGGACAAATCGTGAACGTGTTGGAGTTTTCTTTAAAGCAGCCAGATATTCCCATTATCATCCCTCAGAGGAAACCTTCAGTGAGCGCAGCGAAAACACAGTTTTTATTCAAACACACGTCAAACCCTTCTCAATATCTGTGAATGAAAGGTGAAACCTTTGACCTTTGACTTCTCTTTCCTCCCTCTCTCTCTCTACTGGGGATGCAGTTGTGACGGTGAGACAGTACGGGAGTGGATTGGACACAGAGTGGACATACAGTGGACACGTCTCGCCCAGGACAGCGGACAGCACAGGAAGGAGGACAGTGTGGGCCAATTCCTCAGGATGCCAATAAAGGCTGCTGTCTTACCGATAGCTAATTCTGGCTTGGGAGAGCAAATTTGTAGAATTTTCCAGAGTCTTTAGCTGGATGAATATGAGTGAACATGTTTAAAAACAGAAGAAATTGCAGCACTTAAAGGTTTAATTCAGCATTTTGGGAAATACACTTGCAAGTAGACCGACTTTCCAGGGACTCAGTTAACTTAGCTTAGCATAAAGTTTTGTTACAAAAGAAAAAAACCAGTCTCTCTCTCATCGTTTAACAAGATTAAGGAACCAAAAACTATAGCATTGAGAAGATTATACATTAATCTGTATAAAGAAACTCTAAAATGATACATTGTTGTAATTATGTCAGCCTACTTTGCTGGGAGGGCTGAAGCACAGCAGAGAGGGACTCCATGCACTTTCTTTTTAAGGTTGCAGAATTTTGCTTTAAGATAGTTTTTTCTTCGTCTGGGTTCATTTTCCTTTAAATAAAATTGGTTGCACAAAGCACCCATAATCTTCTACAGAAGATTTTCTTGAAAAATTTGCTGATTTACTGAAGTTTTCTTTGCATCTTGGTGTAATATTCAAGGAATCCTCAAAATTAGTTAAACTATTGGACAATATCGATAAACCAAAAAAAAAAAACAAAAAAAAAACTTGGGGTATCTCTATCAAGTTAATTCTATCTTAACCTCAACATAGAGAATGACTTCAAAGTGTTTTCATTTCTTTGTGTTTCAAAGGATGTTTAATATTTTCTTCTTATTTTGAGACAATTAGAGATTCCCATGGAAATGGCTTTGTTTTAAAAAAACTTCCAACATATTTAATGCTTTAAAATAACTGTAATAATATCTGTGCAACAGAAGTCCCTCAGCTATGTGCTTCTGAGATGTTTTACGGGCTACAAAGGCATTTTATGGGGGGGGGGGTAAATCCAAGTGCCTTTACTGAATAAACAAAGAATTAAAAGGTTGTGTACAAGGAATCTACAACGAGGTTTGTACAGCAGGTTTACCAGGAGAGCAGATAAAAGATGGACGCAGCTACAAAAGAGGCAACAAGGAGGCGCCATACCACTGTCAACCACTAGGGTCTGTTTCCATTGACCCCCCTGAAAAAAACACCTTCCCTCCTCATGAAATATCAAGTTAAAATCTTTTTTTGGGGGGGGTCAAATGGCAAAAATGGACCAATGCTAGCCCAGTTGGCTAACACGTTAGCACTCTTTATATTAATGCATGCAACAACTGTACCAACAACCTAAAATAAGTGTTTTTTCCCAAAATGTCAAACTTTCACTTTAAGTTTTTAAAAAATGCAGTTTGCTTTTCTACATCCAGCTTACGTCCTTTTGACTGTTTTATCATTAAATCTTGATTTACAACATCCCGTGTTGGCATTTTTGGTTTTGCAACAAAATTTCATCGACTGTCGCGCAGCAACTTGGGCTACACAGTAATATACATACAAAGACCTCGATGTATATTTACTATGTTTAGTGAGAACAGCATAGTGAGTTGTCACTGGAGATGGAGTCAACTTTACTATGTGTGGTCAAAACAAAAAAGACAAACATGAAGGGAAAAGATAGAGCGAGAGAGAGAGGAGGAGGAGAGAGAGAGAGAGAGAGAGAGAGAAAAAACCAGAAGATGGCAGGGAGAGGTTGTAAAACAGTACAACATCAGACAGCCACTGGAACATAACAACACAGAGAGAGACAAGTATTAGGAAAAATGGTTTAATATAGGAGACAGAAGCAAAAAACTGCATCACACAAGAACATACGTTTACAAAAATAATTCTGACTGCTTCAGCTACACAGTTAGTTCACAGAGAAGGACAGAGAAACCGGAAAAATCTAAACAGCTAAAAGCAAAAGTTTCTAATTAGTTGATCTCTTCATTAAACTAATACATTAATCCACTGAAGGTGACTAAATATTTCTATTCCTTCTTTTTCTATAATTGTCTTATCGTGTAGACGGCACAATACAGAAGTCAAATGAAACTTACCGCTGTTGTATAGACAAACTTGCTAGAACTATTTATAAAGCAAAAAAAAAAAGAAAAAAAGCAAAAGAAAGAAAGATCTGACACTCACCTAGCCTCTGTTTTTGAAAAAAACAAAACAACAAAAACAAAAGAACGAAAGCAAGAAAGGAAGGTAGAAAGAAAGAACACTCAAGTGAGGAAAAAGAAGTGAAAGAAATAAAGCCAAAGATCTTCTAGAAAATCTTATATCAAAAGCCAACTTTCTTGATGCCAGCTAGAAATCATACTCAGGGACCAGTCAGGGTCAGGCCACACCACCAGGCCAGACAGCTTTTTTTTCTAAGATTTTTTTTGTTGTATCCTTTAATCTCCAGTATAAAAAATTCCACTGGTACAAAATGCATAAGTACAATCAGTTGTAGAAATAGGAAAGCCTGCATTTTTTGTACTTTTTAAATCCCATCCAGTGACAGATTTTTCGAAGTGTTGTCAAACAAACATACATCACACTTACAGGATCCACTGAAATGCATTGACTTTGGCTTCTCTCAAGACAATAAAAACTACTGAAAACCTTTTTAGAATTAAAATCAAACAAAAGCAACAACAGCAACAAGAAAAAAAATCTGATCATTTCTACAGACAACAAGCTCTTTTTTACGCCACGGAAAGAGAGAACACACAAAACATTTTTTCCTCAAAAAACTCGACATAGGCCATAATGCAAAGAAACGACAAGTTTGATTTTTTTTTTCCTTTCAGATTTCATTGTTCGATAAATAGCACTTAAGATAATTAAGAAAGAAGAAGAACAGAGAAGTGAACAGTGACAAGATAGAAAGATTACAACGAGCATCGGCGATGACAGCCCCTGAGGTGAGCCGCTTCACAGAAACTCTGCTTCTACGACCCTCTTGTGCTTCGACATTAAAACAAAGACACGATGTTTCAACGTGAGACTGGTGTGCAAGTCGGTGCGATTTGGCAATTCACGAACGTAGCTTTCGGGACAAGTTGAAATGTTTTTAAAACGACAAGCAGCCGTGTGCGGCCCAGAAAATTTTGCCTCCACACTTGGAAACGAAAAGAATCGCGTGCGAGTGAGGTGAAGATTAGTGATGCGCGATACCACCGAAGTTCTTTCCGATCTGATACCGCGGAAAATTCAAGCCAGTATCGGCGAAACCAATCTGATACCAATACTGTAAAAACCACTTTGTTACATTTTTAATGGAATACTTTGCGGCCTAACTGAAATTAAAAGTAAATTAATAACTTCATGTTTGTCAAAACATTAAAATTAGGGATGCACAATATATCGGCTTCAACATCGGTATTGGCAGATGTTGGTAATTTTTTTTTAAATATCGGTATCGGTCCGATAAAAGTTGGCAGATATTATGTGTGTCGGGAGGAGGGGGGGTGTGGCCATGTAGTATTGTTGTGGACATGTGACAGTGATACTAAGGCAGCATTGTGGGCTGTTTAACTGAAGCGGAGAAGCAATGTCAGCGGTGTGGTAGTTTTTCATGGTATCGAAAAAGATACTTGAAAAACAGTATGTAGTACTTGCAAATGTAGGGAAGAAGTTGCATCAAATCATTCAACTCCACTAGTTTGATACGTCATCTGAAAAACCACCGACTGGAGGTTCACAAACTTTGGCGGCAAGCTAACGCTGCTAACGCTAACGCTGCTAACGCTGCTAACGCTAACGCTGCTAACGCTGCTAACGCTAACGCTAACGCTGCTAACGCTGCTAACGCTGCTAACGCTAACTTTAATTTTGTACAGAATTTGATCATCTTAACTTAATTTTTTTAAAACTAATATCGGCAAATATCGGTTATCGCAAAAATATTAATATCAGATATCGGTATCGGCCAAAATGTCATATCGGTGCATCCCTAATTA
>JAOXYM010000025.1:4063236-4076906 GCA_028567055.1 Leptatherina wallacei
CCTAATTGCTCTCAGTGGGAAGTAAGCAGTTATTAACGTATGGCAAGTAGGATGCAGGGATTTCAGACGGGAGGGAGAGCGTGGTAAAAAAAAAAAAAGAAGCTGGATGATGTTTGGATGAACAGCAAAGAGAAGTTGATCTGATGGAGAGAGAGAGAGGGGGTTCGAATGGTGGCAGAATGTGTTGTGATCGTGGTTTATGCACTTTAAACAAAAAAAAAAAAACTAAACAGCAAAAAACACCGGAAAACCCAATTCCACGAGACTTCTCCACAAGGGTCTACTTTAAGGATGCTGTATACTTTATAGGAGTCCAATAACTTAACGATAGGCAATAAATAAAATCCTTTTTTTTTTCTTCATCTGAGGCAGTAAAAATGTTGTATAAAAATAGAACTGCTTTTTTACAAATAAAATTTACAGGCCTGTGGCTTTCTGTACTTTGAATTATTATTATTTTTTTAATCTTTCAACAAACATCAAGTATTTTCAGTTACCCCCTTAAACCCATAGACTCTCTTATTGGTAGTGGTTTCATTATAGCCTTCATCAAATTCTGGATGTTGTTTTTGATAATGATCTACGTGCTGTGTATCCCTTTAACAACAAAGACCAATGTGATCTGACCCAGAAAAGTAGTTACTAATTATTCTTGTTTCTTTTTTTTTAACTTCTGAGAAATAAAAACAGCTGTTTATTTTCACATAAATCATAAGACTTAGCTGGAGTGTGTTTTGCTTTTTTTTGTCTTCTTCTCGTGTTGTTGGAGTGTAACTGTACGGCAGACTGACTTTACTGTAAAGAGGCCACTAATGTTTTTTTGCAGCCTTTGCTCCCGGGTTGCCAGCAGGCATTGAGGGTTTTTTTTTTGGAGAAGCAGCGGCGGCCTGCAACCAACACCGTGGAGGTCAAAGGACGAATGTGCATATCGGCGTGCGTGTCAAAAAAAGAAAGAAAAAAAAGAGGAAGAAAAAAACAACCTCAGGTTCACGAGAAAGAGAAGAAGAAGAAGAAAAAAAAGTAAAAAATCATCATGGCTCCTTTGTCGTTATCTCAGTTCTGACTGTAACTAGACCTCGAAAATGTATAATCACTGAGAAAGAAACAAAATTAAATAACTTTTAAGCAGAAAAAAACCCCAGTATAGCTACTGCCTTCCATTATAAAAAGAGAAAAAAAGTTCACAAAGCAATGGTGATAATGGAAGCGTTCATGTGTGTTAAAAAAACAAAAACAACTTGTAATAAATAATAACACTTGAAAAGCTAACAAAAATCTTTAAAAGAGCAAGGGGGAACAAAAAAAAAAGAAAAAAAAGGGAAAAAAAAGGTGTGTGTCTCCCTCAGGGTGGTTGTAGGTCGTCTCCCCTTCCCTCCCACATCCTTCCCTTCAACCCCCAACCCACCCTCCCCCAGTCCCTGTGTAAAGAGGTCGTGGCTCGGTTTGAAATATTTGTTTTTCTTCTCTTTTTCACCGGTTTTGTTACTTTTGTGGGGGGAGGGGGACTTACCCTAGCAGTGCTAACAGGGGGAGCAGAAAGACCCTAGTGCTAAGATCAGTACGGTTTGCTGTCGTTCTTGGAGCGCTTCAGCTGCACCTTCAGCCGCTTCATACCGATCTGGAAGCCGTTCATGGCCTGGATGGCTGCCTGTGCCGACACCGGATTGTCATAGCTGACGAAGCCTGAAAGGAGACCGAAAAAAGGGGAAAGAAAAGGTGGATAAAAATAAAAATGGAAGTTACATATATGGCTAAAAGCTATTATCATCTAATTATCTTGATATAAGCAGCTATGCCATATTTCAGTGGTTCGCAAGGGGGTCGCCAGATAATTGTGAAAAATAAAATATATAACCAACATTTGTCAAAACAATTTGGGATTTTTTATCACGGCTGTCAAAATTAAACCATTGATGCAAAGATAAATCTAAAATTAGCTTAATTTTTTAATACAATGCATAAGTCCACATGAATCCTCCTTTATTTTGGGGGTCAGAGCTCAAAAAGTTAAGGAACCCCTGTTATACTTGGACAACAAACTCTGCAGAAGCATGCAATTAGCTACTATAATGCATCTGTAATATCCGTTTTATCATCAACATAGACCGTTTGTTTGCAGTGTTGGGTACAGCTGCATTTTTGACATGAGGATTAAACTACAAATTTGTCTCTTGATGCTATTTTAATACTCCTATCCTAACGCTAGGCGCTGAGAGAAATCCACTGTGATTACATCACTTATACAGTGCAGCATGCAGACAGCAGGGGAAACTAAAATCATCTTGCTTGTTTAGATTTTCTTTCATTTAACTTCAATAAATCCTTTGTGAGGCTTATCTTGCAGTCTAACACAGGCTGCTCAAATACAAGTGGATGGTTTCACATATTGTGCATTTATATTTGTGCCTTGTGACAGATATCACGTCTTATGCCACACAGTTAGCAGATTGTGATTATCTGTAGTAGCTATTTATTATTTTTAACAAGAAAAAATATTGATTCCAGTTTTACAGGTGCAGTATTGCTTGCCTGAGATTATATGACATAAATGATGTGCGCAGTAGGAACAGGACCTTATATATATATATATATCGTACAACTTATTTCTAAAAATAAAGACACAACATTTTAAGGCTATTCTTTATGCTGGCTGTAGTGCTAGCTGAGTTTCATGAAGTAGGCTTTAACTGAAGGAAGTAATGAGTTAAATACTCAGGTTAAAAATCTAGATGGCTTACAAACTGAATTACATATTTACAAGTTTCTCAAAATTTCTTTAAAGAAATTCAAATTTCTCCTCGCTGGTCCGTAGGGTCAAGCTGTTGTTGCTAGCCTGTTTTAGCTTCAGACTTGGATAGGAGGAGGAGGGAATGTGGCATAATGAGACCTATACTGGTAAAATGTAGACACCACTTTGCATAATACACAAATTTTCATTTCTATTTACACAATGTGATAGAAAGAGGAGCAACAGATTTCCCAGATCTTTCAGCAAGTTTCACTGAGACATTGTTCATCTGAAGCTACGCTCTTTAGACAGAGATGGGTTAATGTGAGAATACTGCACATGGCACCTTCACATCATTTCTGTGCCTCAAGAACTGATTCATTTTGATTACATTTACATTAAAATATACCCCTGATGCACAATAAAGAAAAGATGAAATTTGAAAGACTCCCGAAGGGAGGCTGGTTTGTGACAGCAAAAAAATAATGAAAAAAATAAGGCAGGCAAAATGGAATATAGATTACAATTAAATGGGAAAGAGTGACACTTCCAGTGTTAAGCATCATGAGTCTGCAACTTAAAATCATAATTTCTAAAAAGCATTGGAAATTGAAAAAAGCTATTAATGGCCACTATGTTAAATGAACATTTTTAAGCAGATTATATTGTGTTTTTGTTCTGTATTGTCCTTCAAAAAGCCCTCTTTGTGCATGATCTACTTTTCTCTACTTGAAATATTTACAACATTTTAACTGACATAGACTCTCACCTTGCTGGTCTCACATCCATCGACAAGTAGCAGACAAGTTCATGTACTTTTCCTTCGTTGATCTGTACTCAATTTAGCTTAGTTACTATTAGCTGCACACGTGCCAATTTGGACATTCGGCTATGGAAACACCAATTTAAACTACACTATTTTAGTTTTTTAAATTTCACATGGGAATAAGGAAAAGTAATACCAGAGGATATCCAGTTCAGTTGTGGATCTCTCTTCAAATAAACATTTTTAATCAATCAGATAATTTTCTCATAAAGATTTCCTGGACATTAGTGTGATTCTGCACCAAATTCAGAGGAGACAGAGACAATGGACCGGAACAAAGTTGGATTTCCAGTATTTCCATGTAGACCGGTCATTTATAAGAGAATCTGCAAATAATCTAGATAATTTCAAGCCTGCCTATCCTAGTGAAAATCTTGGAGGTCATTTTTTACCTGAACTGTTGGTTAGCAGATCCAAGAATCATTATTGAAGTTTTTTGGACTAGTTTCCTGACACATTCATGTCATATCGGACGGATGATAGATGATGGAAGATACTTAATTATGTTCATGTGTATAAGGACATGGCTAATTGTTGTCTGCTTTTATGAAACATTGACTTGGTTTGAAAGACACAATAAAGTTTTACTGCAAGTAAAATGAATTTGTATTTCAAATCTAAACTTTTTAAAAAACAACACCTTTTTATAGTTTTTTTGGGGCAAATCCAAAAGTTTTGTTTGTTCTTGAGCTGAAAGTTGTGAAAAATTTAAGTCAAGTCTCTGTTGGCAACTCTGAATTGGAACAAGCAAAAAGAGGCTATGTGGGCTCAGAACAGTGATAAATTATCAATAAACAGATGTGATAAAAATGTATGTGGATTAAAGAAAAAGTGGGCATGAAGGGAAAATGAAGCAATAAATCATTAGGCGGTTTGATAGTTAATTCCAGTAAAATAGCCCAAGCATGGTGGTAAAAAAGTTGCAGGTTTCGCTTGCAATAAAACTTTTAAAGTTTTGCTCTAAACCTGATGATATAACCTCAAGAAAATAAGAAACACTAGCAGGTAGCTGCGTAGCTTCCCATTCTGTCTGTACTAGTAGCCGTACCGAAGCACTTGCTAAGGTTTGTCTGTTTGTCGATGAAGACTTTGGCCGAGACCACGTTTCCAAAAGGCATGAACATCTGCAGTATGTCCTGGTCTCCGAACTCCTGGGGCAGGTGGTAGATGAAGAGGTTGGCACCTTCTGGACCTGGCGGGATGATATGCAGAGCGGATATAAGATGAGAAAGAGTTTTCATTTGGTGCAGCACTGCGGAAGAGAGGGAGACTAGCTCGGCTGTGCTGTCGTCATAGGAACGGAGCTCAAGCACACTGCTTAGCACAATGTCCCATGACCTTGGGCTTGCTGTTGCTTTTAAACAACGTGAAAATTGAGCACGGATGAAAGCTTTTGGTTTTGCATTTAATAATCATATTTCACCGCGCTACAAACAAAAGAAGTTTCCCGTTCCTGCGTTTTATTCATTCTTTTAGCTGCATGTTGTTGCTTTTAAGAGAGGTCACAGGTTGCACCTCCACTCTCTCACGTCCTAATAATAATAGTAGGTCAGATCTCTCAGAATAATTTAATATGCACTCTACTGATCAATGAAGCTGCGGCGGAGCCTGATATTTGGCACATCTTTGTTTCCCTCGAGGGTTCTGAACTCCTGGATGGACTGTCAGAGAAAGACAGCTTCTTTACAAATGTATCTATGCTGGAAGCAGAGATGAGAGGGGCACAAACAAACCGTGTGCAGCTTTGTTTGTTTTACTAGATATTTCATCATCTGGTTTTGTATTCAGCGCTGTCGTCGAACGCTTTTGGTTCAATTTTAGCTGCAGTGTTCGGTGTGTAGGTAACACTAATATGCATTACATTTAATCTTTCACAATTTTGTTGAAATTTCCAGAGGTATGGGTTCAAAATAAATATGGCAAGAAACTCAATTGTCAGATTAACTTGTTTAAATAACAAAAAAAACTGCTAGAACTATGTTTTTTTCATAAAAAATAATCCATTTTATGTATTTGAGATGTTTTGTGCTTTGTTTTCTTTTGGTTCTACATGCTCACTTTTATTTTCCAAATATGAAAAACTACATTTAGTACTTACATGACAATTAGAACAAAGAAGCCTTAATGTTCCAATCTTCAAATAATTATTTTTCTAATATTTCTATCATTAAATTGTGAGATTTTGCAAATGCAAAAGGGAAATCTTTCATTTCAGAACCTATTTGTTCTTAACAACATATATCCATGTGTCTAAAGTCGCTAAATGCTAAAAAAAAAAACTCTTACACATCTTTTTGGGGTCACCCAGGTTTGAAAATATGCCAATCAGCGAGCCATTTTAGATGTTCAGACCATTTCAACATCCCACTTCGAGGTCAGTGTAAAAATATCCACCCTCCTCATCTTCAGTTCCCCTCTACTTCAAGTTCAAATCACGCTGTGCCTTGCTCGGTAGTGGGAAATTGAAACTCTTTTCCTTTACTATTAACTTACTAAAAAATTGAGCTAACGATGCTCGACCAATACTTTGTTAAATGCTTTCTATCCTGACTGGAAAATCTGACTTCTACTCAGCGTACCTTCATTTTTATCCACTGTAAAGATGGGTGAAATGTCCTTAAAGACACAAAGAACAGGAGTCTGAGATCTACTGACTGATACGTGACAGAGGAGTCAGCTTTATGCTACATTACTTTATCTGCTGTAAAGTCTTTTAACAACCTGAGCATTAATATGCGACTCCCAAAGAGACTTGAGTTCCTGAAAGAGGGATCAGCCCCAGCCATCTGTGGCTGAGTGTAATTACTGGAGAAATAAATAAAATGTGAATCTACATAAACATTAAGGAAAACTAAAGAAAACAGCGTGTGGTTCTGACATGCCTTTCGGCATTACTAAATACATTTTCCAAGCTGTTAGCAAAAATAAAAGACTATCTGGATATTTCACCGCTGTGGTTTGGTTTCAGTGTCTCCAGTTACATGCTTCATGCTGTTCTACAGAGCAACTCCTGCAGGAGACACTGACTACATGTTTGGTGGGAAAAAGGCCTGCTGCAAACAGTCTGAGATGTAGCTCCCACTGAGCAGCACTGATGTGCAGACACACAGCCCCGGGCTACTGACCCTCTTTCTGGCTGCCGGCAGCCCCTTGCTGCTGCAGCAGGGACTGGCTGTAGAGGGTGGGCAGCGCTGCGGCGGCATACTGCTGGATCCCTGAGTAAGCCTGCGTCAGCGCGTCCATGGTGCCTGCCGTCCCATTGGTGAGCCCTGCGCCGCCCAGGCCTCCGTTTAGAGCCGCCATACCTGAGAGCATTTGAGCAACTTTACATAAAACCCAACAATAAAGAAAGAAGAATGCACTTACTCATTAGCGCTCCCACTGAAGGTTGTGTTTTAACCACACATACACGCACACAAAAAGTACACACTGACATTTCACATGGACTGCACTGTAAGTTTACACATATCATGACACACGTTTAAAACTTTAAAAACACAGGAAAGACGAGACATCAGAGCACAGGACACACAGAGTATCACTTATCATACAGAGTATAATATGGGTGTAGCTGATGATCGCAGAGCTGCGCAGGTATCAGAGTAAAAAGCGCCGCAGCAGTGCATGCACATACACAGAAACAAACTCAGACACAACCACAATGATCATGAGAAAACACACAAAGGGACTGGTAGAAATATATTTGTTTAAAAATAGATGTACTGCAGATTTATACTGATGGATTGAATCACAATATATAATAGCATATCTGTATTGTGCAAACATGTTATACCATGCAAAGAAAACCCCATTTTTTGCCTACTTATCAAAAGAATTAATTAATATACCTAGAAATATATTTCGATTTTTTGTTTCACTATATAAGATTGGCTGTAATCATGAACCTCATTGTTAACATCTTAATGTTTTACTTGTATTGGACAGATGTTAAATGTTTGGTCATGAAGGCCAGGAAGGGACTGATGCTGTTTTAGGTGCTCATTCTCAAGGTTGCTCATGAAAAGATGATCCTAAAAAAGTCAGAATTCATGGTCCGTACACACAAAAGATAGCCTCGGAGAAAAGATACATACATTACGATTTCTAAACAAATCCTCAATTTACACATGCTTACTAATTCATTTCCAAGTCAGGCCAAAAAACCTGATTGTAAATAATCTGCATGGATGCGGATATCTAAGAGAACACCAGCTATATTAATGAGCTACCATGTCAACAATGATATTGCTGCGCTGCAATAACTCTTGTTTAGGACAAAATAATCGAGCTGGTCCTTTTTTCCCCAACTTCTAGAACTTTGAAAATTACTCTGAACAGAATGTGAAATACTGGATTTTCTACTCCCAGATACGATTTTGTAGATCTATTGTGATTTGTAACACATTAAGCTAAAATGATTGAAAAATATATTAAATTGATCAATTTTATAAACAAATCTTAAATAAAAATAAAATGTATTTGATAAATATATATATATAATAAAAATGTGAATATTTATATTTAATTCTTTTATATATATCAAATATATATAATAAAAATATCTAATAAAATACAGTAAAATAAAATATGCGAATAAAACAATATAAATGTACTAATAAGTGTACTTATTTTTCTCAAGAAGGTTGTTTATGTTTTCTAAAAGGTAAGTTAATTAAATGTAAACATTGTGATAATGTACTTAGACTTCTTTGCACTAAAATAGATTTTAAAAAATGTTGTTCTTGCTTATTTTAAGACATCTTATTACCTCGTCAATTTCACTGCATTTGCAACCAATCTTACGTTTAACCACCGACACGAGCGAGCAAATATCTCGTAAACGTGGCCTTTTCGTAGCAGATAGACTCAGGACGGAGAAGTCACAGAGGGAGGTGTAAGTATCCGCTTTCCCAGGCTGTGACGTCTCTGTTTAGCGGTGGAGGCCGCATCATGGAGTGCAGAGGGAGCGCGGTGGCGAGTTTAAAAAGTGAAGGAAGACAGCAGTAACACTCATTAGCTGCTTGTAACGGCTTAATATCACGGCGGAGGGCAACTTGTCTGAGGAGGTCTGACATTGGCTCGGCATCCTGTCGCCTCGCCGTCAGACACAGTGAAATAAATTATCACTGCAGCGCTCTGGATTATAGGTCACTCATTTATTCAGGAATAATTGCACCGGTGACCTTTGCAATTCAATTAAGGCCTAGATGTGTTTAAATGAGGGCGGTTGGTGGTGGTGGGTGGAAGGATGAGGAAGGGGCACGGAGAGGAGCGAGGGGTTAGCAGGGACAAAATGGGATGCAAAACGAAAATGACCCGTTCAGCTTGAAGGGATGAACATGTGTGTGTATATATACGTACATGTGTGCGTGTGCGTGTGTGAGCTCATGTGCTGTGTTGCGGTACCTGCGTGCACTCAAGCAGACGCAGCATGTATGATTTACACAGCGGATACAGCTACTCCAGCCGAGGAGCGGTAAAGGTCAGAGGAGAATAATGTGGTGGAAGAGGCCGGTAGTACAGGATCTCTGCTGTCATAACAGCTCTGATTAAGATCCCAGCCCTGTCTGCTCGGAGGTCAAAGGCAGGACACGCCACACAGCTCCATAGATGCCAGCAGACCGACCACACAGACAGCGAGGATGATACTTTTTGGACAGATACACATGTATCTGCTCAGAGAACCTTGAGAATAACTCACTAAAACTTTAAGGTTTTGCCATGAATATGGTGATTTGATAAGGTTTGATTTTAGTTCTTGTATTATTTTGACATAAATGTTTATTTATGCACTTTTTTAATGATTAAAATAGCATATTTTGATCTTTTTTGGCTATGTTTGAAATTTCCTGTACATGAAAATACATTTTTCATTTTTCCAAACAGCCGTGTCTGGTGTTTCTTATGCATGAAAAAGTGTCGTTTTTGTCCTTTTTGGGATAAAACAGCCATGTTTTGCATTTCTTTAAGAGGATAATGTATTTTTTCTGTATTGTGCCCATATTCATTTGTTTTTTATACTAAAAAAGAACATGTCTGAAATTAAAAAAAAAACTGTCTCATGATTGTTTTTTCTTACAGACGAAAATGCATTTTTTTTTGTTATAATGTCATAATTCTTTCTTTTCTGTCACCAAGTTTGGATTTTCTTGTGAACAAAAATGTGTAAGTTTTGCATATTTTTGTCTCTTTTGGCCTCAAACATTGTCAATGTCATTTCTTTAGATGAAAATGCAAATCTTTCCTACTTTATTCATATGTTACATCATTTTTGGCTGCAAAACTAAATTTGCATTTCTTTGCATATTCTTAAAAATATTTTGTGCTTTTTTGGCCTGAATTTTTTTTTTTACCAAATCTATAAATCTGATCTGCAAATGATCTGGTTTTTTTTACATAAAATTGAAACATTTTTGTATATTCAAAACAAAATGTAGCATTTACAGCATTAACATAAAAGAATAATCCACTTGACTGAAAAAACAACAACAGACTTTCACTTTTACACAAATGACAAACAACAACGACAAAATAAATCTAAACAATGTGACACAACAACCACATGGTCTGAGACAGTGACCATCATGTGATTCACTCTGCCGGGACGGCACACCAGCACACTTACAGCAAGCATAACCCCGGACACAACCAGGAAGCGGATGAAGAGATGGAAGAATGGATGGATGAATGAATGACGTAAGTAACTGTGATCAGATGAAGGAATGAGGAAGCTGTCACGAACTGAGATCCAGAGAGACAACAGTTGGAACAAAACGCTACAAACTTTTTTGGGTTGTTTGGTGTTGTTGGTGTACAGTATATGTGTTGCCTTTTAATAGAATAGTTCATCAATATTTCTTCTTCAGGGACAATAAATGTGGTTTCTCTGCCAGCCTGAAGACTATAAAACCAAAGCAAAAGGATAAAACGGGAATTTTAAGTCGACGTATGAGTCAAACCCTGGAGTCTGCCTCATCTGGAAGCTACAACTGTGTCTCTCTGCTCTGACTCACAGGATGTGGCGGTGCTGCAGTGAAGGTGTGGATGGCTGGAGGCGGAGGTGGAGGTGGAGTGGCTGATGGCAGGGTGAATACTCACTGTTGACGCTACCTGCTAGTGCATTAATGTTGTTCAGGCCCACAGTTGCGCCTGCCAGGCCCTGCAGGGTGCCCAGAGAGGTCAGAGAGTTCATGGCGCCGGCGTTGGAGCTAGCTGTGGTGCCTGCTGCTGGCGGGGAAGGCAAGGTGAGGAAAGGGAGGGGGGTGGGAGAAGAGAGGGATGGAGAGGATAAAAAAGGGAAAAAAGGGGTGAGAATTGAAGTGAAAAGGGGAAAACAGGAGACAAAGAAGTGGATGTGTCACATTTACATTTAACAAACTTGTGTAGAGGTGGAGGCTCTCGTGCAGCTTGATAGTTTTGAGGTGCTACATGTAGAAATTCAGCATCCTGATTTAGCTGATGTTACCATGAATAGTCCAAACTGTAAACAATTGAGGCCACTGTTGAACATTGGCTGACTGCTTCTACACATTCTATTTTATTTTTCTTTAGCTTTCTTTGCACCTTTATTACACAACGACAGTTACTGTGGCAACAGTACGGTCATGTAAGTCGGTTCCTGCAAAGGCAGCATGCTTTCAAAGTACATTCAGGAGGTTTCAACCTGTAGGTTGTCTACATGAATCTGCATGAATTGCATGAATCTGACTCATGCAGTGAGTCAGAAAAGAATTTGGCTTTTTCCTTGAAACAAAGCATCAAAAGCAATCCAACCTAATCTCACGAGATGGTGATTAATCACTGCAAGCTGTGCCCTCATCGACACTTTTAGTCCAACTTTAATCATATTGTTGGTCATTAAATGTTGTAAAATGTCATGCAAAGTGTGCCTGAAGTGGCTCGCTATTTATATGCAAAGTTTGAATTCATGCATAGAGCAATTACTGAAAGTTAAAAACTTTAATTTTATCGTGCTCTTTCTCGATTTAAAAACATCTGCATGGTTAGATTTGTTTTTACAGGAATGTGCAGAAGCCGGTCGCCGTTCTTCCAGTGCAAACACAGCAAATTCTTTTTGAATAACCAGCACCAAAAGTCTATCCAGTGTGGAAAAAAATTAAAGCTGAAAATTTTCCTCTGACAGGAGGCGCCCGGGGTTCAATGAAAGTGTTATCGAGGAAACCGATTCACTCAACAATGGCACAGCTCTTTTCTGAATCAGTAACAGTGCGTCTCAGTTGATTTGATTGTACGCTGATGCTCAAAAATATTACAAGTAGCACCTTAATTAACCTTTAATTAGCAAGCTGTGGCGCCTCAACCTCACAACCCTGTGTGCAAAATTATATGCAGATGAAAGCAGAATTCTGCATGGTTTGTTTCAATGGGAGAAAAAAAGATTGACTACTCAAGGTAAACAGAAAAAAAAGCAAACATACTGGATGGAGAGACAGGAAAGAGCACAATATGGAAACATTTATTTCTTTTTATTCATAATAAACTTTTCCCTTCAGCTCAGTTTAAGTCAATACTTTGCAACAGACAGGTGACACATGGATTTAACACCTGACACAAACTCACACACACACACACACACACACACATACACCTGAACACTGATGCCAAATGCGTGCCGTACGTGAAACTACCATGTCAGTGGTAAGTGAGATGGTGGGAAATATGGTGCACAAAGCTTGTAACCTTGTTCCTGTTTAGACAAATACAAAACAAATTCATTTACCCTTCATTTCATCAAAGCGCTGCCAACAAAGCAGGATTGCCGCTGAATATATTAAAGAGATGGCGTGGCAGAGGGAGCATTATGTCAGCACATGGTGCAAAACAAAGACGCTGGCCTGTCTCCATGCAGAACTGTCTATATTTATCAAACTGGTGTGACGTTTTCAGTTTCATTGACACATGCAGTATAGCGCCGCTCATTCACACCGATTGTGTACTATTCAAGGTTGGAGTGACATTTAGAGGCATAAAGAGAGAAAAGGGGGCTGGGATAAAAGAGAAGAAAGTATGGAGGAAGGACAAGACAAGAACGGGCATTCGAAGCGGGATGGAGCGTCAAGGAGGCAGAAGAGTGGCGGCTGGTTTTTCATATTCATGCTCTGCTGAGAGTGAGACTGAGAGACGGGCGGAGGGGGGTGATGGAGCAGAAACAGGGGGCTCGTCAGCGGCAGGAGATGAGGGCAACGAGAAGAAACAAAAGAGACAGGATGGAAGAGTAGAGTAAAATCTAAAGGCGTCGATATTTAACCCGAGCCAGGTTCAGACATCAACCTGGTGGGGTTTTTTCTTTTTTAACCCACAAGCTACAAGCAGAGACAATATCAACACACAGAGGTGCAGACAACCCCCCCCCGGTACGACAAGTCTGGCGCTTTACATGGGTCTCTAGAGCCGGTGAGGTGCAAACACAAATGTACCCGACCTGACAGAGACACTGAAGCACGAAACGCACATACATGCACACACATATACAGCGCGTGTTTCACTGGATGACGGAGGCCACATGAAGTGAAGTGTTCAAAGACAGGAGGAACGCAGGGAAGGCGGTGCATCAACAACAACAGACTGCTGTCGCTATGGAGATGAAGGCGTGAGAAGATGGTGGATGCACACACCATGGGAATGTGCCAGGGAGGTGGTCAGGGACACTGACGGAGATTGGAACAATGGAGGTGTTTTGGCAACGGTGACTGGTTGATGATTTCGGTGATGTGCCGGGCTGATGGGGCGACAACACTGGTAATGGTAACGGTGGAGAGCGGAGGCAGGCGTTGGGCACCACCCCCCCACACACGACGTTGGACCCCCCCAACCTGAGTGGCTGCGGCGTTACCTGGGCTGGCCAACGCTCCCAGGGAGGCGGCGTTGGAGGACAGGGGGTTTGCGGTGGAGGGGCTGGCTGAGTTTTGGGCCGCCGCCGCTGCTGCTGCTAAAGTGGCCAGGTTCTGCAACTGCAGAGCACTCATACCTGGAGAGAGGAGCCAGAGAGGGTGGTGTCAAACCTGGGGAGCGGCTGGGTCGCCTGGCTGGACCGGGACAGAGTACCAGAGGACAGAACTGAAGCTTGGTGTCCACAGATGGAGATGAAACCCAGTG
>JAOXYM010000025.1:4077006-4097824 GCA_028567055.1 Leptatherina wallacei
TCCTTTCTTAACTAATATATGTTTATATAAAAGGTTTAAGAGTTAAATAAAAGCCTTTATGTCAGCATTAAACAGTCATGGCTGGAGCATTACTCAGTTTCACTGTTTGAGGAAAATGTTGAATTTTAGATTCAACCATAACTAAAGATCTGCTTGCTGATAATAAACCAATGTTCGGCTGATACTTTGCTGTTGCTCAGCATTATTACTCTTTCAATGGGAATATTTGATGGGAAGTTCTTGCAGGAATGCAAAGTCATGTTTAGATATTTTTTTTTATTCGTGTAGAATCACATAAAAATGAGGACTCATCTTACATTTATGCCGTCAGCAAAAACGCACAGATTACACGTTCAAGATAAATACACCTCTATACAAGCTGCTAGGTAGATGAAAAGTTTCACCGCCCACTACAGGCCTGGCCTACACACTACATCGTTTCCAGTCCTATTCGCGTTTTCAGTATTCAAGTGGTCAGGGGAAAATTTGGGGGTTTTGCATGTAAACGTCATGTAAACAGAGCTTTAGAAGAGCCAAGTCTTTTGGCTCCCAAATGGACTCAGAGCTGATATTTTAGCTTCATTTTGATGTAAAAATGACGTAAAAATACAGCTATTCCTTCCACAGTAACTTCAAGATTGAAATTTTTATGGGTCTTCTTATTTTCTTCTTCTTATTACATTCAATTTCAGTTAGTAAAAAAATTAATAATTGCATTGCATTTCTATTAACTTAATAGGATGGCAGAAAACATCCAAAAGCATATTAATACTATATTTATATAGTTTTTATCAATAATCTGAGCTTTGACAGACAGAAAGCATATTTTATCATAAACTTACACTTCACTCTAAATGAAATGATAGTTACTAAGACAATGTTTATCATGATTTTCTCTTATTTTTGATGATATTTCTGTCATTTTGCTTAGTTTGGAAACTCGCAAAGAAAAAAAAATAGATTTTTTGACTAGAAAAATTGGGTCTGTAGCAGGTCTTTTGCTTTGGTTGCAATCTGTAACTTTTCCACCGGATGACTCTAAATCTTACATCCTTCATCTTTTCACCTTCTTAGAAAAAATCCTCTTAAACTGAGTAGGTCCATCTAACTTATAAGGAACTTCTATATCAGAAATGATAGAAAAATAATAAACATAAGTCTCATGAACTAACAGGGTTTTTTATCTGGTGACCTCTAGTGGCAAAGATGCAGAATGCAACTCAGTGAGCCGGAGCCAGTGTTTGGTTTCTCTGATGTGTAGCACGTTTTATGTCTGTAGATTTAATGACTCATTTAAATTTTATGTAAAATATAGATAAACTGAATTTCTACTAAACCACCAGATTCCCATTCTGATAATATTTCATATAAACATTTGACATCTTTAGACAGGATCTATTTAATCTGAACTTTTAAAGACAGGAGAAAAGTTATAATAAACTTTAGAAATAAAAAATCTGATTAAGAACAATTAACATGACACTGAATTAATGCCCTTTGGTTTAGTTTGGATATCTGAAGAAAAAAAAAGACTGTTTGACCCAAGTGATCTAGGGTTGGCTTTCATTTTGGGTGTAATCTGCAAGTTCTGCCACTAGATGGCACTAAATCTGACACGCCCCATCTTCATTTAAAGCTTCTTAGAAATAATCTCTTTAAACTGAAGTGTATAATCACTTAAAAAAAAGAAGACGAATCTGAAATGAACCATTATCTGGTGACCTCTAATAGCAAAGATTGAGAATGCAACTAATTAAGCCGGAGCCAGTGTTTGGCTTGTCTGTTGAGGATACATTTTATGTCTGTAAACATAAGTATGTGATTTTAATTCACTTAAGAAATGTTAGCATTTCTACTAAAGCACCAAATTCTCGTTATATTAACATTTTACAGGAATATTTGGCATTTTTAGACAGGATTTACTTTGTATGAGCTTTTGAAAACAGGAGAAAAGTGCACTTTATAATAAAAAAAAATCACATTAAACAGCAAATGTCATTCTAAATCAAATCATATTTATAATAATCAATATAATAATTAATGATGTGAGTCGGGCTCCAGCCATGTCAGATGAGCCAAATTCTAAATGTCCTCCATTGAGTAGTCACACTGTATTCAAAGGACTCCTGCAGGCTGAACTCTTTCATTGTTAATCTCCTCTCTGACATTAGCATATGGGCCTGTACTTAAGCATAATTAATGACTACATGCCAACACCGAACTCATACTGAAACAAAGGTTGTAAAACACCGTCTGTGGGTACAACTCAACCTTTCACCTTCACTCCATGAACATGTGTGTGTTTATGCCAGCGTGTGCATATAATGAGGAGTTAGTGTAAAGCTAACAGAATCAGTCAGTCTTACCACAGAGAGGCTTCCTCTGACACATGAGCTTGTTAAAGAGTTGAGAGGGTGGTCGATGTGAGGTGTATGTGTCGTATATACAGTCTGGGTGTATATACAGTACCATGGGAATACACACGCACACACATATACATACAAAAAGACACACACACACACACAAAAAGACAGCATGAAGAAGATCCACCTTGGTAAATAACTCAGCCAGACAAGCAAACCGAACGCAGCCAATCGAACCAGATGGCTGGATTCATCCCTTGGACTCACGGCTCTGATTGGTAAATTAAATGTATTATTAAAAAAAAGAAAGAAAAGAAAGAAAAGAAAGAGGCTGCCAGCTTCTCAACGCTGAGCTCTTGTTTTGAGATTGTGGAAGCGCTGCAGCCGGAGAAGTGCGAGCATAAGGAACAAGAGTTGCAGAGTGAAAAAAACCCAACATGTGTGTGTGTGTATTTGCAGTAATGAGCATGCACATTTGCAAGTGCATGTGTGTACTTCTTTACTTGTCTGTACTACTTAGGAGTGCACCGCAGCCAAAACCAATTTCGTTTTCAGAGCGATTTTCTCCAATTTTCTGTCATACATCAAAAGCTGAAATGGATTTCTGTTTGTGGTTGGGAATAAAAACAGCCGTCACTCTTTCTATCAAGCAGATGCTGGAAGCTCACGCTAATCCAGATGCTGCGTTTTAAACACATATTTCTATAAATATATGGCAGACAATTCAGCAGTTTGTTTCAGAGCTGCCAGAAGACCTGAGAAGCTCTCATTCATGCCTCTTTATTAGGATCTAAATATAACTTTATTTTATTTCTCTTTGTGTTTGGAGGGCGGATTACAGAGCTGATGGGTTGGAGACACATGATCACTGCACAGCGCTGTGGCATCAGAGTCTTTCCTTCACCTAACTCACGGTCCTTTCTTTCCATTTGTTCTCTTTCTTTTCCCACTTTTTCTTTCCTCTTCCTTATCTTTTCTCTTTTAATGTCCCTCTTTTACTTCATTTTTCTGTTTTTACATACTTCCTCCTTAATTTCTTTTATGTTTATTCATCTTGTTTGATGCTGAGCCATTCTTCCTCTTGTTTTCTGTCTTCTTTTCTTTCCTCTCTGATTAATTTCCTTCTTCTATTACCCACTTTCATCCCATTCTTCTCCTCTCCTCCACTGCTGTGACATATTTCTTTTTCCCTTCTTAATCCCCCTCCCCCAGTTTCCTTCCCTATTTCTCTCTCTCTCATTACTTCTTCCTCCTGACTCTTTGTTTAGTTTTCCTCTTCCCTTCTGTTTCTCTCTACATCCAACCTCTTGCCACCTTTCCTCTGAGCAGCTCTACACTAGTTCTTACTTGCATTAGTCAAAGGCTATCACCCCCATTGAACATAAATTTACGAGACAGTTATAAGAAGGAAAGAAAATGACCGTGTTAGAGAGGACTGAAGCTGTACAGAGAGGGAGAAATAGAAATACTACCAGACAAATACACTCCATTTCCCTGATCAGAGTCAGAGTATCCGGGCTGTGCAGATGGTACGTGAGCGTGTGTGAACGCATATGTGTGCACGGATGCACGTGTGTGCGTGCAAGTGCTCCGTGCTGCACCAGGCTGGCGTTGGCTGCGTCTAATTGAATGCTCATTGGTGTAATTGAAGCCTCTCAGCTCTGCAGCTCCTCGTGTTAAAGACTGGGACCAGATGTCATTCAGCTGTCTCACATCTCCTGCCAATCACTAATGCTCGCTCTGTCCTCCTCACCAGCGCAGATGGTGGACCGACAGATCTCTAGATCCAGACGCCGCTCCTTTCCCTCAGTTCCAAATCCCAGAGCCTATTTGTCAGCACGAATGTACGCTGGGAAGGGAAATGTGTGCTGGAGCTCCACAGCGGAGAAGCCAAAAAAACTCTGAAACTGCAAAGCGTTGTAACGCAACCTGCTAATTCCTGGTTGTTTTCCATGTCGACTCATTAAACAGCACACAATTAAAAACCTGAGCGGAGAGCAGACGATGAGGAGCGCAGGAGGCTGGAGGGAGGTGTAAAGGTGACGAAACTAAGATGGAGAGGGCTTAGAGGAGCAAAAAGGTGTTTAATGAAAAGAGGGAAGAAGTTGGAGATGATGAGTATATCCACGGCTCTCTGAAAGTCTTAAATAACTTAAGTTTAAAGCCCTAAAAAATTCTATTTCTTAAAGACACAGATTGTATCTCCTGCAAAATTAAATGGCAGCGCTTCGTGGCTCGCTCAGGGCTTAGATTAAAGCAGCGGGTTCGTACAGTATGCATATTTCCTGCAGCAGCTTCACTTTCCTTCATTAAGGGCTTGTAATCATCACATAACTGCTTGATTTTACTTGCTTTTTTCTGCAGATATTTCAGCCTTAAATACATATGAAAGGCTCAATGTTTGCTTTGGAGGTGCAGATGACAGATGAGTGAAAGCTCTGCTGGAGGAATGCAGTAGATGGCGCCAGCCTGCAGTGCACCACTTCTAACCATCCTTTGCGGTCCCCCCCTTTTCCTTTTCTTTCCTCCTTTCTTGTGATTTATCCATCCCTGACAAAGCCGCGGTGCTATTGTTACACGCCCTGGGCACAACTCTTGTCTGGCCTCATTAAAAGATCAAGACAAATCTTAGCAACAGTTAATAAATCTTCAGGGCAACGAGCTCTCTTTACTCCACCACGCGAGTTCATCTGTTATGCTCTTTGGTCCTCTTTTAGAAGTCTTTGGGAAAAAAATTTATAGAGAGGCACAACAAAGAGTCCACTGCCGCGGTAGATTATGGTTTCAAACAAATCTATCGACCGGTTCTCGACTTACCGGCCATCTGCTGGATCCCGCTGAAGGCTCCCAGGTTACCAGAGGAGGTCGCCTGCTGAAGCAACTGGAGGAGAACAAAGAGGTGGAGAGACATGGAACAGGGAGAAGAGAGAGGAGAAAACAATGTGAGCTGGAGGGATACTGCAAGCTCGCCACAGAGATGCTAAACTTGCAGTGTGCTCAATGAGTAAATGAGCTGCTAATAAAGTCTGATCTCTTGTTTGTATTCCACCATGATTTTCCCAGACAACTTGTGCATGAAAGCACTAATCTAGTCGACTAATTAGATTCTAAAACAAAAATCGAATACTGATGCTGTCAAAAACTCATTCTTCAAAGGCTCAAATTAACAGAAAATTAACACCTTGTTTCTATTGTGTGAGCTCCCCCTCCCCCCTTTCCTCCAGAATAAGCTTAATCTGTTCAAACAACTGAGAAAGAGGATTGAAAGAGCAGAAAAATCTGGGAGCCAAATTTTTCCCCCTTAATGAACTGATATCCACTAAGGGGAGGAGGATGTTTGTGTTGCTGGTGCAAATCAAGAATCAGAAGCCTGAGTTGTTAACAGAAAAGTACACAACAGGGAAGATTAGTGAAGAGACAGAGGAAGAGAATGAGGTGTCTGAGACGTCCTAATCAATCAAATCAAGCCATGAGGCTCTCAGAAGCTTCTCATTAAAATCGGGGATCAGCGGATTCTCCAGACACCCCAAAGTTACAGCATGTACGGCACGTCCAGAGAGGACATCTTCTGAGGAATTACACACCGAATGGAGTAAAGTAATTACCGTCTTCTTTTTGCACTACATGACTTTAACACGTCCGGGGGTTTGCATCGCAAAAATATCCCAAACTTTTACATAGTGTGGACCGGAACCAAAAAAAAGCATCGAATTCAGCAAAAATGTAGATTCTGCAAAAATGTAATCTGTGCTCCTAGTTTTGTCGAAAGGGTTCGATAATGATTTTGCAACACCAATTATTTTCTAATCTTGTATATTTTGGTTCTTTTCATGGGTTAAGGGTATTATCACTTATCTAGAGTCAAATATGAAAACATTTCTGTAGATTTTTACATCCATATTTGGTCCATTCTGAGCATGTTTGCTACCCAGCTGCCAAATAATCACCTGATGAAAGTGAGCAGCAGGTGAGGAGGTAAACAAATCAGTCATACTCACATTTTTTTGGTGAATAAGAAGCAAAAACAAGTTGTAAACAAGTACCTGTCCGGCTTAGTTTGTTTACAAATGTTTCAAGGAATGTTTGATGCTATTTGTTCGCATATTTAAAGCTTTTACTGCATTTGTTTGGAAACTAATTTGATCACAGACATCAGAATTCAGGAGCATTTTGCACACTGTAGACAAATAAAAATGCAGCTGCATCACTTTTAAATCGAAGGCTTTATGTATCAGGATGTAATGAAGAATCATCTGGTCCTTTCCAGGTTTCAGCCAACCTCAGAGGAACAACAAGACATGATGTGTTCAGCCATCTGCTGCTGTGTTTGGGATCATTGTCCTGTTGCACGAGACAGTTTCAGATGGCCTCGCAGCTGACTCTAAAGGAGGAATTCATGGTCCAATCAAAGACTGCAAGGTGTCCAAGCCCAGATCATCATCAGGTTAGCTGCGCTGCCCTGTTCCAACCCTTCCAAACAAGCCATATATGTTCAGTTTTTTCCATTTTGTACGGTATTTAACATTTAACCTGCTAACAGAGGCCTGGAGAGTCAGGGACGCATCTTCAGGGTTACATGGTCTAAACTTCCTGGGAGGATTGGCTGTACCGAAAGCTTAAAAGATGGAAATGCTGGTCATATTTTCTGATAATCAATTAAAACTTAATTATGATCTTCTCTTACGTCCTGATACCGACTACCTTAGATGTGAGAGATGGTGCACTTTTCTGTTTCACATGACTGCACGTCTTGCCTTGCCTTCAAACGCATAAAGCTTAACCTGGCCAGAAGCCTCTCGCTTGCTCTCAGCTGATTTGTTGCTGCTGTAAATATTTTCCCGACGGTTTTATGGTCTCAATCGATAGTTTAAAGCCTTATTCAAAGGAGTGCAAATGTTCATTCGGTAAATTATGGTTTCATTTATGGTAAAGCAAACATAAAAAGTCAGGGCTACCTTTTATGGGCAACATATTACTCTGTCAGGAGTGGAGGCAGCCTGAACGATAAACTTAAGCTTGTAAACAGCCGCTCATAAACTAATAGACTTTTTTTTTAATACAAACTATGTGAAAAAGACTGTTTGATTAAATCGCTTTCAGAAATTTTCCATTTTATCTTCTACAAAAACCAAAATAGACCATTTTCCACGCTCATTTTCTTTCTTTACAAACTTATCCCGACCTTGAAAATCCACACTTCCACACAAATCCACACAGCAATTTAATCCAATAAATGTTAAGGATGAAATATAAACCCGAACCAGAAACCTCATCCCCTTTCTATGCAAACAGGAAAGTGAGAAAAAGGATGAGGGGAAGAGAAGGTGTATTTTTGATTTGCTTTTGTTTTGTTTTGGTTGGGGCACTGACTGCGGCTGCGTCGGCCATGGTGCTGCAGTAAGGGGTGGAGGAGGTGGTGATGGTGGGCGACGCGGCGGCGGCCCTTACAGCCAGATACTGCGGAGTGAGGCCGCCCAGGCCCGTCAGGCTCCCCCAGGTGGTCGCACTGTTGAGCTGCTGCATCTGCTGCGCCAGCTGCTGCTGCAGACGCCGCTGCTCCTTGTCCTTCTGCGTGTCGGCAAACTTCACCACTATGGGAGACGAGCAGCCCTGCCGGGGGGAAGCAGGAACAAGAGGAAGAGAGGAGGAGAAGGAAAGAGGGTGAAAGGAGAATAATAAGGGAGGGAAGAATGGGGGAAAGTAAAAAAATGGTTACAATTATGAAGGAATCTGTGTGCACACTTGCAATACTTTTTTAGGACAGCCTCAGGTGTCAGGTTATCAGGCTAAACCTAGCCAGCATGTCCACGTGTGGCCCACAAGGGTTAAATATGGGCTGTGTGGGTACTGAGTGGGCATGGGCTTGAACTGGGCCAATTCTGCAGGTCCCATGTGGTTTCAGTTACATGGGCCCCATATGTGAAGCCCATGTGGGCTGGCTGTATGAGCCCCATAAGAGATGTAGGTGGCTAAGTGGGCATGGGCATAAACAAAGCAAATTTAAACGAGACCCATATTTTTATAGCCATATTGGCCCTCACTAAGTCAGGCCCCAGCTGAAACCCAGTCAGAACCAACTTGAAACCCATATGGGCAAACACAGGTGAGGCTACCGTGGAAACTTTAGAAAAACCCACTTGGGATCCTTATCTGCAGCCCAAATTTAACCCTGCTGGCTGGAAAATGATGTAAAATGAATGTATCAATGGATAAAGTACAATAAAGGCCAACCAGAACAACAAAACAGAAATAATTAGTAGCAGTACTTGGTTAGAAATAACACACAGATCAACAGTGACCAAGCCTTTTCTCATCTGCAGATCATTATTTCAAGTCTTGGCTTTCAGGAAAACAAAACAAAACACACACAACAGAAACTTTTTCCATGTTTAGACTTTTCCTCATTTCCAGTTATTTCTGCTACTATTTATCTCCTATCCTCACTAAACCAACTCCAACTCAGCTGCTTTTTGGCGCCACTGTGCATCAAAAACAACTTCTTGGCTTTATTCCAGCCATAGAGGACCATTATTTTTCTACTTTTCTAACTTTTTTGTCACTTGTTGATCTTTGGCTGCTCCTAATTGGACATTACCATCAATTTAAGCTCTCTGATTGGTGGAAAGTTTGCATCATCATAATTTCTGGGTCAAAATAGAGGTTTCTTAGCAACAAAGTAGTGATAGTGATTATTTACTATTATGAAAATGTGATAAATAATGGTGAGTTTACCATATACAGTCTCTGAATAAACACTACATTTTATGGCTGGATTGTAAACCTCCTGGACCGGAAAACTAGAGTTACACTCTACCGTTCCTGAGACCAGACAAGCGAGAGCACTCGGCCATCTTGTGGACTTTTAAGGGTTAAAGTTTCTGCCATGACGGGGGAAACATAAACATTTGGATATGTAAACACGCTTAAGGTACTAATCAACACCTATTTATTTACGATACAAACAAGTTTGGCAAGAAATCAGAGTAAAAAAAATCTATCCTCAGTTAAATGGGCCTTGTAAAACTCTCCCTCACACACACTAACACACACACTCAGCCACACAAGACACACACACAGTCACACAGGAAACTTCACTCTAAAGCCAGTGGGCTTTTTTCTTTCCCCCACAAGGGCTCAGTTATCTCTGAGTCCAAAACGGTTTCAGCAGACACAGATTTCCCGACTTCTCCAACTATTTCATCATCTCATATGAAGAGACTTGAAGTGTGTGTGTTAGTGTGTGTGTGAGCGAGCAAAAAAGACAGAGTGATTGGGATAAGGAGGAGAGAGTGAGAGGGCAACGCGGGAGATTTAGAGATGTGGACAATCACAAGAAGTGCATTTAATTGTGTGGATTTTTACTTCACAGTGATATGAATGAACACACCGGCGAGGTGAACAACATGTTGGACGTCCACGAACAAAAGGACACACAATGTTCCCGATGACAGTTACAGAGAAGCTAGAAGTGATAATCCATCGCAACACACCATTACTCGCACAGAGCAATCAAAGCTTAACTAGGGGCAAATCCGTTGGAAAACAAGGGCAATCTGCCACAGGAGGATAAAAACCTTTTGATTGAAACATTTAGTTTGAGGCGGGATCCGCAGTCGACGAAGGAGAGAAGGGATTTGGCTACTTTGCAGATGGCACACGTTCAGAGAGATACTGTAGATGTCGGGTGTGTGTGACAGACTGGATGTGGGTGAGAGTCGAATGTACTTCTAGTTAAGCAAACTTTTAGATTTGAATCTATACAGTATGTCAGTCATGGATCAATGATTTCAGGCTAATTTGCATGTTTCCCAGCATGAACGATAACCACTGTTGTCCACAGTCCTGCAGGTTTTAGATGTTTACTGCTCCAACACGCCTGATTCAAATTAAAAGGCACACCCTCAATTAATGTCAAGTTCTGCCCAAGCATGTTGACCCATTAATCTGATTCAGTTGTGCTGCAGCAGGAAACATCTAAAACCCGCAACACCGACTTTGCCATATCCATGGTCTAAGTGCTGCTGAATTTAAATCTAAATACAGATATGTGGGCTGAAACAGCTGCAGATCCCTCATCTTTAAGCTGTCAACCATAAAGAGCCACTCATGAAACTCAACAGGAACATAGAACATAATTGCAAAGCAAAGCTAGCTATCAGCGCTTGCCGACATGACATGAAAACTACAGGCTGCTCGCATTTTGAGCCAGAAATCGCACCTTTCTCGTCGATGCAGATGGAAACTGCTAATTAAGACGGCACAAAACTGGAAAAACTGGCACGTAGTTATATAATTTTGCAGTAATGCATATTAGAATTAGCAATTACGGAAGTACACACAATCTTTACTGTAGCACGGGGAAGGTTACAGAACCCAGAAACGTGACAGTCAAGCTTGAAAGCTCCTTTGGAAAGCTAATCCCCCCCCCCCCTTGTCATCGTTCCTTCACATGCTGCGTTTTTATTCATGTTTAGAAGCTTGAAAGCAAAAGAAAACAATAAAAACTGGCAAAATTTTTACTAGTGTGCAAAAGATTTTATATGCTCAATGGAGGTAGATTTTTCCAGGTAATAAAAGACTTGATAGGCATTTAAATAATGTGACTCACCAGTTGTTTCCAGTATAACTGGCAAATAATAAACTCGTGTGAGTGACGTATCGTTCCTGATATGCTAAAATAGCCACCATATTCCCAGAGATGAGAGGAATTCTCTTTTCCTCTTGGAGATGTCTGCCCCGCTTATTTTTTTTCTCCTTCAGATTTGTTTCTGATTGACAGCTACTTTTCTACTGAATTACAACCAGAAGCAATGCAACCAACATGGCCGAGTTTACTCACTTAAATAAATGGAAACTTGGCTATTGGCTATTTGGTTAGGTTTAGGCAACAACCGTTTCTCCCTGCGGAAACTACTCGGTGAAGTTTAGGTTCAGTTTAAAACGTCTTTACATCAGATACAAATGCTGAAACACAACGTTTTACTATGTTTGTTGGGCAAAATGAAGATTGGTGCTAACGGATACATTCTACAGTGATAGTAGGAATAAGAATGAACTAAATGTGTTAGCAGTAACTCGCTTATAAATGCAATTATTGCTGCAGTTAACTCTTTCTGATTCTGATCATGCATAGCATCATCATCTAGTGGCAACATGCTATTGGCTTGTCATGGGATTGCACACTTTAATATGATTGAATTTCCATAATTATTCTCTTTGCACATGAGGAGAGAGATGCAAATGGACAACTGCAGAAACCATAAATATGTATGCTAACTTAGAATGTGCACATCTGAAACGTCAAATTTAAACTTAGGCTCTACAGGGGTAAGAAAAGTTACGATAAATACTATTCACATACAAACCAATGGTATTTCTGAAAAGAATAATCTAAGACTTGCAGGGCAACATCAACACAACTACTAATTTGGTTTTTGCCTGATTTAAAACCAGTCTTGTTAGTCAGGAGATGTAAAATCTTACTGTATCTGAGGCCAGAACCTGACTTTAGCAGCTGAATGAGCATGTCTCCTGTTTGACGGCAGATCGGCCATATTTACTCCGGTCATTTTGTCTCTTTATTCTGACCGCAGACAGATAAAGGAGAGGAGGCGATGAGAGAAATGCAATAGGATGGAAAGGGTTAGTTTGGAGACGATTCCCCCTGAGACAGGAGCTCCCTATCCCTCCTCTGCTAAATATCTCATCACTCCAGCTGACACCCAGTGAATCGGGGGGGAAATGCAACCCAGAATTAGACCCCTGCTCTGGGAGAAGAGTGAGGGCTGCAGCTCTCTAGGTTTATTCCTGAAAAGTGGGCTGTGCTCTGCAGTTTTCCATGTGACTGGCCTGAATGTTGAAGGCAAGTGGTAGTTTTGATTGAGGAAACGAATCATCTGAGGTGAATTGCTGATAATTCATCACAGATGAAAAACTTTCATGTAAAACTTGTCTGAATGTTGACTGACTCAGCCATGGGTGAGATAAAGAAACATCAGTTCAATCATTTCTAAGTGGGAAGAGTTCAGATTTACATCTGAAAGTGTTCATGTGAATATTTCCATCACTGCATAAACAATAACTCCAGAAAGTAGAAGGAATGCTGTTTGATCCCCCTCCTTCTGTTCTTCATCTACTCTACTGGTACTTTAACCCTTCTTCCAGTGGTTAAACACCTGCTAACATCTGGCTATTGAGTGTTTTATTGACTTCATGTCTGGCTGGAATTGATGGGAACATAACATCTGGGTGCACAAGCTCATTTTCAACAATGGCGCTGCACTTGGAGGTACAAGAATGGGCAAAGCTCACTTTTTATTCACAGAGACAAAAATCTACTGACTGAAATATCTCACATGGAGGCTCTAAAACTGACAGCAACAGCTTGCATACAAAAACAGACAAGACTGAAGATTTTAGAGACTGCAAGATGACCGACTTCTCAGTTTCAGTCCAGCTGTGCATGGTTGATATCTGCAGCGCTGTCAAAAACAATCAACTTGTATAATTCCCTAAAGTCATGTTCATCAGAATCAATGGTCCATCACAGCCTTCAGGATCCAGTGTAATGCCATATATTTATGTTGTCTTATACACAAATCCAATCCAGCTTGATGCACAGAGAGGAAACATCCCACAGCTGACGATGGCAAACAATTTAATTGGCTTGTTTGAGCTGCTGCACTTTTGGTAAAAAAAAAATCCTCTTTAAAAATACTACTCCTGGTGTAGGAGCTGTACAGTATACCTTAGATAAAGTCACAATACACTTCTGAATGTTTATCAGAGCACCCCACACTACTGATAAACAAAAAAATCAATAAATCAATAAATAATAGAATTAAAAAAAATTACAACAAACTGAAATACAACAAACTAAACTACACTAAGATGAAATAAAATAAACTGAACTTAAATAAAATACCCCCCCCAAAACAAAACAGAATAAAACAAAATAAATAATAATAATAATAAAATAATATTAAACAAAATTAAATTAAAATAAAATAAAATCCCACAAAAAACAAACTAAAATAAACTATACTAAAATAACATAAAATAAAATAAAACTGACAAATAACATAATTAAAAAACCCCAAAACAAAAATTAAAAATAAATGAATATTTGACTAAAATAAAATAAAAACCCCAACAATAAAACAAAAGAAACTATTTGAAATAAATTAACTATTAATTAACTAAAATAAAATAAAAACATATACAATGGAACAAAGTAAAATAAAACAAACTAAAATAAACTAAAGTGAAATTAACAAAAAACAAACAAAAAAAACCCCTCATATTGAAGTTTCTGAGTATCTCATATTTTTGGTTACTCTTAAGCAAATGATTATATCGAGACTCCCTCAAATTATCTTTCTAAATCATGAACTTCCATCCAACACTTTTAAATAAATGGCTGTTTTAGAGGCGTTGATGATCCTGCAGGTGCTATATTTATTTAATGTTCTGGGTGTAATTGCATCTCATGTTGTGTAAAAGAAACTTTGAGACCATTTGATTCATTTTAATTGTCCATTTTCCCCCTAAAATGGCAGCTTCTCATCTCTCTTTGGCCACAGAAATATTTCATGAGTCCCCAGCAGATTGTTAACATGCAGGAACATAATGAAAATACTTATTTATGGCCAAGAAAAAAACACCTAAACACTCTCTAGATTCAAATATTTCAACAAAATGCCATTGACATGATGCACGCTGCAAAGCGTCGACTCATTTCTGAAGCTATTTCTGGAGACCAACTTTTAGCTGCAGACAGGCAGCCTGCCATGTTGCACAACTTTAACATCTTTAAAAAAAAAAAAAAAAAGATAAAGCACCTCAGGTCTCACAGGAAGCTTTCTATCCCTGAGATGTTTCTAGAGGGGAAAACACTCCTTTCAGAAATGTTATTTTGGTCTGCTTCTTGCAGTTTTTTGACAAATCTCATGCACAACTATGTCACTCTTAGATACACATCTTTACAGCATGTGTTCTAAGTTATGGATCATCAGAGGCAGTGAAATATGGAGTCAATGCATTAATCATTTAGCAAGTTGGGTCGAATCTTTTAAAACTCCTAAAACACAAAAACTTTACTTGTGTTACATGTTAGATGGATTGTTAACACCTGTGATTGACAGTAAGGTGTGTGTGTGTGGGCCGACGGTGTGACAGCCTATGCTCTCAAAATGATACTGCAGCCACAGCAATAAGCACCTGGCATAAATGTGGCATCCACATTCATAATCATGTAATTGCAGCATATAGATCAGCTGTCATGCACCTGCTCCAGGCTGTGATTTGACGTCTCGCCGTCCATATGCAAAAAAGTTAAAATTTTATATGTGACAAAAAATGCTCAGACTTCTAAACCAGGACTTTGCTCTGCTAATGAAACACACCTGTGACGCTGTCTCCAAGGCAACCGTGAAGAGAGCATCATCGGTCATGTCCTTTCTTCTCCAAGATGCTTTCTAAAGTAAACTTATAAGCTCTGAGCTGTTTACCTTTAAAATCAATCTTTCGTTGCCTTCCTGAGAATTCCTGTGCTTTAAACCTTCTCTGTCTCATTTATTTACCACTCACACAGCCTTTAAATGTCAAAGCATCTTATCTTCCTCTGCTTAACGGAATGCAGGAAGCTGAGGAGTTTGCATGGCCAGGCTTGGCTTTAATGTGGACTTTGGTTCAACTTATTGTCCCAAATATAACTTAAACCAACAAAGGATGTCAAAATCTTCCAGATAATCTGCCGCGCTGTCTAAACTTGGTCTGGTTAAATCAACTTTCTTTATAGATTTGATTGGATTTATAATGTTTAAGTTGGTTTAATTTTGAGAAAAATTAATGGGAATTAATGAAGGATGACCAATGGAATAGTCAATGCGACTATTGTCTTGCCAAGTGTCTGTTTTATTTCAACCAGCACCTTTTGGTAATGCGTTAGTACCACTACAAGGTGGCATAGATTTCTCAACCTATTTCCCAACCAGGATTAAACAACTCTGGAACAAACTGGGTTCCACTGTCAGATTCGATGCTAATGGCGTACAAAAATAAGAAACATGCAGAGCCAAAGACAACAACCAACACAAAGTTCTGTGTGGAAAATAAATGAAAATGAGGTCCAATGCAACCTCTGCCAGGTAAAGCCTCCTGTATGCTCTACGTTAGATACGCGTTCATTTACAGACTGAGCCTTCTCTCCATCTTCTGCATACTTTACGTATGTATTTCCGTCTAGCTTGGGGATGCCAGATGTAACAAACCACAGAGGTTGTGTCGGACAGTATAGCTGATGTAGGACCAACAACAAAGAAGAAGCTAAAATAGATTTAATGGCCGAACAGACCATTGCGTCTACTGCGCTGCCTATTTCTATGTCTCTTCCTGAGAATGTTCATTATCATAATCTCCTCCACCGTCACCATGTCTGCTGTTAGAGCTCTGAAATAAACTCTGAACTCTGCACTGCCCTCTAGTGGATGTTTTGCCCAACAACCATGCCAATATAAAGGGTGAATGGGAGTATACGGGCGGTTATGTTTGACAACATGGACTGGCCAAACAACCTTTTGCTGGTTTATTGTTCTCTTTAAATGCCCATAAGTGCATCAACTATCGTGCAACGTTGCAATCACTGCACAATCGAGTGAACTGGAGAATCCAGCAGAGATGCTGAAACGCTCCTGGTGTGACAGGGTATCAGGTGGAAAGCTGTTCCACAAGGCTTCTGCATACGGATGAACCGAGGGGTAACTCTGTTACCAGATGAAGTAAGTTTAATGTAAAATGTGAAGAGCAAAAAAATGGACCTAATCTTCTACATTAAAGCTAAAGACATTCTTCCATCAGTTTGGTTGAACTTTATCGAAGTTTAATGGGATTAGTTGAGCCTGAGTTTACAGTCCAATCTGGACAAACCCTGAGCACAAGCCTGAGGAAGCTGTGTGATAATACTGTAGCTGAGCTGCATGCTCAGTAAGCTAGTATCGACAAACCCTTTCACCACATTTGAAAAATAGCTGACTTGTTCTCAGCTATTTTAACTAAATAAACGTGTTAACGTGTGCTTCTATTTCAGCCCTTTATAATATATTTTAGAATAAATCTAAGGATGAGAAAGAAATGGAAACAAGTCAAATCAACACAATTCAAGTCAATCAGAAAAATACGTTAATTAATCAAAATGCTTCAATTTCAGCAGGTTATTAATGTAAAATGCTTCATAGTGATATAGGTACTTATAGTTTAGAGTCTTATTAACTGTATTGTATGTTTACTATTTGAAAATATGCATCACAGAACAAAAGTCGTACCACAACTACTCACATATTTGGCCTCCGGAAATTCAGCTGTATTTAACGTTGAATATAAGAAGCTTTGGCAACAGCTGTGCTCCTATTTCTGCTATATTTATGTGTAAAATAATCACTCATGGAGAAAATGAAAAAAGAAAATTATATAATTTTTTTCCCCACACTGATTGTCCAAAGAACTGTTTGTTGCAAAGCGCTTAAAAATATATTATAAATGGCTGAAAAGTCCATAAATCTAATAAAAGACTCACTAAATGTGATGAAGTGAAGCGTGATGTTTACTGCAAGTAAAACTGCAAGGTTGTGTTTGTCAGTAAGTAAAATGTGATCTGAGACATTATACGTTTAGCAGATACCAACAACATAATCTGTTTGTCCTTTAAGACCACATTAAAGGACTTTCACCCAGCAGCCTTGGGTTATTGTCCTAATGGTAGTATTGTGGCGTTGTATAATTTTAAACATGGTTTCATTTTGTCTTATGACTTTTTTATTTTCTAGGTTTTGTTCTCAGTTGCTGTTTGGTTAGACTTTGGGTCCTATAACTTGGTTCGGCACAGAAGAAAATCTTCATTCGTCTTACAATTTAAAGGGCACATGTTCTAGCTTTTTTTCATGAGCTGACACAATTTCCTGAGGTCTTAATGAAATGTCTGAATAATATGCTTTGGTCAAAATAACACAGAGAGACACTGCAGCAGCTCCTTTTTATTCCATTGATTTACACGTCTGTTCAAGCGGATCATTTCAGGGTCGTGGATTGACCCACGAGTCTCACTATGCTCACTCTCTTCCTCAGGATCTGCCTTTTTTCCTATCCGTAGTACTTAACAACCCATGGAGCGTATCATTATAGAATTGTCCCTGAAATGGGAAATATTTCACCAAAATGTGCTTTTGTAACAGCTGCAACATATACTATACTGATGGTGCATTCAGTGACAAATTGGAAGTCAGAATTTCCAAAATTTAACTGGTAAATTAAAAAAAAAAAATCAAAACATGCCAATTAGATGTCAGAATACCTTCTTGAGACATAAAACATTAACATATCTATTTTTTTGGTTAATTGAACTTTTGAACTAATGATGAGATTCTATGTTAATAATAAAGCAAAACGTTTAATTAAAGCTTCAATTCTAAGGTACAGTGAATGCAGCATCATCCAGAGCTGATGTTAGCCATGGTGACTAGAGGAGAGGCTGGATTACCAAGCTGTACCAAGCTGTACCAAGCTATAACCAAGCTGCAGGACAGCTTCCTCCAAAAAGCCATCAGGCTCCTCACAACACCATATTTGCTTTTTTACACGTGACAGTAAAAATGTATATATTACACTCAGACATAACCTGAAATATTTGTTACACCATAATTTGATTTGCATTTCCATTTGAATCCTTCAAAGACTGACCCAAGAAAAGATGCGGTGAAAAGTGTATTTCTTTAAAATCTGATGTCTTTATTTGGCCCTTTAACAAAATGTTAGAAAATTAACACAAATATTTTTTGCATTTTTAAAATTCATTACAGTATGATACATCAAAAATATTATAGTGCAGTCTTCTGACTCCTGGTATCTCCAAGTATCAGATTGTGTTCAACAGGGTTTTTACGGTCCCAGAAACAGTACGCATCAAGTTTAATACATACGGCATGATAGGGTTAATTTAACATAATTTTCTTAATGTAATTTCTAATAATGTTTTCAAGCTCTTTTGGATCTCTTGGGGAACATCATTTCAGGTTATTGCACTAACTTTGATACGAGCATCATGACAATAAGTTGATTGATAACTTTACTGAATATCACATTTTAAGACCCCAGGGGCATAAAACCAGGGTTAGTAGGAGGTTAGCAGTGACTTCAGACATGCAAATATTAGCTCTAAACCGAATGAAAAAACATTTTTGTGTCCTTTTAATTATTTGGTCTTCACTGAAAATCTAATCAGTTTTGTTCTGTAGAACATTTTTAAGTTATATTTGCATAAAAATCTGGACTGTTTGCAGACACTCAAGCGCCAGAAATCATGAGGCAAACATCAGGTATCTGACAAACCTGGTTGTACTTTAAGTTTAGACTTACTATGACATCTTCAGTTGAAAACCATGAGATCTTTCAGCTGTTTCTGGTGTCTTACACCGATTAATCTAATCCCATATTTTCCTTCCACTGTCAGCTTTCCCTGTATACCTGTCTCCTCTTATCACTTCTGTTGACAGATGGGTTTGTTCACTATATAAACAGACACTGCTGTGTTTCCTCTCATGCTCTACTTAAGCTCTTGTATAAATGTGCATGAATGCTGTGCCTTTACGGTGGAGGCGTGCACATGCAGCGAGGCCAGGATAATGTGCAAGTGCTCCTCTCATGTCATGCAGATGAAAAAAAAAGGGACAAAAACAGAAATCAGCACCAATATACCGATACATATATGGAGCTGGGTGCTAAATGAGTCGTCGTGGAGGGAGTGAATAATGCAATAAATGACGCCGACCCTCCTCTCTATGCGTGTCTTCAGTGGTGGGATAGTGAATTACCTGCCTCGCTCATATCCACTTTCATTACTGCCTGACATTCAGCGGGTGCATGCGTGTGTGTGTGCGCGTGCAACTGTGTACCTGAATGTCACAGCATAATGAGAATGGATACGACAGTGACAGGGCCATCAATGAAAGGGGCAACATGGCTGCCTTCCTTCTACGTTGTGACATGCGGTGCATACGTGACAGAGAATACACGCAAAAGCATCACATACACACAATCTCGCTCTATCTAAGACTGTGGGGTGTTACGGCGCCAAGACAATAACCAAACTCTATTTACCAGACCTCATTCTCTCATTCGGACCCAAAGTAATTACTTTTAAATTGCAAAACTGAGGAACATTAACAAACGGATGCGGCAATTTAGGTCTGCCCGAGGCGAGACAGCTTGTTTTCAAATGGAAATGAAGGTATTTTGCTACTGTCCACTGCAATATCGTTGTGTTATGGTTTAAGGCTTTTTTCCCCTCCTGTGTGCGTGATAAAAGCCAGGGACACCGGCAGTGTTTACCAGGCCTATTGTGGCAGACAACCGCTCAAAGTGAGGATAATTCTAGCTTAATACTGATGCTGTCGGAGGAGAGTGTCACTCCTTCCAGTCAGAAAGACAGACAAGTTGCTGCTGCCGCTGCTTGGCCACGGAAATCAACACTTCAAGGATGTTGGAAGTGTAACACAAACGGGAGAAATGACTCGCACACATGCAGACAGAAGGATGGGAGCGTACGTTTTCCCCATGTCAGGGTCACTGATCTTCAATAGGAGCCATGATTATCATGATCAGCTCTAATGAGGGGGCTCCGGGGGTGAACGCCACTCTTTCCTTTGCCTTTAAAACAGCCTGTTATTACCGCTTTTTGTCCCTTCTCTCCAACTCGCGCTTCAAGCTCATCTTATAACGTGTAATTCTCTCTCAATAGCAGCCCTGTCACCTTGCCCTGTCACCGACCTGACAACGCCGGTGAGGGCGTCCAAAAACCAGAGGCACACAAAGGAGCTGCGACTGGGTCCCCATTACAGCACCACTGGAGTCGTCATGCAGCTGATGAGGTCTGTAACACCGCCTACTCATCTGGCTGTTGTGTGAGGAGTGCTGGGACCAAAGTTTGTCCCCCCCCCAAAAAAAGGAGCAGAAACACCTTTAAAATACGGTGAGGATAAGACCATAAAACTGATGCATTTATGTGCAATTCCAAAGCAGCCTATGAGTTAGATTTATGAACAAAAAATACATGAAAATAACTTAACCCAAGCCTGAGCTCAACCTGAAGCTTTTTAAACAAAATGCACCAAAATCTCCTGGTTTGAGAGCAAAACTTTCATTTTCTTCACTCCCAATATCTCCATTCATTCAGCTTTTCTCTGAAACATACACTCACCAGCCACTTTATCAGGTCCACCTTATTAGTACCAGGTTGGACCCCATTTTCCTTCAGAACTGCCTTAATTTTTGGTGTCATGGATTCAACAAGATGTTGGAAACATTTCTCATAGATTTTGCTCCATATTTACACGATAGCATCACACAGTTGCTGCACATCCATGATGAGAATCTCCCGTTCCACCACATCCCAAAGGTGAAATATT
>JAOXYM010000025.1:4134560-4147890 GCA_028567055.1 Leptatherina wallacei
AGAAAAAAATAAATAGGAATTTACACTGTGTCTTGTGCTGGTATGGATGTTATTAGATGCAGTAAACAGGATTTAAAGAATTCAGTTGGTTTAGAAAAAGAAAAAAAAAATCAGCATTTACTGGAATTTATTGATATATTGACATCAAATAGCTGCAAGCACAACAACCCAGACACTACAGAAGAGACATGCTGTCGTCGGAGGAGGGATGACCGGGATGGCTAGAAGGAGAAAAGGTGTACCAGTGCAGAAGAAGGTGATTTCATGTTCCTATAATCCTAAAACTGCTATTTTTTTCATCCCTGGGGCTGTTTCACACCTACAACAAGGGATGAGTGACTCTCACGGTGCAGGAAAACAGACCAGATTTAACATTCTTATTCCACCAGCAATTAACACGGTGACTCTGTGCAAAACATCAAACCAGATTCCGATTCCCACGTACGGCTCATGAGGGATTCATGGCATCCACTCTGTCCGGCCCAGGAGGGCTATCCACTGATCCAACTGACAGAAGTAAGACAGTGAAAGCGCTCAACTGAGAAGATTCCAGTTAGCTGCCAGAGCCGAGGAAAAGAGGTGGGGAAGGCGCCAATAACCTGAGCAGAAGGGACCTGGGGGCCCCTAAACATCCATCAAGGGCTAAAAGTGCAGAAGTGCAAGCAAATTCCAGCTCACTCCTCCAATTGCTCTCCGGGGCCAGTGGAGGAAACAATATTGGAGAATGAAGCACCAACACTTTCCTTTATTGTTACACATAGACACAAAAGCTGGAGCAGATCAAAGCCATCGCTACCCAGAATGAACATTTAGACTCAGCAGCCAAGTGGACTCTAGCATGGAAAAATCCACCGGCCAAGCAAATTTTTTAAAAGGCCAAAAAATAAATGACTTTTTTCCACTGAGAGAGTCTGCAACCATTCATTCTTTACCTCTGATTGGTTAGTATTTGTTTGTTGGATGGAGTTAGACAAAAAATATCAGTCTTAGCCAATCAGAGGCAAAGTGTTTGCAATGTCAGACTGAAGCGGCGTAGCATAAAAGTAGAGACTCTCAACATGGGTTGATTTCAGCCCATATATGATCTGTATCAGGTCAGTCTTGTAGATTTTAACCTGCAAGTGGACCACAAAAAGTCACTGTGTGAAAAAGAATTCTTAACACTTATCTCCAAAACTAAGTCTTCTTCCTGAAAGTTTAAACCTTACCGAGTGTTTTTTGGCCCAAAACAAGCCAAACAGCAGCTGAACAGCCTTCCTACGCATGGCATGAACCCCAATCTCCTGAGTGAAAGTCCAGCTGCTGATGCAAAGCTCCCTCAGCTCCTCTAGATGTACACATTCTCTTATGTCAACCACCCACAGAGGTTCAAAGGATTCATGACATCAAATTCAGTTGCAGGAAATAAAAGCAAATGTATAATTTTAATGACTGGTTTAGAATGTGATACTCAAAGTCTCAGAAGTTGCCTGTATTGAACTGAATGTGATCCAAACTTGAGTGGAAACACGACACCGCTTCTTATAGAGGGAATGCACCTATGTTGATGTTGTACCTAGACATGCCTCCAGAAGGAAATAACAGTCAACATGGCAGCTGCTGCTGTCCGTCAAGGAACTGGGCGACAAGGAGATATTTCTTAAATCAAAACCAGCAACTTCCCAAAGAATAGCTGCAGCTATTAGCATACATCATATACATTTGGCTTATTTCTGCAGTTGGAAAATATGAGAAATCCTGAAGGTTGTGAGGTGTTAATCCTAATCCCCCGCTATCTAGCCCATAGACAATTAAAAGTTGGTTTGATAAAGATTTGTACCAAAAATCCAGCATACTGGACTCAAACGGTTTCCTGTTAGTCTGCTTCTTGGCCTTGTCTCTAAAAATCATAGCACTCCATTTTCCTTGTTGTTTTTTCACAGTTTGTTAAAAGAAAAATCCTTCTTGCTAAATCTGTTGGTACAGACTATGACACAACAGCTCTGTGTCTCAGCACCAGTCAAACCGGCTGTGGTCACCAAGTCTGGCATCTCTAAGGCACCCCAGTACCATGACAGCCCTGATGAAGTCATGTGCATTCCCTCTCTGGGAAGTAGAGAAGGATACCTTATCTCTACAGTGGGTACCTACTGAAGCCCGGGGCGATATGTTCACTCCTGCACTTGTAGCCCTGGGTGGATAACAACTGATACCAGTCGCTTGGTGAGCTAATAATCAAAGCAAGTATAATTGTGGACCCTCAAAGCAAGCAATTAACCATAGAAATGTTTTTAACAGCATGTTGTGATAATTGTCCTCTAAATGTTTTTGCACAAGTGAGGACAAACATGCTACAATTATGGGAGTATGCAACACATATTCCTACAGAATATAGTTGGCAATGAATATAAAATGAGAAGTCGAGTTTCTTATTTGCTTGTCAGGAATTTTCTCGCTATTGTCTGAGGTAGCTAGTTTAAGAGCAAGAGCTGCTTCCAGCAAATCCACCAGGAAACACCTTCAGGATGGTTCCAGGCCTTCATGAGACACACACATTGGTATTTGGTAAGAGCAATGAATGTGAACAAGACTATTTGTTTACAAGAAAATCCCACAGAGTAACTTGAACATGTGCTTCTTCGCCCATCAATTCAACGGGTTCTCACACAAATTAACTCTGACAGTCAGTTGCTCACCTGCTCACACAATCGGTCACTCACGCCTGCAAATGCACTGTGGCAGCAGTGCACGCCGCCGCACTCACACACAGACACACACAGGTTTGGGCGAGGCCGCCTTAGGGTGCTGCTGTGAGTGTGTGATTAGAGGAGAAAGTGAGCAGAGAAGAATCGAGGACACGCACTTACCCCTGTTAAGGTCTTTATGTTATGCAGTGCATTCTGGGCTTCAAGGGCAGCTTTCCTTGTGTAAAACGTGACAAAACAGCAGCCTGGGGAAACAGAGAGAAACAGACAGGGGAGGGATGAGCATAAAGAACAACACTGAGCTTTTTTTCTCTATTCATCTGCTTGGCATCACCTGTCGACACTGGCAGACGCTGAGTGAATGTTAAGGACAAAACCTCCTGGTGGAAATGAAGAGAAGGCTTTTGGATTTGTTTCAATGCTTGATGACTTGAGCCTGGAGGAAGTGTGCATACATGGAGATGCATGTGCACAAACAAGGAAAAAGACGGGAGAGAAAAGTGACAAAGAAGAGCTTTTCTCCTCATTAATCCCAAAGTAATCTGGGAACAGTTGCTTTGTCACTCATCCTCCAAACCAAGTCGTCATTCATGTATTTACTGCTCACGCTAACTCACTCATTTAGTCACTTGTTTCCACTTTGATTTTGCTATTTGGAGATTTTCCTTTATTTTGGAAATTGAGAAGTGAAAAATCGGGGGAATATAAATGTTTCAACAGCTTTTCAATGACTACATTATAGCGTGTTAAAACTTTCTCTACATTTCTTCCTGGAAGTCAAATCCTGTTTCAGAGAACATCCGAGAACAAATGTTTTTCAGGAGAGGTACAAATCAAATGTTCAATCAAAAGTCCTCATTTAAGCTGTATAGACCTGTAATTCAAAGCTTAATGAGGTGCGTATACAATCACTAACTCACACACACCCAAACCCCCACACAAAGAAAGCAAGTAGAGGATGCACAGAAGGGTTGAAGCTCCCCCTTCTTATTAATCTGTGTATAATCATTGCTGATTGGAGCTGAAACACTTCAGTTGTTGGTAAATCTCAGAATTTAAACATGACGTTTGCATGAGCGTTTGAAAGGTCTACTTTGGGAGAAATCTTGTCGGGTTTATGAGCTCAAACTGACACGAATGTCTAGAGCAGGGCTATTTAATCCGGTCCTACGAGGGCTGCAGTCCTGCAGGTTTTTAATGTTTCCCTGCTCCAACACACCTGACTCAAATTGAATAGCCCTGGTCTCAGAAGCAGCAGGGAGATTATAAGCAAGACATAAGAGGGAAAAGCTTTATTAGGACTTAAAGCTGGCTGTAAAAGATAAGATGCTTGGAGAAATGCCTGAAAAATCCCCTACATGTTCACAAGAAAAGAGAAACCATACAATCTAATCATTCATTGAGAACTTCAGATGATACTGCACGCATCATGAGCTCACTTTATTAGGGAAGTGAATATGAAGTGGGACGTGCAGCCACAGGTGAGCCGCTGCTCTGGCATCAGCGTCCTCCCACCAACTGCTGCAGGTTCATATGTTGCGAGCTGCTGCCTCCAGTTCTGCCCATCTGTTAATTTTGCTGTGTGTTTATTGGTCCAGAGACGAGCAGAGAGCTCCATTGTTTACATCTGCTTTGTTGTCCTCCCCATTGTGTTTATGACACAAATCAAATCAGTGCGAATGAGACGGACTGGTAGCGGTTTTGTTGCCCGTATCACAGGCGTCAGCCCTTATGACACTTGCCCTGCAGTGCATCTTAGTGAAATCCAACGGTGAGCATCTGGAGCAGGTTTAGCATCCGAATCCCAGAGTCCCTTTGATGAGGCTGGGAGCGTAATGGATCTGAATTCCTGCAGTGTCCTCTGGGTGCCAGGGCTGTTGAACAGTTGGCCCTCAGCCTAGCATCGGCAACGTGATTGGTGTTGTGATTGGGATAGTGCGGCGCCTGTGTATTAACAGGGATAACACTCAGCTTAGGCTTTTCTTCTATGACCCCCAGTGTGAAAGGCAGCTCGGCGTGTCACTTCACTAAACCTTGAGCCCGCCGCTTCAACCATCAGTATCAATTTACCACCAAGAGATTCACACCAGCTTCCACTGGTTGAAAGCGGGGAGATAAGAGGTGAAATTAGTCATGACTGACAGCCTATCGCTGGGTAGAAATTATACAATTTAGTTCATGTGGGAGCTGATATGGCCAACACACATAACTCAAAGTTGAAGTGGCTTTCTCAAAGTAGAATTTTGGCAGCTCTGCTTCAGCTTTGTTTTGCATTTTTATGATAAAAACTGGACTTAAAGAGGATTAGGATGAAGAGGAACACCCTTAGATCACTTAAAGTGACTTCAAAAGGAATTAAACCTTTAAAATAGATTAAAAAACTACACAAACATTAGCAGAAAAGCATGCTCATGAAGATTACTGAAGGAAATAACTTTTTATCCTATAACCTCATGCCCCTATAATGTTATTTATACTAAATATTTTATGAAAGAAGTTAAATCTGAGTTAAATCTGGTTAGTCCACGTTGTGTGGAGGTTTTTTGTGGTCCCTTGCTTTCAAAAAAGAAAGGAAATAAAGTCCAGATCAAAGAAGAAAATCTGCCGTTATCCTCTTTATCTTTGCATTTCATAGCAGGTTGTAACTATCTATAATGCAAACCTCCACCTTCTGATCCCAGAAGGCCTGCCTCATGTTAACAAAAGTGCTCAAAGACTACATCTTCCATCAAGGTCAACGGTGTATTTCACCATTTTCGATCTGAAGCAAAATTAAATGGCTTCTTCCTTTATTCATACTCTGAATCTCCACTAAATGTTAAAAATTCTGTTGAGTGGTTTTTGAGTAATTGTGCTTTAAATCAACTAAATGTTTTCCCCTGCTTTTAGAGAGTTTGTAGACAGTAGGCTGTAAATATTGGAAGAGGTTTTCATATGATATGAAACTGTTTGTGTGTAAATAAAAGGCCAGAGCACATGTGATAAGCTGGGTTTTTAAAAACAACCAGCAGTGTAGATCAAACAGTCCGGAGATGACTGGAAATAAAAAACGGACATCCACTGTTATGGACAGGAAGCCACAAGAAGTTCAATAGTACAGATCTGATCCTTTTGTCCTGGTGTTTAGGTTTTCTTCCTGCTAGTCTTAGTCACTTCAGTTTTCCCAAAATCACTTCAGTTTTAAATCTGATGTCACTAATCTTAGTGACATCAGATTTAAAGTGACTGATCCTCATTCTTTCAAGCTTCCTGCACTCTGATCTTTGTTCAACCTCCCCATTCCCACCTCTCCCTGTTGCCCGAGGAGCCTCAGATGTCTCTGCCTCAGACTCAAGGGGTCTCGTCTTTTTGCATTAATACCATTAAGCCCCACCAGAGTCTAATCAGCAAACACTGAACTGACGCCACATGCTGGATCCTGCAGACAGCATGCATTTGTCTCATGTAATATTAAATTCATTCTTTTTATATTTACTTGGACACCACTCCTATAAATGAGGTCTACATTTAAGGAAATAATTGATTATTACAACTAAAGATGTGATCAAATATAAAAAGTAAAGCAAATTTTGTTTAAACAAATTTTTTATCAACAGTTGTTTACATAGGATGATCCTGCATTGTATGGTTTTAATCACTGCTGCAGGAAGATCAATACTTCATAGATAACAAGGAAAACTTTGAGCCTAATCACAAGTTTTTTTTTAGCATTATGGGCTGATATGAAGAAATGATCACCCACGTAGGCAGTTAGTGAGATGATGCTTTATAAATGCTGCATTATGATCAAGAACGTGGCAACATTAATGTAGAACAACATATGAAAATACATCCCATACTCTGAATATCTGTTAGAATTTAATTGTCTAAACCAGTGGAAGCACCTGGGGGTTGCAGCCAGATTCTGAGATGATTTGTGGTGTCAGCATCATATTAAATACCAGTTTAACCCTTATGCACATGAGTTAGGGATGCACAAAGAAAAAAAATGTGTAGGGTAGCAGGCCCATAATGATTATCCCCTCTAAATCATTCTCTAATTATTCAAAGTAATTATGATCCGGTCTTGATTGAAACATGTTAATTCCTTCCAACGCATGTTAACATATAACACCAAATAGGTTTTTCCTATGAAACCAACGAGGGTTTCCTACAGGAAGCTGGCCACATGATTGCCATGTGAGGCACATTAAGCTTAAAATGTACACTTCCTGCAAGCTTGCTGCACACTGAAGGCTATTCAGAGGGGAGCTTTTCAACATTGCTTCAGCATTGTACATTATTATTCCATTATAATTCCAATTGCACCTGTGTTCAAGCTTTGGCCCCTCGTGTGCTATTTGCAATTCCAGTAACAGTGTATGAGGGTTAGCCGCTAGCTGCACACGGTGCATTATGATTCTAGAGGCATTTCCCTCATATCTGTATAAGGGAGAGTTAGCTTTTGGTATTAGCATTAGTGATTCTGACGGCATATAATGTGCAGGGGAGGGCTGGCTGTTAAGGCTACGCTAGCCGCAGCGTGTTGTGATTCCCAAGGTGTAGCCGGGGCCTGGGAGCCATGCGGCATGTGGCGGATCGTCCCAGGTGGTGAGCTGTCAAGATGAGGATCAAAGAGCAGAGGAGTGGACCTCACACACACACATTCCCTGCAGTGTTCCAGTTCCACCTGTTTAAGAGTCAGCACACTCGCGGCTCAAAAACACATAAAAACTCCAGTCAGCCAATGAGAGCGCGTACATCCTGAGTGTGTCTGCATGTACGCTTCTCATTTACACCAAATAACCACCGTGAGCGTGTGAAAAAAGTGCTGCAGACCAGGCATGAATACTTTCACCACCAATTTGCGTGTCTTTTTTCTTGCAGCACAAACATTTACTCGGAGAAAGACAAGCCTCAGAGCAAGGAGATCCTCTCTGTTTGTGTTGTTGAAGAGGGACTCTCAAAAATACACACTAGAGACGTGCACACGCAACTCCAACCGAGGTGAAGAAATCTATTAGAAGCGGATGTGTGTGTGTTTGTAGCAGAGAGACAGTGAGACAGGTGGAAAGGACACGAGGAAGAAGGGCAGCGCAAAACAGACAGAAGAAGAAGAGGCGGGAGAAGAGGAGGTTGTGAGCGGAATAGAGAGCAGAGGAGGGAGATGCCTGTTCATGAATGCTTCATGGCTGTTGAAGGGGGCCTTTGACTGAGTGAAGATGCACCCCACCCACCCCCTCAGCCCCATCCCCTCCATCCCCACCCGCCTCTGTCAACACATCTACCTCCTCAAACAACAGGTCGACCTGACTTTCTCTGAGCTGCAGAGGAGCTGAAGGGGGCACAAGTTGAGGTGGTGAATTTTAGCATGTGTGCAGGTCTTTTTATTCAAAATCGGGCACAACCAGGTGCTCTCATGGTCCCCTTATAGCTGTGATAAAAGCACAACAAAGGGGCTACCCCTCAGCTCCAAGTGACCTTCTATAGTTAGACAGCAGATAAAGGGCATCCTGTGCTGCTGTGCCACAGCGGGTCATGCTGGCTGAACCGCTGAGAGCCAAACACGACCTGGCAAGAAAAGATCTACTGAACTGATTCTGCTCGCTGTATATGTTCATAGTCGACACGGGAAGCCCTGAAACATCAGCGAGAGCTGTAATTTTCGGACAGGTTTCCGCTTGCTTCATATGTGCAGCGTGTTATTTGCAACCAGATGTTTGACATGCGTGTCATTTTCTAAACAGCTGCTGCTTCTTCTACATATAAACACTGTCCCTTATGTTTTATGTCTTCATACCCAGTGTTTGAATCTGAAAATAAGATAAGCTGCTGCCCTTCAATTTTAATTTCTTTGAACCATTAAAAGTCATTGTTGTAATTTTTTTAAATTGTAACTCTTAATTAAAAAGAGAATACCCAGTGTCCCCTGCCACACAGCAGGTGGGAGGGTCATCTAAGCTGGAGCACCAGTTAATCTACTTTGAAGACTTTCATTAGACAGACTGGTTTTTCCCCCTACTGCATGGAGAAGCTGTCCTAAACTTTCATTTGTTTTATGGTTTTTAAATCATAGGTACTTAGTTTCTAGTACCGAGCTCTTGTGAGATGAAAGACTGCTCACCACTGTGTGGTCATAAAAACTGATGAATACCAGTGTCTCTGCAGCTTAAAGAGTATAAGGAGTAACTCTGAAAACGAGATGGAGTTGTTTAAAAAAATTAAATTCTTTTTAATATTTTCTGAGATAAGGATCTATTTTGAGTAATAATAGTTAACCTGAAAGCTTTTGTACTGCCCTTTAAAAGGATAAATTAAACAACCAAGATGCCAGGTTCTAATCCTTGACAGGACCCCATTTATGTAAAAGAGTGACTAGACTGCAAGAATGGTCACCTCCCTCATAACGGCTAAAACATCTGTATTTAGACGTGGGTGCAAATTTTCCCAGTCTGATGCCCATTTTTAAACATGAGCTGAACTTTTGGTTCAATTTTTCTGTCATGAAAGTCAGCTCATCTTCTTCACCAGGGGTGCTCAAGTCCAGTCCTCGAGAGCTTAGAGGCATCCCTTCTCCAACACACCTGTATCAAATAAATGGCTCCTAACCAGGCCTCTGCCGAGCTGAAAGGCATGCAGATGAGGGAATTCAGCCATTTGACTCAGGTTTGTTGGAGAAAAGTTGCAGGATAGTAACTTTCGAGGACTGGACTTGGGCACCGCTGCTGTGCAAAGTTAACTGGCTTATACCAAAAGCGAGTAAAGCAGAACTGACCTGAGCCACATGTAGCAGATCAATGTTATCCTGTTCATGACACCAATGAAAAGAAGGTTGTTATGAATCATTCTATCATTAAGAATACAGAATATGACAATATGAGACTTCCACTGGGACAGTTTAATATGAGCAACTCAGGTTGAGGCAAAACAGCCTCCACATGACACTGAACTTGATGCTTAGTACTAAAAATTATGTGCAGTGTGGCCACTTTATATTTCTAAGGGAGGTCAAGACACTAAATATATCTCCATACTTTAACAAAGAACTCTACAAAACCATAAACTCTCTGTTTACTGAAATGTTTTGACAAACTGCTTGTATAATACACTACTCACAAAATGTTAAAGATATTTGCTTTTTTGTATGATGTCTGAATGTACCTGCACTATAACCTTTATATGTAAACTTCCTTTTGCTCTCTTTATGCTTTTGAATCAAATCAAATAAATTTTATATGTATAGCACCTTTCATACATTTCTATAGATTGTATGAAATGGAGGAATTACTATTGCAATATTGTAATTACACGTCTTACATTCATGATATAATATCAGAGGAGCGTAAACATTTTATCTGTTCAGTAAATTTCACCTGAAACCTGAATATCTCTAACTTTTTGTGACTAATGTATGTAAAAGGAACTGATGTATCCTTAAAAACTTTGAGGAACATCCCGTGAAAACTGTTGAAGACTTGAGCATTTATTCTTTGACTTTAAATGCTGTGAGATGCACAATAGCACATTTTCTATGCAACAGATGATCCTTTTTTATCTAAAGTCAAGTGCATGTGCGGGCTAATCCACTTTACTTCTTAAACTAAAGAAATATGTGCTGTATCCGCCATGCTTAATCTGTTTTCGCACATGTTTTAAGTATGAATTACAATCCAATTAGTCTTAAATATGTTTCCCTCTGAACTGATTTATGGGAGTAATATTTGGAGGTCTCTGGAGATAAAATGATCCGATATCAATAGCCTGAAAAATTTACATAATTTTTTCTAATTGCTAAATGTGCTAAAATCTTTGGTCTTTTTAAACATCGAGGTTGAGAACTGCAGCTCTATTCAAGATACAAATGGGTGTGGGGGGGGGTTGAATAGGCACAGACTGATGAAAAGCAGTGATGCCCTGCAGTCCAGCAGAGTGAAAGCATGGATATTAAAAGGGGAAAAAGAGGCAGGTGGGTGGGGGTTTTATAACAGAGCTGCACCCCGAGCCCTTCCACTGGAGGCAGGGTTCTTACAGTGACTCGCTTTTACTCCCTCCATCACTCCAGTTCCTTTCGTTTTCCTCCACTTTCCTTTTGACCCTTGGGGTTCTACTCAACCACTGACCCACATTAACTACAGCAATTACCGCTCACACGAGCCTCTGGGTGGCATGGGATACAACCTCCACCTCACGTTATTTCATGCCCCCAAACTAACTGATCCTTCTCTGCTCTCTGCAGCTTTCGAAATGCCCCTTAATGTGTATAATTTATGTGTGTCAAAGAGCTGCTGAGTGACAGCGGAGACGGGCAGAAAACTACGGAAAGCACATTCGGAGTTTGATAAATAATAAAGAACAAATTTACAGATGGAAAATAGTGAGAGAATGAGTGGATGGCTTCAAACAATGCTGCCACTCTGACAGGCATGTTCTAATCCTGTTAACGTAGGATTCGCTCCAGCAGCACTTCACAAATCTATACAATCCACTGGTTACTTTGGTGGAAACGCACCAATGTCACCTCCTTCCACATCCCCTCTCACTCACTCCCACCCTGCAGAAACAACAAGAGTACTTGTTGGAAATAAAAGCCACATTCTGGATGACCCCAAAGGGGTGTAGAAAAAAAAAGGGAAAAAAATCCAACTCTGCAACTTTGCTTATAACCAGGCAACTCTCTCTGTCGCTGAGGCATGCAAAAGTATAAACAGAGAAAAAAAAGAACAGAGATGAGCCGAGAATCCACACACAGAGAAAAGCTCCCATTAAAATCCACCTGCAGCTGCTCTCTAATTGGGCCTGGGTAGTCGAGTAAAAAAGCTAACGTCTAGTTAAGGCGATATAATTGGCTGCTCTGCTTTAGGAAAGAATGAAATAAATCATTCCCCAGTCTCAGGTCGGCCCCGTCTCAACTGAATCCATTAGAGCAGATAATTGTCTTGGACGGAAGAGTGGTCGCTCGGCGTTGCCATAGCTGAGCGAGAGGAGACAGTTGGCTTGCAAGGCGGATGTCTGCTGTTGGATGGGTGTGAGTCCCTGGATGCTGCATCAGAGTAACCCAGGCAGGGACATTTTGATCTGAGCAGTGATCGAAAATCAGAGGCTGTAATCTGCCGGCATCTGTTTGTCTCCAGGCTTGAAATGATGTCCCCCATATTCACTGGATTTGTGCATTATCTTTTATTAGCAGTCAAAATGACATTTCAATCTGCAACATCCTTTTTGGTCTTTTCTTGTTGATAAACACCTGTGGCTGTCTTCGGGCTCCTGCAAGGTCGGGTCCCGATTGGACCTGGGTAATATTGCAGATTGCAGTATCAAATTATGCGGGTGCAGGTGGATGCAGGTTTGCAGAATTGGATCTATGAATGATTCTGGCATTTGGCACACAAAAATGATGAAAGGTAAGTGTTTATTTACAAATAGATTGGGGAGGTGAGATCGATCGGAGAGGTGCATTCTAATACCAGATTTAAGCCACCAAACCTAAAGCTGTTCACGTGTGCTCAGCTCACAGACAATGCATATTAATGCATCTATGGAATAAGATATTGAGTTGCATTGAGCAACTTGACAGGCTTTAAATGAACATAAAAGAGCTGTGGCAATATATTTCCTGGTTACATGAGTATGCCTTTGCATGGCTTTGGACAACCCCAAATTCAAATCCATATTTCATTTGTTCTCTCGAAGTAGCCACTCTCAAGCTCTCGGATGTGAAACCAAGTCCGTATAGTAATTTAATGAGTTTTAAAGAAAGCTGCCAGTGCTTATTCCAAAGAAACTAACTTGTTTCAGGAAGAGCAGTTTGGATTTACATAAAAACACAACTCAAGAGTTGTGACAATACAAAGATCTTCTGTGCATGCATCATGCATGCATCCACCCTTCACTGCCATTATAGCTCTATCATAACATCACCTCCCTCCACTGCACCTGTAATAATTTTGGCAGACCCTCAAGGGTTTGTCAGTTGAACAAAACAAGGTATTTCAGGGCACTTGCTTAAATGACCACCTCTAAGGAGGCAAGTCTCCCTCCAGTAGTGCTAGTAGGTGTACTATTTGACAGAACATGCTTTCCGTTTCCTCCTACTTTCTGGTCTTGCAATACCTGTCCCTTTATAACTGAAGGGTTTTGACAACTATTTCCTAGAGAGAAATTTCAGTCTGGTCTCATAGGACAATATAGAATTAAATCAAATGAAAGGAGAATTGAAGTATTTTGGTTTCCATTTAAGAGGCAGGTCGCAATGCTGTCATCACCCTAACCAACTACTTTTCATTGTCTTAACCTAACCTTAAGTGGTGTGGGTTCCTAAACCTAACATAAAATCAAGCGATGGTGAGAGTAGTGATTTCAAAAGTTTTAAACTAAATAATATGTAGAAACTATTAACCTAAAAGATCAATTAACTGGAGTTTAAGGGATCATAACAGTGTGTAACTCAACCACGACACACTCCAGTCTTCATATGTAGACCTTTCTTTTTTAGAAATTTGTGTCAGACACAAATCAACAGTTTCAAAAAACATCCATTAAGTTGTCAGTTACCAGTTGGAGAATATGAGGAGATCTTTTAGGCAGTTTGGTTTTACCGTACCGTACCGTCCTCTTCCGCTTATCCGGGGTCGGGTCGCGGGGGCAGCAGCTTGAGCAGGGAAGCCCAG
>JAOXYM010000025.1:4147990-4168075 GCA_028567055.1 Leptatherina wallacei
GGAACGTAGATCGACCGGTAAATCGAGAGCTTCGCCTTTTGGCTCAGCTCCTTCTTCACCATGACGGACCGATGCAGTTTGGTTTTAAATTAGTTTAAATGTTGAAATAATATAATATTTTATTTGAAAACCAAAAGGACAGAGTAGTAAAAAGTGCAAACACTCTTTCACCGAGCATAATGAAGAAAATAGAACAGTTGACATAGTTAATGTCATTGCAGCAAAGAGCAGATTATATCTGATGGTCTATCACAGGACAACATGCACATGTCATGCTGTGCTTGGTGTAGTTACATCTACACATTAAAACTGCACATTAATGCTTCTGTATACAGTTTTAAAAAAAAGACCTTTATTCAGGAGGCTAAGGTTCGAATTCCACTATCTGCTGGAATAGTTACTTTTTAACTTTCATTTACTTTTTGCTTCACACTCTGCCTTTTCACTTTCCTGTCGAAATTTATTCAACAAAATCCCTTGGTTAGGTTCAGAAGAAGTTTAATGGTTTACCCTTATATAGCCTTACACTCTGCCTTAGCCTCTTAGCCCTATTGAGTTTCTGCAAGTTAGTTATGAAATGTTACCAATAAACTCTTTCACAAATATAACCATCGAGTGCTTCTTATTGTAGGTTTACACTGTATATATGAAATGAATGAATGAATTATACTTTATTGATCCCCGAGGGGAAATTGCATTTATGAAGCCAAAATTCTCCAAAATCACAAACCACTGAGTATATCAGGGACAGTGCTGGAATCAGCACATGGAGGAGCTGGGGATCAAACCACTGACTTTCCAAATGGAAATGGAGTATCCCAAAATTTGAACCACGGTTAGTGGTTTTAATCTAGTAAATTCATGTCCATGCAATGCAAACCTTGACAGTCACATGACATCCACGAAGTGGACTTTTGTAGGTTTTTTTACTGTTAAATACAAATTATATGAAAGTTTACATAAACTACATTTGCATAACTTCTCCGAAATAAGTATTCTCCAAATAAATCTTAAGACTAACAATCAGGGGACAGAAAGTTGATATCAACCTGGGAATTTGTTTTACATTTCTGTAATATTCCTGTTTTTTACTCACCATTTGGTTCAATAAAAACCATCTGGTAAGTGTTTGGTTTGGGCTAAATTTAAATTAATATGCCAAAGCTATGCCATGTTTATACGGCACCATTACATTTTCTCGGTTTGTGTGAGTCACATCTCCACCTGAAAGGGTACTCTGAGATAAACAGGTTGGTGAAGCCTGAATTTTTACTTTCTAGAAACAAATCAAATCAAATAAATAAAATACAATAAAAAAGCAAAACATTTTGTACAAAAATATATATTTTTTGTCATTGTAGCAATCATTCAGACTTTGTCCTGCCTTTTTTGTTTACTTGCAGGTCAGCCTGACAAAAAAAAAACAAAAAAACAACACTTAAGAGCTTTTTATTCCCCATCATTCTTGTAATAATCTTTCCACTCAGTACAAGTTCCACATAATCCAAATCCCCTGTGGTTCATATTTATGTTGTTAGAGTTTTCTATTTTTTAGATTATTTCCAGGTCATATTGTTCCAAATAGAGCCTCTTAATGAAGACATTAAACTTATTGTGTGTGTGTGTGTGTCAGCTGCTCATGTGGGCCATGCTGTATCATTAAGATAAATGACATTGCACATTCCCTGCCACAACATAGACACACACACTGCAACAAACCCGTCACGGAGCTTACGGTTGTGTTGTAGCATGAGGACCATTTTCTGTTTACCCCTCTGGCTCTCCTTGTCTCATTCTCTTTTTATCTCTCCCTCCATCTCTATCTCTCTTTCAGTAGAAAATGGCAAATTGCTTCATTTCTCACCAACTCTCCCCTCCTCCCATGCTCATCCAGTCATCTGGTTATTAACTCCAAACACATTAAACCAACAGTAGTGCTGCGATATTCCCCAGACTGTCCTAGTCAGCATAAACACACACCACATATCCTAAATGCACACACCTGGTCAAACCTCTAAATAGATTCTGCAGGATGTATAAGAGGGACACAATTTACTGCTGTGGGAGTACATGAAAAGTACTTACTAAAGTAAAACAACCTTACTTCTAATTTGTGGTCCGTGATTAATCATATTTTGGCTTCTAACAAAACTAAACAGGCTTAAAGGAGATCATTAAAGTATCTGCAGTACTTTTGGAAGCTGATATAATATTTGCAAAGATGACGCTCTTTTGTGCCAAACACATTCAGAAAACGATGTGTCTTGCTAAAGGAATTTCACTTTTGTCAGTCTAAAGCAGCATCTCAAGCAGCACTTAAGACCCACATGCGACGGCAGATGATGAGAATAATAAGACAGCAGGATTACACTGATCCAAAATATCCACTTACTGGTGTAACGTGCAAAAAATGTAGTTAAGTTTAGCCTGAGCACCAAGCGAGTATTAGGTCTCCTGTTTTATCTTCTTTTTAATTAATCTGTAAATCTTTTGTTGAAGTCCAATTTCTGCCAAAATCTGATTCAGTAATGTCATATTTTACAACTCAGAAATGTTACCGGCATGAAATTAGTGAAAATTATTTCGTTCACCTTCAGAAGTGAGTCATTCTATTCAGTTAGCTGATGAATTAAAGTTTTTAACCAAAAATGCCCAGGATGGGAAGTATTCAAATAAATTTGACCATTTTGAGATTAAGTGGATTTTAACAAACTGAATTTTACTGTGTTCAATTAAACTTAAATTTGAAGTTTTTTCTTTTTTTTGATATATGTTCAAGCTAAGTATTTCTACCTTTGGACTGGAGTGCATCAATACCAAGCTCCAAATTACAAATTGGAGCTCTCAGTTTCTCTTTCAGTGCTAAGAGTTGACCATCAAACACTTTTATTAGCAGTTTGTACAAGTTAAATCAAATGATTCAAATTTAACTTCAGTGGATTCTTGTGTCAGCTCCTCACAGTCACATAAGAGGACACTTTAGACTGGATTTTTATAATATATGCACACATTTTATTCCATCTGGAACTGTACTTGTGCAGCTGAAACTGCAGCTCAGCTGATGTTCAGGTGCTGCACTGAGCAGGAATCAACCAAGGCAGAAACAAAAAGGGCGATTTTTTTGATTTATAAACTAAGCACCGGGTTCATCTCTCCTGGTTCAAAATCCTCAGCTTGACTGCATCAATCCGCCAGATCAGCAGACAGGTTTCCTCGTAGCTGCAAGCTAATAAGAGGGGGAACTAATTTGAATTCTGACAGCTTCTTAAATGCGTATCAATAAGACTTTTATCTGAGCCATTTTCAAAGTTAAATGGATTACTTTCATGGGTAAAACTTAAACATTTGAGATTAAAGCCCCACTGCTGAACTTTGGCAGTTTTTCACACTTTGGCGCCCCATAAAAAAAGCGGATTCAGCATCTATTTTGCATCCTGTCTCATCTCTGAGCTCGCTCTTCTTCTGTTGATATAATTTATGAATTACCTCCCATCCTGGGCACTTTTAGTTAAAAACTTTATTTCCTCAGCTGACTGAGCTAGAATAATGTAGAACTCTCTTCTGAAGGTAAACTCATTTATTGTCATTAATTTCATGCCAGTAACATTTCTGAATTGTAAAATATGACATTACTAAATCAGATTTTAGCACACAGTCAAAAAAAAGGTAAAAGGGACAAAAGTGTCATGAGGAGGGCATAAGGGTTCATTATCAAATGGATTACTTCCATGGATAAAGCCTAATTATTTGAGTTAGCCAAAGAAAAACTTGATGTGCATCAACAGTCGCCTGTAGATGTGGATAAAAAGTTGGTAATTTGTTTTACACTTTACCCCCCAAAAAGTGGCTGAAATCAAAAGCCTTATTAGGTGTAATATGAGAAATATATAGAGAAAGTGAATCCTATAAAAAGAATAAAAACAAAAGCAGCTCTGTCTTATTTAGATCATGTAAAGAAGACTAACTCATCAGAATTCACCAAGGATTCAATCTGTTTTCACGTCTTTTTAAAAGTTAGCACATTCTTTCCATATTTCTGCTACCAACTAATGCTTTTGTTGTGCTGTTTCATCATTTTTCTTTTTTAGGTTACTGAAATGTCGTCTAACAAGGATGCAAACAAAAGCTGTTAGACTTGTTCTGAATTGCAGCTGCAGCAATGAAACTTCTTTGTCATGGTGTGGATAACAAGCTGCTAAACCCGAACTGCTACTTTATAGAGAAGGAAAAGAAACAAACAAAAAAACCTCTGGGTCACCAGCGGGGCATCAGAATGGGCTCATTTGCCTCAAATGGCCGAAACCTTTTTTAAACAGCACCGGCGCTAATTTAGAATAAACACGGCGAAGCAGGAGAGGCCACAGATTTCCTGGTGCTGGAGAGATTTTTCACAGAGAAGCCAGGAGCAGATGAGGCCAGGCGGCTTACTTAGCTTTGAGAAAACAACAACAGCGCTTAAAGCCAGTACATAACAAGACCGGTAAGAGCCCAATCAAATGCTACATTTCCTCTTAATACACTGCCAACTACACAGAAAGAGACTGCAAGAAAAAAAGACGAGGCATGCAGAGAAGGACTGACGTTCTATGTAGAAAAATGAAAGGCATGATCGGTGGCTGCGTTTCTTTTTCCAATGATGAGTGATGCACGACTCATCAACCATAAAAACAACTCATTTCAAGGGTAGTGAGGATGGAGCAGGAGATTTGTGGGAGCTGAAGGGCAGGAGGGGGAACTACCTCCCACATATACCCCGCCCCACCCCTCGGAGACGAGCAGAAGAAGAAAAGGAGCGTAACAAGACTGGTGGGGAGAGGAGTCATCTCAAGGCTAAAAGCACACAACCACAAAGCGCACGGCAAGTGTGTTGGTGTGCATAAATGAGTTGATTTGACTGTTGGAAGAAAGCCGTCTACAGGCTTTCATAATCTCATATGACTCACAATCAGAGGAAGCCAGGGGGAAGAGAAATCACAGGAACAAAAACTGGAATCAGTAACGCTGAGGTGAAGCTGCGGAGATACGATAGGGACTTTTAGCCACTGAAAATAACGTCTATTATGTCAGGATTTGATCATTTATTGCCTTTCTGACAAAACAGAAACACCTCACCTGAGGAAAACTGGACTCGTATAAAATACCAGTGAAACTTAAAATCCTGGAACAAATATTAAAGCAAAGCTGGATCGAAGTAAACAAAGCTGAGAAGAAGGAGCTGAAAGGCATGGAAATGTTTGGGCACTCATGGTCAAACTGTCCACTGCTGTGTATAAAGTAAATAATGTGATATATTATATGCAACACCCTGCTTGGTCAGTGCTTGTAAACACTCTTTCTATCCAGTCGAGCATCTTTCAGTTCTTGTTTGGTGTGTGTTTACACGTTCTTCCTGCAAAAGGCCTCCAGCTTCTTCTGGTGCCTTTCATGTACTCTTCTTTTTAGGTCTATCAATACATGAGGTGTAAATCACACGTGTGATCCCTCTACAAGATGATATAGATTCAATTCTGCTACAATACAATTTTCTATTTGATTCAGGAGGCAGCTCCACAACACAATTTCTTCCATCCACATCAAATGACAAAAAGCAACAAAAATATCAAATTTAAACAGTTTGCATGTTTTTTTCTTTTTTATCGATATATGATCTCTAATATCTCTAATTTGGATCAATGTTGATGGTTTGTTGATCGCTGAACTGATGCAGGTATCCTGGTTCTCAAGGGCCAGTGTCCTGCAGGTTATCCAAGTGTCCCTGCTGCAATACACCTGACTAAAATCAATGGCTAATTAGCAGACTTGTACAGAACTTGTCTGAGTCAGGTGTGTTGCAACAGGGACAGCTCGAAAACCTGCAGGACACCGGCCCTGGAGGACTAGGATTGAGGATCCCTGATGTAGATCAATATACTGAAGAACAAAGAGGGTAAGATCTTCAGTTTGCACTACTTAATCATCTCATGGATAGAGTCCACTACAGTGGACACCTATTTGTAAGCTGTTTTTCATTATAATCATGAGTGAGGATGGAATATTTTAAATTTTGCCGCTTCAGGCAACATCAGTGAGTCATGCAATATACTGCCACTCACTGTAGAATATATATATATATATATATATATGAAAATGATACAGCCATACTTTTTATAGAATATTTATATTATAGAAATATGAAAAGCATATTTCATTAATAATTTTGAAGAATATATACAAATGCATTAAATAAATAAAAATAAAAATATGAAATTGAAATGAAATTGAATGAAAAGCAACACTGTATATGTTAGTTGAAGTAAATTATTGTATGTAAAAAACAGTTAATAGTTCATGCATGAAAGGGTTAAGGTCGTCCATTATGGAATTCCATGTGTGAGATCAGTATTCTGTTGGATTGTGCTGATATATCACCTCTGACTGGAAAATGCTCCACATGTTGGGCTGCAGCACAATCCCCAAATCATGATCTGTTCCCCCCCGTGCTCATCAGTTGTAGAGGTGTTATGCTCGTGAAATATGGCATCCTTTCTTTGCACCAACTGATCTTTCAGACTTGCTTAATTATTATCTGCAAACCTTTCAAACTGAATTTTGTGGTGACATTTTACCATGAGGGTTGTATTGGTGCCATTAAACAAGGGTGCTCAACTTGACCCAAACTGTTCCTGTGAACTATTGTCTCTTAATTAAAATGGAGAAAAACAGCTTTATAGACATGCCCTGCTGTGTTCAACAATTTAGATTTTCAGAGGATCCATGGCTGCTGAATGTTCGAGGCATCTGTATTTATAAAACTAGTGCTGTTCTTTAAATATGTGAAATAAGTCAACTGAGGTCTGATGCTTTGGTAACGGTTAAGAGAAACCAGCAAAGCCTTGAGGTGTGCCAATTTTTCATCTAAATCATGTCAAAAATAGCCTCACAGTACAAACATGACACTTTCTGGAGGTCAGTTAATCAACAACTTGCAGTAAAGAACAGGGTCTGATTTAATTTTGCATGCCCACACTCTGCAGTAAAGATTAAACGTATTAGAATAAATATATACGCAAGGAATCTACTTCCCAACCTAATTCCAATCTTGTGAACATAAAAAGAACACATGAAATATATTGGATTAAAACTGCACAATTACATGCAGATTTCCCTTCATTCAGATCATGCTGCATTTACTTTGCAATAATCCTTTAAGTTTTGCAACCCAATGTCTATTCTGGTCCCTTTCCCTCATTTACTGCCTCACGCTGTAACCCAGGAGGTAGACGGAGTAGATAAAGAGGCAGTTAACACGAGAGTCCTGGTGGTGACAGCAAAGACGTGGCTTTATTGGTGAAGGTGGGGCGTTTTTGGTTCTAAACCTGAAGACAATGCTGCATCATTGCTCTAACATTGTTGCAGCATCGCAACGCAACAGCACTAGTCTTTTACAACCACCTGAAACATTAACTCATGAAACAAGACAGCCATTTGAGACAAGGAAAACTACATTGGAGGGGACCAGTTAAACCAGACAAGCATCCATAAATCAATCCATGGTGCATCAACATACCCAAGTTTCCAATGGCATAAAGATATAACAAATGTGATCACATATCACTTGGTTAAAGACAAGCAAAGGTAAAGATAAAGACTATTACACATTTTATATTATGTATATTTATTCTATCATGATTATGCATATTATGAGCATATTCTCACATTGTTGTGAAAAGCGCATTCTTTTACTCGACTGCATCAAGTGCTTTTGGTGTTTTGGTGAAAAAAGGAGAATCTTAGAGAAAAATAGTCACATTTTCCAAGAATTATGCAGCTCTATATATCCTGAATGTTCACAATGTTTTGAAACCTTACATAAATATTTTTCTCGAATGTCATCTACAATGTGTCCTGCACTCCCTCTGATGATCACATGCTGTTCATTTTGGTGTCCGTGAATACATAAACTGTTTGTTAATGTGTAGTTTTGCAGGAATTTATTGTTTTCTGCCGATGAAACGAAATGAAAAACACTTCATTGATCCCAGAGGGAAATTGCAGTGTTGTAGTAGGGTTTGCTATCAATGCTTTTGATGCTATCAACACAATAGGGTAGTGGTATCTTAGTGGTTATAGAGGTGGGCTTGGATTCAATAGAAATGAATCACTGTGGGAATCACCCTGAATAAGGCCTTTAACTCCCCAGTTGCTCCCCGGGTGCAAAAAATGGCAGCTCACTGCCTCTAGAGCAAGTAGTGATGAGTTAAAAAGCATTGGACTAATTTTAGTGTTTTGTGAGACATATATTGAGAACGATTTCTTTGTTGAAGCATTTGCATCAAAGTGTGCATGTGCAGTGCTGAAAAGCAATAACACAACATCCTCCTATTTCATACTTTATTACAATACCTCAGCGGTCAAACCCTTTTTAAGGAACTTAGCAAAGATTAAGGAAAATGGTGGTTTTGGTTGTGGTTTGCATTTTTGGCAGCCAACAGAAACCAGGAATGGAAAAAGCCATGATGTGCTGGTTCTCCTACTTTACTGCTGCTTTAATCCTGGCAGCAATGTTGTTTTCGCTCAAATAAATCCAACCGGGTCATCTATGAATATCAACCTTCATTCTATATTTAGTATACTTTGTGGATTTATGACCATTTATTCCAACATCAACATGCAGTAGCATCAGATGCAAGCATTAATCTTCATGAGGATGAACCTTTCCAAAACTCCAGGATTCTATTCCAGGAGTGTTTAATGTCTTTATGCATTTCATCCCACCTGATTTATATTTTGTTTCAAGAGACACTTTGAAACTTGAAATGTGCTTTACAGTCGGATGGAAGCACCCCATCTCCCTTCCTGTCATCCTCTCCCTCTCTGTCTTTACTTTCCACCCACTCTCCATGTCTCATCTGGAGTGTCATCAGCACCCACTCCGGTTGATGCCTGTTAATATGGCAGTGCTATTGTCTGTTCGTTGCTGCTGTCTCTATTGTTTGCTCTCACACTTGACGAATTCATCAAAGGAAAAAAAGAAAAAGCAAATGGGAGAAAATAGCTGCAAATCATGCAGTTTTGTACAATTGACTGTGCAAGTCTGGCAGGATAAGTCTTTGTCTTCAGATGATGCACGAAATGTGCGCTTGTGTAAGTTTGGACATGTATAATGTGTTCAGCCCCTTAAATAACTGGGACGCCCCGTTGAACATGGCTGTGGTGCATCCCTTTGAGCGGAAAAGTGGGTTTGTGTTTTCTGTGTGCGTCTGGATTTGTCAATGTGCATTATGCTCACATGCAAGTGTGTCATGGTATATTTGCATGTGTCTTATGTATGGGGTAAAAAAAAGGAAGCTTTGAATGACTGTTTTGCCTTCGGGCCAAAGAGCAGAAGGAGAAAATAAACAAAACAAACAGGAGAGAAAAAAGAAGTTAAGAGGAGAAAACATGGAGTAGGTCGAGGAAGAAGAAGGATGATGATGATGATAATAATGGACAGAGTGAAGGTAGAAAAGGATGACGCATTGTGTTTGTGTCCGCATTAGTACCTTTACTCTGTGGAGGGTTCTGGCTGCGGTCTCGGAGGATGTTGATCTGGTAGACTGCTCCATACGGCTCAAACAGCTCCTTCAGCTCCTTCTCTGACCAAGAGCGCGGGATCTGGCCAACGAACATCTTGATGGCATCCGGGTCTGGCTGATCCGAATGCTCCAGTGCCCCATTCATCTTCCCGGCCGTGCCGTTACTGTTGGAGAGACAAGAAGCAGAGCATTAAGAGCTGTTCATGGAAACTCCCGATAACAGAGAAAATTCATATTTTATTGGCACGGTACAGCAAAAACTGTATCATATACAGCTTGTTGCCAGGCGACTTTGGTTTGCATCTTTTCAATTGCTCTTAATACCATGTGACATTGCAGGGAACATAATGAAGTAACTTGGGTCATGCTGAAAAATTATAGCAATTATTTCCTTTTACCTTACAGTAATTGCATAAAATGAGATTTAAGGAAGCAGTAATGGCAAAAATGGTCAATCCCCCACAGTGCTAAATTGAAGAATCTAACATTAGAAAACCACATGATTTAAATGTGGACAGAGATTACTTGCATAAAGGAACTAATAGAAATGCTGTATATCACAAATTAGGACCAAAAAAACTAAACTAACTCCATATTCTTAGTCTTACAATAGTGAAAAAACCTCTAAAACATCATGTAGACCATCACAGTGACAGTGAACTTACAGAGAGACACTATAACAAAATTCAGACAGCCTTCTATTCCAGTTTTACAGTCTGATATCCCTGAAGCTGGCAATTTTTTACACATACTGACCTAACGCATCAGCAAGCTGACATTTCACTCTGATGCTAAATGTGGATCTTTGAAGGTAGAGCGACGGATCAGGCAGGTGTCAGCGACTCTACTCTGAAGGACTGAGCTTCATTCCTCTTATTTTACCGCTCAACAACAAAAGACGACACACAAATCTATAAAGAGCGCTTCTTTAGATTTTCTCCACACAAGATATGAACTGTGATGTGAGATGTTTTCTGCATTTATGAGCGGCTGCCGGCCACCGTGCTACATGAGTGAATGTCGGTGCATGTTTGTATTCATGAATGGGTGCAGGATAAGCTGTGTGCAGCGTGTTAATGTGGGGTTTTGTGTGAGGGATTAGGTTGCGGACCCAGTACAGTAAACCTCCCAACCCTCTGAATGGACCCAGATGCTTACACGCTGATCGGCCTGGTTATATTTCCACATCTGGAATGCATACCAAATGGAGGTGAAGTGCTTGTACCCCTTTTCACTGCAGAGCAACAACACTTATCTTCACAAAACACTCTGGTCTAACCGCGTGTTGGGAATGCCAACCCCAGCTAGACTCTTTTTCTTTTGGTGAATAAAGATGAATAAATGGCTTTCAGCAGCGAGGCCTGATGGAGATGAGAATGGTACCCGAGCATGCGCGAGGCAAAGCGTGACAATGTTTTGAGGACAATCTCATCCACATGGCTGCAAACATGCTGCCGTCAAGGCCTGTGGTCTATTTAAAATGGCTACGAACCAATTTGATGAAACCAAAGTCAATGAATGTGCTGCTTTATTGCTCTACTTTCCCTTTTGTTATTCTCGACAGGAGAGAGAAATAGCATTATCTTAAGAGGCAAAAACAAAACAAATCCAAATCCCAGGCTTGGTTGGCTGACAACACTAATACCACATTATAAAGCTCAGCGAGAGAAAAAGGAGTAAAGGAAGGAGGGAGGGAGGGGGAAAGCAGATATAGAGAAAGACTGGGAGGGAGGAGGAAAAAAAAACATCCAGACCTTTGAACGCGGGCCATCCATCTTTTGCAGAAAGAGCCGAGGCGCTCGGCAGAAACGCCAAATTCTTTAAAGGACTTAAAGGACATGTCAAATGAAAACGCCACAACTGGAGAAGGAGTCAACGAGCCAAACCAGTGCTAACAGTCCTCAGGGCAATAACCGCTCCTCGCTAATCTGTCCAATAAAACGTGCAGGCCTGGGCGCCGAGGGAGCCCCGAGGGGTAGTGGCCGATGGGGGGGGAAAGGAAGAAGGGAAGCAGGGAGGGAAGGGCGGCGGTGGCGGCGAATAGCTGCTGCCTCTACCTCGGGCTGATGTTTAAGGCGACTGCACTGGACGAGCCACGGCGGATCGCTGGGTTCAGACTGCAGCACATCATGCCTTTGCCCTCTGGCACACACACACACAGCTGATGTTTGTGTGGAAGCAAAGGAGCAGAAAGAGGGGGAATAACTGGAGACAATCCCTCATTGTTGGCTGTTTGTGTGAGGCTTGTTGGGGGAGACGATACAATAGCCGGTGTCAGAGGAGCGCCTCCCTCGCCCGGGACACTGTCCACCCTGTGCTCCCTCCACCATTCACTCTGCCTGCTAAGACAATGAATAGCTTCACACTGGAAGCCGTAAGGCGTACGAATGCTCACAGAGACGTCTTGTGGACTGTGTGCTCCGTCTTTTCCAGAGGTGGCAGGAAGCCGGTGACTCTCCCTACTATAAAAGAATGAGCGCCCCTGTGGCCAGGACTGACAAGGTGTTATTGGAGGCAGACTGAGCTTTAGTGTGTGCGTGCACATGTTTGTGCAAGCGTGTGAAGCTCAGCAAAAGTGTGTCCTGGGGCTCGGATTAAGTCGTTGAGTGGATCCACTCCTGCCATAGCCTCTCCATCTCCCTCCCTCTTTCCCACTTCTTCCCCTTCTTTTCTATCTCTCCCCCTCAATTTGAGCCAATTGTTTGCCTTAATGGCTTAAGTATTGCTTCCATCACTCTGGTCTCCCTGCAGCACAGGGCCGTGACTGAGGGCTGATCTACACTGAGAGCGAGTGTGTATGTGTGTGTTCAGCCACACAGTGAAAAAGTGTCTGGAAAGGTCTTTGAAGCAGCTGCTAAGGGCTGTTATTCCCACACCTCACACTCACATTAGACAGCAAGCTTGTTCAACCAAGCTACAGCTGCACCGTATTGACCATAAAACTTTATGATGGTTATCCATTTATTCATGCATCATCTTTACAGCTCCTCAAACCTCCCCTCTGTAAAAATAATTGTTCAACATTTTGGAAAGACTAATTGGCTTGAGATCCAGCAGTGAGGTGAGAAAATCAATACCAATCCATGTCTGTCAGGATGTGGTTAGCCTAGCTTAGCGTAAAAATGGAAGGGACTGTGAGAGACTGTTTAAAGTAAAAAGTATCCCCTGAAAGTTGTGCTTTTTAGTTTGTCTGGTCTTGCATCAGGACCTACTGTGTGGGTTATTGGGCCTCCTCTAACGAAAGTGGTTCCCAAACTTTGTCTGTAGGGCCCCCTTTTTAATCGACAACAATAATGTCAAGCCCCCCACAATCCCAACACCACATGCGCCCCGAAGAAACGTACAGAGAAATGTGCCACGAAACAGTCTTTAGTTTATTGGATGCTATTTCGTTAACTATAATTAAAACCAGTGGCAGAAGGAATGATCCTCCACTGCTTCAGTGTGAGGCGTTTAAAAAACGAGGAAACTCTGCAAACTGCTTCAGGTGAGTTGAGCTTCAGATGAGACGGATGCTGCTTTAGTAAAATAACTCTACAGATGAGTTGTTTATTTCTAAAGAAATCAACGGCTTTTCTTTGTGCTCAGAATGAAAGTCTACGAGTGACTTCATACTGACAGATGCTGATATTTAGAGACATTCAACAAGTGGTCTCTCTTCATTACCCATCATTGACCAGAACAATTACTTAACCATTACCTGGTCCAGCCTAGGGCAAGATATGCCTCATCATATTTTCTTGTCTTTATTTTTCGTAGTTGAAAGCTCTGTTGTTGATTCATCATCGTTTTTTCAGTGGTACTTTCAGAAATATGTCCATGTTTTGCTAGAAGTTTTGTTTAGCCTTGCTGCAGTTTTTTACAGTTCCTTGGAACACAGATGAGCCCAACCTTGACAGTCGAAGGTCATAGATTTCAAGGTCAAGATGGATTTCTCCTGCACACACAGAGGAACTGTGTAGGAACATGGATAAATGCACGGAGGCATGATTAAGTTGCTGCAGGAGTAGTGAATGGAACAAGCTTTAAACATAGACGCTCTTTAGATGATAAATACTCATTTTCCAGGACTTTCCAAATCTGTGAGTCGGGTTCACGCAGAACTATATAACTGGCTTATTGCAGCTTTTTTTTTTACTCAGAACTACTTATTTGCAGGTTGCGAAACCAACACACAGCTGTTACAATAGCCTGACTAAAACCAGACTTTTTAAATACTTTACATGGAAACAAGTCAGTCTGAGATATTTGATGTACAATTTCAGTCAAAGTTGGAATAAAACCCAGATAATGCCTTCAAAGTTTAATTTCTCCTGTTCACATAGAATTGGACTCAAACTGGGTGATGCCTCTGCACATGTTCCCCAGTCCCAGCTTCAGGGTTTAACCCAGATTTAACAGATGATATCTTTTGTTTGAGCTCCTCTTTTTCTGATTTTAGTGGGCAATTTAAAAAAAATTGTAGCAGCTAAATGAATTTCCACAGGTGATCAAAAACATCCCGCAGCTGTGACGCTGACATGGCTGCCTGCTGTGCAAATGCGTTTGTGAAATAATTGCCAGTCAGTGTTGACGTGTCATCAGTGGAAAATAATCAGAACTCTAATATTCAAGCACAAGAAAAGCCAAAGGAAAAAGCTAAAAACTAAGATGGACATATGAGTCCTTTTCAGGATGCATTATGCAATGGCCTACCTCTATAATACAAATCCACAATACTTTGTCGTGGATTTTAAAAAGGAAACAGACCACAGGAAGCTCCATGGATTACATTTACTCCCTCACTGTTCTTTCTGCCGGCCTTGTTCACAGCTGGAGTCCAAGATGGGAATGTGCAGCATCCGACAGCAGGAAAGAGACAGAGGGGGCGAGGCAAGCAGGTAAAAGTGAGGAGGGGATGGATGCAGATGAGCCAGGTCTGGGAGTAAGCACAGCTCAGAGCTCAGCATGTGTTTCCTCGGTAACCGGGCTCACATGCACATCCACATATCACACATGCATACACACTCTGGCTCCGGTTCAGGCTGGCTGCGCTGATCCCCCCACCGCCTCTCCCCCCGCCGCCTCTCCCCTCTGTTTCTGCTCTAAAACACATCCTCTCCGACTCCCTTAACCCCACAATTTAAGCCCACATAAAAAAGCCCCCCCCCGTCCCTCTCCCTAGAACGTTCACACCAACACACACTTCGGTGGGTTCGCGGCGGGGCCGAGCTGCCACACGATTCTTCTCATTGGCAGGATGTTTGCGGGGTCTGTAACGGTCCCACAGGGGAACTAATCTTGTTGACAAGCAGAGTGAGAAACATCAGTTCCCACCCAAGGGAGCGCAGCGACCAAGGTCAGCAACACATACACCTAAACACACATACATTCTCCAAAATGCTGTCAAATACACACAGACAGAGAACCCCCACATACGTGCACACCAGGACATTTTCTGCTGTTGCCAAAGGGATGTACACACGTTCACACATGCTACTTACTTACAAGATGAGTTTGCCCAACATATCTTATTTTGCTGGAAAAATGCTATTACATACCGGTGTTGTGTTTATGGGAGAAAAGGTTCAAAACCTAAGGGTGGCACCCATTAAGGAGCACAAGAAGAATCTAAGAAGACTCAATGAAATTAATGGACTTTAATCTAAGAAAATGATTTTTTTTCTTCTCAAACGACAGAACACATTTGTTCATTTTAACTATTTGGGCACTTAGAAATGGAAAAAGAAGGTCAGATAATCCCTTTTCAGCATCACAAGACATGCAATGTGGGATTTCCCTGAATTTAAGGTAAGGTGAAGCCCTTTTTGTGGGATATTGAAAGATATTCAGTAACCTCATTATTAAATCAAATGGATACATGAACAAGCTGTTTACATGGAAACAAGTTCCTCTAACCCTTATTTTAGGTTTGGCTGGCTTATTGTTTAAAGATGGAGAGTGGGAGGATGTGACTCATTTTGTTTTTGAGGCTTGAAAGAGTAGCCATATAGTATGCATATATGTCTGGTGAGGATAAGTAGTTGACGTAAGGTCTAAAACTACAAGTAACGTGATTTAGGAGAAAATAACTTCAGGCTATTTTACCTTTGCAGACCTTCTACATGTAAAAATCAATGTAACACTGAAGGTGAGGGAAACCTTTCGATTAATTAACATTTAATATATTTAACTAAAAAAGTCAGGAGAATTGCATTTGAAGCATTTAAACACTAAACCGTAACTGGATGCACGAGTCCTGGAAACAAACCAGTTTATTTCTCAGCCTGAATGTTTTCTGCTGCTGAATCAACTTCCGCACAGCACATACAACACAGAAGACCTGCTTCTTTTCCTCCACAGAATTCCATTTTATGAGCTATTTTATTATCAATAGCGTGAGGCGGATTAGTGACTTAAACTAAATGAGTGAATTATTTGGAGCACTTTAACTTATTCTCTAACTAACTTACAGCGAGGTAAACTGGCTCCCAGGGGCCCCGTACGAGCCAAACGAGGGAGTGTGATTCACTTTAACTTAACAATAAACAGTATTCCACCCACATTTGGTACAACTCCAGTGTATGCAGAACATTTCACATATTCATTATCAATATTTCTGTGCTGTAGGGTGAAGGGAGGGCAGCTTTGATGGAGCCGCTTTCTATGAATAACTGTGACTGGCTGAAAAGCCTGGGTCTAAGAATATTTGATTGCCTTTATGCGTGTGTATGTGTGTGTATGCATTTGGGGTTGCCATGGAGATGTGGCAGTACATGCGTCGCAGGGAAACGATCAGATAAATGTCACAGTTGCTTAATGAAGCTGCACCGGTGCCCTGATGCTCAGCTAGCTCTGCGCTAACGAGCTACTGCTCGCCGCCGCCCGCTAATGATAGGAGACACACACACACGGGCACAAGCTTACTTTCTTTGACACAACACGGATCGAGATGCATCTCATTTTGATAGTTTTTTTTATGTCTTATGTTTTCCTGCATGGGTAAGATGTGGAAAAGCCCAGAGTTCTCCAAGAATTAAAGATGCCTTGTTAGATGCTGCAGGCAGCAGTGTGTGCAGGGTGATACGTGACAAATAAAGCCGTCTTGACAAGGATACTTGGATTATATTAACATGGAATAATAATATAGAACCCTGGAGGAGAAAGAAAAGAAGTTTGCCACATGAACATGCTTCAGTTCTCTTTGTAAAATCACACTGCAGCTTTTAAAAGTTGCCATTAAAACGGGACGACCTGCCATTCAGCTCGACTTTTCATTCTTTATCATTATTTTCATTTTTTTTGTGAATGCACACTTTATCACAATAAAAAAATAATACAAAATGTCAAGATTTGAGAAATCTTAAGAAAAATGAAGCAGGAAGATACATCACTTAAAAGGATAAGATAAAGTGGGAAAAGGGGAAAATAATATTGATCATAATAATCACAATAATAACAACAACATTGACACTCAAGACACTGAGGCTCAAGTAGCTAGTTAGGGTGGATGCCATCCAGGGTGCACCAGACAATCTCTAAATAGCACCAACCATCACCTCAGTGCAAGCTTAACCTGTGTTTGTTATTATCATTTCTTCATGTGATGAAGCTTTTCGGTGTTTATGTGTTTTCTGATAAATCAATGTTAAAAAGACCTGAAATATTTGATATAACTTTAGACATAAAGCAGAAATGCAACTTTTATTATCGTACAATTAATTCCAGGCAAATTCTTAATTATATTAAGAACTTTGCCAGTAGATGAGTTGGTTAATTGCATATGTTTTCTTGTGAATTCCAATGCCTGCTTGTTTAGTTGATGTCACCAAAGAATAACTGGTCCATATTTTGTCCATCACTATGTAATTTGTAGAAAACTGGGCCCCCTATTATATGACCCATTCACACTCCTACCACTGTAAATTAACTCTTCAAATGTATGTTTTATTTCCCAATATGAAATGTGTATGAATAAACTAAACTAAAGCCAAACTAAAACTAAAATCAAGAAAGCTATGCTAAAACAGTCAAATTTATTAATGAGAAAAAGTTATAATGGACAAATAAAGCATAAAATTAAAATAATAAATAAAATGAATAATAAATTAAATAATAAAACAATCTTTCTAATCAAAGAAAGGATGAAACCAGACTGCAAGAGCAAAACACAACTTCAATACGAAGTATTAAAATAAGTTGTTTTTTAGCCATAAAAGCTGCAATTTATGTGTGGTTGATCTACAACAACATAAAAGTGATGCAATTTTTCTTGCATGTGACACCTCAGTCCATTTAAAATCAGACATGTCTCAGTGCATGAGGAGCAATGCAATCTAATGTGGTTTTCTAGTAGTTGTTGCCGCTACCAGCTGCTACCAACACTCAGATAAAGGTTGCCACTTAATGTGCTGATCCATAGGATCAGTAGCTTGGCATTTTCATGCCTGTCACATATTGTTTAAATGTCCTATACCAACAGTAGCACTTCATTACCCATAGATTGATTACACAACAATCAGATTAACATGTTCAGGCTGAGGCAGATAATTAAAAGAAATAACTTGTCTGGTGTGAGTTTAACTCTAAACCAAACAAACATAGTTTAGCATCATTCATTATGTGATTTCCTAAAGCTGGCTCCATTACGGCTCAGTCTAACTGCAGAATTAAATGGTTTAACTCATATTTTTCTTCATCTCGCAAAGAACAAGGATGCTTCTCATTAAAACAACCAATTTGTCTGTTTTCTGTCAACACATCAGCTATTGATAATTGACCTCCATCCCATTGGTAAAAATAAAAAGTTTCTTTATCATGAACACAGCTGATTAAAGAAATGGATACACAAGCTGATTTAAAAGTGGATTTAACCATCTAACCATCCTGTTTAATAATTATTTATGTTTAACTCTTATAGAAAACAGACAGCAGCCCAGTTGCGTTTGCGCCTTTGAACCTTCTCTTCAACTGTAAACTAGATGAAAGCAGCAGCGCACACAAAGTACTACAGGTCAGGATCATATACAACACCTCTGCTCCTTTTGAGTACAAGTACTTTTCAACACTGAACAAACTGGGATCCTCATAAACAAATAACCTGTAAACACATCACAGCTGAGAACCCAGACAAACACTCAACAGCAACATTAAAATGGTTATTTGAAAAGCTCGTCTGCACTCGTGTTCAAGCTGAAGGTTTCTCCTCAAACAGCACGCTGCTGATGAAAGAGCCTCTTTCAAACAGAGTTCATCTCTCATTTCACTGTTCGCGCCCCGTTTGGATGCATGTAAGATATTTATGTTGCAAAAAGAAACTCGAACTGGGAACTAGTCATCGCGTCGCCTCCTCGCACACACGCTGCAGACTTTCATGTACTCACAAGAACCTTGTGAGGGTGAAGAACGCTGTCACATGTGGAGGACGTGTTCCACTTAGAGCGCGTCTCACTTACAGTGGAGCTGAGCCAAGAACTGGAGGAAAATGCTTCGCTAGAGTTGGGGCTCAGTCTGCATTCTGAAGATCCACAGAAACACTAAACTACGAGACTGTTCCTTCAATGCTAATTATGTACAGTTTAAAGTAGCAGCCAAAGAGAAACCGGTTCACTGGGCATGCTCAGAATATTCCTGTAGACAGTAGATGGGGTCATCCGATGACTGGATGGTAGACGATCCGAACCTTTCTTTATCCCAGTCATTCTGTCTTTACGACACTTTACCCTAGTGTGTGAATGTTTTGTCTGAGAGGCTGATGGTGTGGATTGGAAGCCATTTTTTTGGTATCAGTATCGGTTATCGGCCAAATTCTATTCTATTCTACAGTAATTTAGCACACCACTTACAACTGAAAGTGGAACAAATGAGTTGTAAAATATCGGCATTTCGGATATCGGCCAAAAATCCAATATGATGCATCCCTAAATCTATGGAGGTGATTTTGTTTCATAATCAAAAGTAAAATGCATTAACAGGAATGCTTTTTTATTTTCAAAATATAGCTACATTTAATAAAATCAATAATATTTATTATAAATTTTATTTATGAGTAAACAAAACAACTAGGACTTGGAAATTAAAAAGCATTTATCATAATACATTTTAATTATCAAGTTTGACATTTCAAATTGAGTTTTGGTAACTTTTTGCTGGGGCACTTTTTGAAAATGAAATCTTAAACATATTTTCTTAATCATTTTAAATAAGTTTCAAAATAAGCAATCTTGAAGAAGAAGATGAAAATTCAGTTTGGATTATTTATTATTAATTTTAGTCATGAGTCAAAAAATGCAGCTATATTTTGAAAATGATTCTGAATTATGATTACGGAACACAATCACTTCCATATAAATCCTTTATCATCATCATTATTATTTCCTACCCACTGACCTGGGACGGTTACTTCAGTGTTTGTAGGGGTTTCTATTAGGGATCGACCAATTATCGGCCTGGCCGATGATATCGGCCGATATTGAGCAATTTTATGATAATCGGTATCGGCCATTTTTTTTGCCGATAGCCGATAATATAAGTTTATTTTAAAACGCGCTCC
>JAOXYM010000025.1:4168175-4188764 GCA_028567055.1 Leptatherina wallacei
ACTGCAAATGAATATCGGCCCGAAATATCGGTTATCGGTCTCCTTAAGCACCAATAATCGGTATCGGTATCGGCCCCTAAAACCAATATCGGTCGATCCCTAGTTTCTATGCTCTCATCTGAATGTAGATAAAACAAAGTTCACAAAGACATTTCTTTTTCTTTTTTAAACAGCAGCAAAAATACACAGAGTAACAAAATAGTTTGGGGGTAAAATGGAGATGCAGATGTCTTGGAGAAAACATGATTGTGTTTCTTAAATTCATTCAGTGTTTACTGTTAAAGAAAGTAAACCAAGTTAGTGAAGTTAGTTACCAAGTTAGGTTTTTCCTTGTTTTCTTATGTATTTCTGTTTGTTTTTGCCTTTTGTATTTTGGGAGCCGCCATGTTTAACCTTGTTGCTATTTGTGCATTTAAACTACAACTACAACTGCTTTAAAATGACCAGAAACACCTAATCTGAACTCCAGGCTTTTCTTTTTCTTACAGTAGGTGAAAAGATCTGCAGCAACGATAAAAAGGGTGAGAAAAACGATGATATTTGTTGTGTGAACACACTCCAGAAACACCTGAACCTCGATGTTATCACACTATTGAAACCTAAAAAGGAACTTAAACACTTTAAGATACCTTCCACATCGAATGTCAGGTGCACACTGGCTCTGGACAATATAAACAATTCTTTGGTCACTAATGTGTTAGTGTGGGTGGGCAGGTCATATGTTTCGCTTTTTTCAATGAATGAAGTCAATTTCATACCAAATTTCTAGCTTTCCTGAGACAGGAGGATTTGACTTCTGCTGAAGATGTCATCTTGTTCCAAGTATTTTTACATTTTATTTGGGTGTAAATGATGAATAGACAGAAATCTCTGGAATCTGTTATATAGGTTAAAAAAGCTAAAGTGCCCGTTTATGCCAGTGTAAAGCCTGTATCGTTTAAATCCATGAGAAGCTCACTGGCTTCATATCATTTCCATCTGAGTGTGTTGGTCTGTTTACAAGCTGAGCCTGACTTTGTTTGGAGCAAACAGTTTTGACAGACTTGTTGATTCCAGACTTGGAAAATCTCCATTTGTTCACAGACGAGAGGGATCCCAGCTGTGGAAGAAATAACTAATGAACCTGCAGCTTTGGTAAACATTGTTGCTCTGGAGATAATGTCCGACCTTTTTAAAATCAACTAGAAGAAAAGACCAAATCCAGCTGAATCCAACTATCTATTAAAACCCGCCGTCTCTGTCTTTCAACTGGCAGGTAGAAGAAAAAGAAAACCTTTTCTTTGGTTTTCTTTTTCTTTTCAGCACAAAGACGTGCTAAGCAAGGGTCCCACATAAACCAGCATGTACAGGACATACTGTTATTAGAAGATTTTTAACTAATTCAAAAGATCTTAATCCCATTAATGATTAAGACCCATAAACCCATAAACTTAAAAAAAAACCCAAATCTCCCGTTCAGGGTTTTGCTGTTTTGGGGTCTGTAATTTGGAAACTTGCTTTCTTTGTTCCCTCTCTGCTACATTGACAGCGCAGCTCCTGGAATAATCTCCTTCAAATTATGCTTTCTAGCTCACATCAGCATGACCAAGAGTTTTCTGTGTGTATGTGTGTGTGTGATAGAGGGAAAGAAGGGAAAAGGAATTAGAGCATCTTAAAGCCTCAACACCAGATTGGTCAAATCCAGGCAGCAGCAGCAAAATTTCACCCTAATCTTTAGCACACTTCCTCTCCTCCTCACCCCCCTCACCTCCTCCTCTTATCTCGTTGCTATGGGAACAGCAGTGTCGGAGGGGCCACAGGGTGAGGGTAGTTCGGGCATTGTTGGGTAGGTGGGCGCCTCTTTGGATGACAGCTCTGTCAACGAGCGCGCGTGCACACACACACACACACACATACACTGCCACCCTTGACTTTTTGTCAGATTTGCGATGCGTCACTCGCCTTCTCCGTCCAAGTCTCTTATCTACTGCTGAAAAAAAGCCTCCAGCTCCGTGTCGCTCCCCCTTCATCACCTTCCGCTCCTCTCACTCAATCTCTGGTGTTTGCGGTCTTAATGAGAAACAGCTTGTTTGTGTTGCGAGTTTGCGTGCGTGCGCATCGGCGTGATAAAAATGGCAGCGCCTCTGATTGTTTGGCATGGCGCTGCGGCCACGTTCTGCCAAAAGTCATCATCTGACTCGCCGACGGGGATGATGGCCCATTTGACTAATGCTTCTCCACAAAAACGGCCAACAATGCTGATCCAACAACGTGAAGAAAGAGCGTTGGGTTGAAGGGGGGGACGTGGGAGGGAGGTCATATCAGATTGTTACCAGTTCAATTAAACCGATCAACATTTGGGATGCAGGTGCAGGTTTTACAGCACCATTTCTTTTTTTTAGCAAATTGTTGATTTTTTTTTGCCTGAACAACATGTAACACCTCCACTGCTGAGCCCGGCTTGAACAATAACCCCCCCCATGGAGCGCTCATGCACACTGGTCATGACACCTCTAAAGAGGACAACTGAGCAGAAAACTACAGGGTGGAAACAGAAAAAAAAAATCACATAAATGGTGTGATAAGAGCAATACAGGAAGACAGAGGGATGTTCAAAATGCCTGATTTAGCAACACAAGAGCATTTGTTGAACTGGATTCGGAACAATTGCGTCCTATTGTTAGCAAACCACTATGCAGTTTGCAGCACAAAGGTTACAGAAGCCTGTATATTACCTCCATTAGAACTTGGATAGACTGCTATTTTCAGACGTGCTGCCAATGAACTTCAAAAATTCATGGCATACAATCATCCGTGCACCTGTTCTGCGAAGGTGCTTGGTGTGTTCCCGTGAAAAGACAGGTAGAAAACCACCTCTGACACTTTAATCAACTATTGTATCTGCTCTTTGTGCACGCACACTAACACCACATGACCTCAGAGTGGAAGGAGTAGTTGTTGTGTTGGGGGTAGTGGAGAGGATGCTGGGAGCAAGAGTGAACATGTGAAGTTGAACATGGTGAAGACAGACAGCCAGAGGAAACCTATTTACTGGCTGGCATGGGAGGGCAATGCTTTCTGGAAAGAAAAAAAAAGCCCAGCGCTGCTGAGAAGTTACTTTCCTCTGCAAGGGCACATCTGTAAGCTCTTGTTTGCACTGTAATTTGCCTCGTAGATCATTTCACAGTGGTTGTAGCTGAGTGTGTTTGTGTTTGACCTCAGGTTCCCTTCAAAAACCAAACACAAAAGGGCCATTTTGTCCACATATATAACAAATTCTTTAGTGTGGAGGGTCACACAAACACACACAGACTGTACTAAAGCCGTACAGGCCATTATTTGGATACCATCTAATCCTCTCCAACTCTTTACTCTTCTTTCATTACAGGCTATGTTTCCCCCCTTTTAAAAGGCGCTTTCTGTTTCACTTTGAAACAAGTTACAACAAACCATGACACTGCAACATACCAGACATCCCAAAGATTTGATCATTGTCTGCTATAAAGTTACAAACTCCAAAAGAAATGACAAGAACCACCGAACTCTATCCAAACCACATCCATGCTACAGAAGTTGCCCCTCTTTTAGGTACAAGCTCCTCGGTTTGGGTTGGCTGGTCATCTTGTGAATAACCCTAATCTGAAACATGTCCACAACCATCTTCCTCCATGCTTGTTTATGCATTGCAGCGTGCATGGGCATATCGCCGTAAAGGCGTATCTTTATCTAAAATACTGCAGTAAACCGCCTAACCGCGGAGTAAATGATAGAACTTCATAGGAACCAATAGACAATTTCAATCGTCCAAACGATATATATCATCATACCGCCCAGCCCTTGAGTCCAAATCAGTCAGGAAGTTGGTTTTTGTTCTAAGCTCTAAACCAGCCCTGAAACTTGGGTGTTTTTTTGTTTCTACTTACATGCGATTGGTTCATAGTACATGTACTATAAACCGCTTTGCTTAACAAAAAGGAAATTTACTTTCTGTCTTTTGTTTGGATGGAAAAGGCTGATGTTAGAGGGTTTATGGAGTGTAAACATGGTATTAGAGGAGGAGAGTTAAGTTAAAAGTAGTCTAGCTGGTTAGTAGTTATTTCCTGTGAAAGAAATAATCAAAATATGAATAAAGTTTTCACTTGACTGAGTGGAGTTTGTTAGCCAGATTGCTACTTTGTTAATCAAACTTCCTGGCAGGACAAGCAAGCCCCTCTTTAAACTCCACTGCAAAATCTAAAATATTTCAACATATTCGAGGCAAATTCTGGAGGGGAAAAGTAGACATTTGCACATCCATCAGAGAATCTCACAGGAATGAATGCCCTTTTGGTCGACTACAAACACAAATGTACTTAGGAAGGAGATGTAATTCCTCCCTTTGAGGGAGGTAAGGTAGTGTGCCATTTACAGATCAAGAAGCAGAAGTCATCTCGCCCATCACCTGGGGCTTTGGAGTCCATTAAAATGGCCAGATTACCACCACTCCTTGATCCTCAAAAGAAAAGGGAAATGAATTGATCCAATCCCAGTTCTTTGGAATTTGGTCTTAGTGTCAAATGTCAAGCGAGGGCTCAATTCTTGTCAAAAGTCTGAGCTTAAGTCCATCTTTCCATTTCCACTGCTGATCCGGGGTCGGGTCATGGGGGCGGTAGCCTAACCAGAGAGGTCCAGACCTCCCACTTTGTTCTTTAAACTCCCCTGGGGAATTTTAAAGTGTCCCCAAGACATAGCCCCTAGAGTGTCTTTGTGGGACATGCCCAGAAAACTTCCCTCGGGAGGCGCCCAGGAGGCATCCCCACCAGATAAGCTTGAGCTTAAGTCTGAGTTCAGAGCTTCAATTTGGCCAACATTATTCACAGAGAGCCCCAAATAAAAGTTTCAAGTCTGCAATTTAAATCAATTTTCCTGTGTTTCATCAACTGAAAGATGTCAGAAAATGTCCTAGTACCTCAAGGAAATTGGAGTTTGTTTTTTTGTGAATCAATAATGTTCCTGTTAACTTTAAAAAAAAAAAAAAACTTTTGTAGCATTTAACCAGTTTCTGCTTCTTTTGCTTCTCATATCCAGTAGCTTTTGTTTGGCATGCCATTAGAAATATGGAGGAAATCACTTGCATATTGATGCTCTGCGTTTCCAAGAGCTTTACTCGATAAAATGCAGCAATTCACACCGAACAGAGTTTAAAGGGAGTCTGGTTGAGATTTCCACTGATAGCAGCAGGACATCTCCAATATTTTGTCCTGCCTCCTGGACAGAAAGTGGCTCTACTGGAGGGCTGCTAATGCACAATAGTGTAATTATGCCTACAATAATGTTATATGGGTGGAGGGTTTGGGCTGCAGGGGGGCGGAGAAGAGAGTGGGTGATAGCATTTAGGATATTAGGGTGGGTGGGGTGTTCATTTTCATTAGCTTTTATGGGTTGGAAAAACGTTGTTGTGCATGCCAATTAGCGCTGGAACAGATGGCTCAATATGGTGGTATGTTTTGTCACATGCACAAATGCAGGAGACGAACAGTAGCGACCGAGGCGCAACAGCATCAGGCCGGTCAACAGGAGGAAAGGGTTCAAGCTGACAGCTGTTTGGAGGGAAAGCCGTCTTCTGCCTCCTTTCTGGATTCCTGCTTCCATTCCTTTCTGCCCCCCATCCCTGGTCAGCATCTCAAGGGCAAAATTAAACCTTGATCAGTCTGTTCAACAATCTCTCTGAGGAGGGAGCCATATGCTGACATATGCTGATGGAGTGGAGAAAGGGAGAGGGATCGCCTAATTATTCACATGTGTGTCTGTGTGTGTGTTCACGTAGAGCTTGGAGTCTACGCGACATCCCTGATGCAAAAAGGTTTGACTGATGTGGGTTTCTGAGGCCAAACGTGAGAGCGTTCACTGTTCTGAGCTGGCTTTTTCTTTTTTTTGCACCAGTATCCTCTATCTGCAAATCTGCTTTTGGTTTTAAGTCAGCATTTCTCTCAGAGCTGTATTCAGGTCAGTGTTGAAATGCTTTTGAGAAGCAGTTCGGATCTCAGCAGACACTTAGAGAATAATAATCCTATTTCTACAGAATAATTATTCTAATCAAGATAATAAAAAGACCTCCAATGCATATGAGTGAAGAATTCAAACATAATGCCCCTATTAAATTAATTCAGCTTCCTTCTGCACAGCCAAAACAATAGCAACCAAAAAAAAAAAACACAAAACAATTCCAATCAGGTGATTAGTGACAACTCAATATCCAGCATTTAACTCACAAGCTTTTACAGGTAGGAAATCAAACAGATGCACAGGCTTTTTGGAGAAATGTCCATATTAAAAGTGTAATTCTCTGTTAACTATAGGCAAGTAAAAAATATACAGCTTTATTAATGTGCCACAAAACCAAAACAATGAGATTAAGTCAGCTGAAAAAATTTGCTGGAAGAAATTTGAACTCAATTGCAAGAAAAAAAAACAAACACCAAAAGTCAACTGGACTGGTTTAATGGTGTTGATGCATGACCTCTGCTCAGACTCTGCCAATCTATAAGCTGTTGCTGTTGCTGTTGAATTTCCATCCACTAACAGGACCATTCAGCTATCATAGCTGTGTCATAGGTAGAGGATTTTATCAGTCACTATAAATGTGTTTCATTATGACTGAAACATGATTTCATAGGTTAGACGTACATTGTTTGCATAAAGAAAACAACACAAAAGACTCTTAAAGTTAGCATGGTGGGTTCCACTCAGCCCAGTTCCACCCCATCATCTGTTCCTCCTCCCTTCCTACATAAGTCTTGATTTTAAGAATACTGTTCTGATCTCATTGTACTCCATCGGCCCTCCAGAGCGCTTCGTTCAGTCAATCAGATGGTCTTGGAGGGTTTTCAGGTGCGGCCCCGACTCTGTGGAACACTTTGCCTCTAACTGTGCAGTCTGTAAACAGTTTCTCCAACTTCAAATCTTTGCTCAAGATGTACTTGTTTTCCTTGGCCTTTGCCTGAGTATTGGCACCCTACTGGTTTTTATGTTGTCTCTGTGTTTTATATTTTATAGGTTGGTGCAAAGCACTTTGGAGGCTTTGGCTGTTTTAAACGTTCTATAGAAATAAACTTGACATTGTGGCCAAATAAAGCCCTGTGAGATGGGGAAAGAGAGCATTATCTTGTAGAAACAGGTTTGGGGAATTAGGACTTTTCATCATTTTGTGAATCAATGGAGCCATTTTGCTTTCTGTCATGAAATCAGGTCCCAGTGTATCAAAGGTAGCAGCTTCGTATCCCCACAGCATTGTCTATGGACAGAAAATGACTCTCCAAAAGGCAAAATTCAACATTGCATGACCTTAACTAGACAATCCTTATTGGCTTCAACCTTTTAAAACCACAGAAATAAACTTAATGAATTGCAGACACTTCTGTTAGATCTGAGCTTAAGTAGTCGGTCCTTTCTGAAGCAGAAACCGTCTCAGACACAAACATCTGAACAGGCTGACAAACCCCCTACCATCAGTACGGCTGAATATCACCAGAAGCAAGTGAGAAAATATGTTTTTCTTTGTTGGGTGAATCAGCCCTTTAACACCCTCCCGCTGGACTCCCTCTGACACATCAAAGGCTCCTTTGTACAACTTCTCCTTTCTTATCCGCAGTCGTCCTCTCACTTCTCGCTGGCTTTAGAGCTCAGCCTTACATCTGCACAAGCGGAGCGGGATACAGGTGCGCCTCCCCGCTTCGGAGACTTCATACTAGCAAACACTCTGGCTGCGGCGTTAGCCACGGCTCAGTGGCTCTGAATGGGGACGCGCTAACTGGCTAGCGCTGCAGTCCCAGAGCCCATTGATCTGTGCAGCTCGCTATTAGCAGACAGTAGAGACTCCCTGGCTCTCCAGGGCCATTAGAATGCATGACTGGGAACCGTGCTAAATGGGACAATACACAGAGGTGTGTACAAGGGTAAATACACTCCAGTTCATATGGCGAGGCAGATACACAGCTGGTAAGCCCCACTAACATTCTTTTGGCTAACCTTGGAATTGCATTATCCTGGGTGTTTGTCTTAACATGCGAATGTGTGTGTGTGTTGTGATTCGGGGATTATGCATAGCGTTACTGCAGCACTGAGGTTGAATATTTAGGGTCTTGCTGTTACATTTCCAAGTAGTTATTTAGACCTGTGGGGACAAGTGGGGATTTCAGTCTGACAGGGAACACACACATACACAAAAATAGACAGTGTGTTTCAGTGGACAGGCAGACCTACATTCAATCTCCTATCTTCCGAACAGTAAGAGGAGAGAAATGGAGAGGCCTGTCTACTCTCCATCCCTCTAAATGTTTAATGAACCATCTCTTTCTCTCTCCGTCTCCCTCCCTCCCGCCACTGCCTCTCCAGCTCTCAGCCATTATCTACTTTCCCCTCACTTTATCCTTGTTTGTCTATCTCTATTCCTGCAGGCTAACAGACACCACAGAGTTGTATTGGTTCAGGATGAGATTTGAATGCTGACGAGGAATAAGAAGAGGAGGGCGGCTCATCTACGTTCTATTTTCCTCCAAAACTCCATCTCCCTCTGGCTTGGATCCAAAACTTACCAATACATCGTTTCTTCTCACTTAACTTTTCACTGGAGTTGTTTTGGGGGGGGGACTTCCTCTGATGGGACGATCTGAAGTTGACAGTATCTTGCAGACTGAGCCACATGAGGAAAGAGTGATGGTGCTGATCCAGCTTCTAAGTGCTTGTAATGTAACTGCCAAATTTTTGTTGGCACGAGGGAGGCATGAAAATGCTGCGGTGCTGTTTGTGAACGTCAGTCACAGCTGTTATTGTTTAGAAAACCGGATTTGGCTGCGCAGGATAAATGCTGCTCTGTTTTATTAGACCTAATCTCCTGCACTATCCTTTATCTCTTAATTCTTAAGATGCTGTCTTTATCTTTTTACCTGTTCTGAATAAGCTGCTTTTACATGTTAAGCAGAGCTGGCAAAGCTTCTTTCAGCTGTTAATCGTGTGGTAATGCTGCGTATTGTTTACAGATTGAACTTTTATCTCCATCTGCTGGAGGGTGAATCCGTACTGGCCAAACTGAAACTTGATCTGAGCAGAAAACTTGACTTGGACCCAAAAGCTCTGAGTCTCAGACTACCTGAGAGTCCTCCAAGTCTTAGAAATATATTGCAGTTGCAGGTTTTTACCAGTAAAATAGCCCAACAACTTCTTATTTTTATTACTTAATTACATTAATTAAAAAAAAAATTTTTGTTAGCAGTACGAAAGGATTCTTTTTGACACCCCCAGTTCTCTGAGTATCATGAGTGTTTTGAATGATGACTGACGCTATGTCAGCGCTATATATAGGAGGAGGGTCTGAGCCCTTCCTGACATAGATGTCACCAGTGTCAGCCACTCAGGGCTGGCGTGATGACATCTGAGCCTCTGATGAGGCGTTTCCTTTAGTGAGACATGAAACGAATGCTATGAAAGAGAACTATTCAACTTATGTTTGCTACTTTTAAGATGCCCAAAAATACTTGTAAGGAGAAAGGAGAGAATGGCAAGTTTAAGACTTGATATATACTCATTATCAGTCACCATTGGTTAGTTTTAGGCCCTGTCCACACAAATACAGTTATTTCACTAATTGCAGATTTGTCTGTGTGGCTCTGGTGCTAACCTTGCTAACTAACTTTTAGCATGTTTGCAGATAAATCTACAATTACTTGCCAACTTTTACCACATTTAGATTTTGATATTTATCAATGTCCACTGTACATTTCAAAATTAATAAGACTATAATGAGCAACAAAAGCCTCAGAATTCATCACGGATTAGAATGCGGTAGCAGAATCAGATGCTAATGTTGCTGCTTTTGGACCTGAAATGAAGCAACTTTGAGAACAAGGTGGTTTTTTGCTGAAGAATGGCAAGAAAATGTTAATCTGAACAAAGAAAAAGTTGCATCAACACGAACCACTTAACTAAAATGTTCAACACATTCTGAAGTGAAACTGGCAACTTTCTTTTGCTATTTTTGCTGTTTTATAACAATAATACTAGATTTAAGTATCAGGAATTAACTCTTTAAAAACTTGTGAATTAACTTGAATTAGTTTTAAAATATCTTTGATTGGACTCAGTTTGATGAAACTTGACCTGACATCTTTCTACGGTAAATCCCTCCCTCAACTTCTAGTTCATTTATTTGGAGTCTCCAATGATCTGTGGTTTATCCTTTAATTCTTCTGTCTACATAGCTGTGGTTGTTTCCCTCTTTAGCTCTGACGTACCAATACTGGCTGATGTAAAATTTAGATTTTGATGTAATAGCTTTGCACTGCGTGACTCAAACTGCTCTGTGTTGACATGATCCTGCCTTAAAACACTAACATCCTAAACCAAAAACAACATGCGTCATTACAAGTAAAAACACAAAAAAGTGAAAATTACTGGAAGCTAATCTTTTTCTTTTTTTGAATCTTCAAGATTTTGTTTTGGTTGGCTCCTCTGAGGAGCATCTAAGATGCGTAAAGAGCCGTCGCTGCTGTGAAAACATACACATAACCCACAAGACAAATGATTCTGCACGGCTGCGCTCGCGAGTGTGTGTTTCCACACTTTGTGCGTGCGCAAATGTGGGTGTAAATGAACGAGCGTACTTCTACTCCCAGCCCCAGGACTTCAAATTACCCCGAGGCTCCTCCAAAACACACTTCAGAATTTTTGTCTGCTTTCCAAACTCATTACTTTAGTAGGGCAAATCAAACAGGGCGCATTAAATGGAACTCAAACGTGAAGAGAGTGGAGTGCAGGGGGAAGAAGTGTGTGTGCCAGAGAGAGAGTTTGTCTATGTGTTAATTAGCATCCTGCTCTAATTAATGGCCTATGAATAGCCATGCTGGGTAAGGAGTCAAGGTTAGACACCTGTGCCACTATATTGACGCGGGAGCAAACTTCTTCCCAGAGTCTATCAGATTATCCACACTTAATGTAAATACAATATTGGCAGCCTTATTCGATGCTGAGCCAAGAGAGGAAGCATGTGTGTGTGTGTGTGTTAAAGAGATACCGTTAGTATCCAACATGGATGATGTCAGAGCAATTAGAGATCACATGAATCATCACTGGGGAGGTAATGACCTCCGAGAACCACAGAGGAGAGTCAATTACTCCATCATAACGGAACCTGGCAGCATTAAACATTATTTATTACTCATTTCAGAAATGATATTATGATTTTGCTGTACTCTGTGGGAACATTAATTTCTTATAATCCTTGAATTACTTTTGCGTTGAACCCTTTAAGATCTGTAAATTGAATTCTTGCTGACATTGGGAGGTTGTGGAGACTGAAAAACTATCAAATTCAATTACTAATCTTAGTTGGTTTAATTCATTTACTCAACAATAAACAAGATTACACTACAGGATGGAAATTTGGCCAGCACGTTTAACAAGTCTGAAAAGAAAGCAAGATATCAGACCAGATGGACGCAAAGTCATTAAAAGCTCCAGAGTTCATCATCCCAACTACTTTGGGGTATAAACGAAAGTTATTAAGTAAAACTTTGGTTTCCATCCAAGTCAGCCATCTTAAAAACAGCGAAAAAGTTAGGAAAATGCAAAGTAACTGTGACTGAATATGGCAGACTGATCTTAGTTTCTGACTTTGCAACCAGAAATTTTGAGAAACAATCTACCAAATTAAAAAAAAAACAACAACTTCTCTTTACTCCTTCAAAAACTTCTTCATGTAATTTTAAAAAAGTTTTTATGTTCTTTTTATGTTTTCCGAATTCTTGGATTGGTTGGTGCGGTCCTGTGGAGTGGCCTCCCAGATTTCCCAGGTAATCATATAGAACACTTTATATAAATAAAACGGTTGTCCAACATAAAACGTTTATCTCTCCCTATGTATGGAAACTTACGACCCACTCTATAGTTGTCATGGTTACTAGTTGCATGTAATTGACAGACTCTTCTTCAGAGATGGCTTTGGAGAAGAGCTGAAGCACAGCAGAGAGGGACTGGGTAAGACTTAGTCTGTTTTCATTGCTATCAAATGCACTGCCTCCTTTTATGTCTGAGAATGTACATGATCATGAGCAACTCCACAACACAATGTTTGTGTCATTGTTATTAACTCGTAAGTGAACTCTGCACTGCCCTCTAGTGGATGCCTAACAACCATGCCAATGTAAGGCATGCACAGCTTTATAAGCATAAATGATCCTAAAGAGGTTTTTTTCTTCCTTCTTTTTAAGGGTTAAATTTTGCCTTAATCCACTAAAATGTTCATGCATGCAAACATTAAAGCCTGTAATGGAGGATAATGCTGCTCTGTTCAGGGTCACGGAGGTGACATATTGTACTTCTTGAACTCTGCTGACTTTTCATTCACATGCAGAAAGTTGAACCTTCTGGGAGTGTTTGCAAGAAATTGGTATCAAACTTTAAAGCAGTCGCTCTGCCTGTAAATTCCACTTCAGCTTCTGTGAATCCAATCTGATGAGAGCAAGACAGAAACTTTTCAGAGCCACATGAGTATTTCATCCTGAAAGGATTTTCAGCTGAATAAATATATTTTTGTTTAAAAAAAGAAAGAAAGAATATGCTTAAATGCATCTTCATGTCATCACTCAAGGTTGGAGGGCGATGAGGTCTGTTAGGCTGGAAATGTACGACATATTCAGTTTTTCTGCTTCCTGCACAAATGCAAGAATTTCATTATTTTCCTTGTGTGTGAAGAAAGAGAGCATTCCCTCACCAACAGATCAATACCCTGGATCCATTCTGGTTTGTTAAGAGTAATAGACATGGATTTGAAGAGTCGAGAGAGAAGGCTAACAGGCGCTGATTTAGCCAGACTACACCGGACCCATTTACTTCTCAACTACAGCTAACAGGGTTTCTCCTGCCTCCAAAACTCTTTGTTCTGCCATCACAGCGCTGTATACGGCAGATGAAAAATTACCCCCATTATGTAATCTCTGTAATGATTCCTATTGAGAAAGCAGAGGCTACAATGGTGGTACAGTAAATTATACTAAACACCATTACTCATGACAGCTCCTTCTCGATGTGTGCGTGCATATTCGCGTTTGTTTGCAAGTCGATTCGTTCGTGTGTGCGTGAACATGTTAGGTGGAAGGATGATTGAGTGAGTGTGTGCACGAGTGCGTGAGCGCCGCTCTCACAGTGAAATTAAACTGGGGCTCAGGTGAGAAACAGAGCAATGCTTCAGCACGGCGCGAGGATGTGGAGGAGTTAAACGCCCGGAGGAGTTTGCACACGATGCAGTGTAAGCCCGGGGAAAGAAAAAAGAAAAGGGGGAGACAGAAAAGGAGAAGGGGAACAGAGGGAGCTGACAGGGAGACTGAAAGATGGGGAGATTGATGGCATGTAATGATGAAACGGATGGAGGACGAGACAAGAGAGACATGCACGTCGGAGGCCATTACTCATCTGCAGCACACACACACACACAAAGACTGAAAACGCCACCAAAGGGTGCCGGAGGAGCCGTCTACCACCCACCTCTCTATTTCTCTCACCTTCCTCTTCTTCTTCTTCTTTCTTTCTCCATCTCTCTCTGTCGCCCTCATGTTCATCCCACTCTCCATCTGTGCCTCTGTCTTTTGCTTTTCTCCTCTAAGACTTCATTCTGTTGCCTCCAGAGATTTAAATCATTCATATCAAATCACAAACTTGCTTTACTTCTCATGCTTCAGATGGAAAAGTAATGGAACAATATTTACTAACAAGCAGATAAATCAGTGTACAGGTATGTTTGAAACATGTACTTTTTGCATGTGTTGTGGCTTTTCATTCACAATGCAGCTGTGGGAGGTCTGACTGTGCACCAATACCTTCACTGAGGTAGATCCTCCATTACGGTACGTATGCTATGAAATACAAAGTAGATCAACAGATTCTAAAAATAACTGTGCATATGGACTTTTGCTTAAAGATTTCTATAATGCCTTTCAATGATTGACAAGTAATTAAGTACTTATGAACAAATATGGTATTTTAAGTCCAAATAAACACTAAAATGCAACATACCGTTTGCAGTAATTTGTCAAGTGATCCAGCTGAAGTTGCATGTTGCTTTTGCCCTTTTGGCAAACTGATTGCAATAAGACCGGAGGACACTGACAATCAAAGCTGTCATGTGCAGGAAACCCAAAAAATATCCAAGAAGCGGTATGTGAAGGAATTTTGGTTTTTGTTCAACAAATAAACAAATCTGTGGATTCATCTGCCGAATAGGGCAACACGTAGGCTAATCAATTACTATTTTCAAGAGTTGACTATTCATTGTTCACAGCAGGAGGAGAGTTATCTTTCACCAGGCAGAGGCACAGAACTACGGACAAGTATTGAAAGTATAATAATCACTTGAAAGTAAAAAAAAGCAGTTTTTGTGAATTAACTAGATAATTTAAAAAAAAACAAACAAAACAAAAAACCCTGCACTGTTTTTACGAGATTATGTCGGCATTATTACCAAATCATTATTAAATTTAGGCACATTATGAATTCTACTTGTCTATATACAGCACTGTAAACTGGAAGGAATATGTTTTAAATGATCTGCACTGGACCAGTAGGAACCATTTCAAGGTTTTCAAGATGTTTCAGCATCTCCTGGATGTCTCCTGAGTCACTGCGTAGCCTGAATGCACTGACCAACTGATCCTGGAGAAACATGGCTACGTCCAGCAGACCTGACTGGGATTTCCGTATGAACAACCGAAAAGTCCTCAGGTGTTTGTGCAAAGTCGTCTAATAAACTAATAAGATTCCGGTCTACTAACTCTAACTTATAGACAAGAGAATCTCCCAATGTGTCAAACTGAATGAAACCCAACAACTTGGAGGGAACGTCTTTTGTTTAGATGTAGCCTGTTAATAACGCCGACAAGCAGATCACATTCTCTCGTAAAAACTGTTTTTCTTTTCGTTTGTTTTTTTATTATCTCTTTAATTCAGAAAAATGTTTTTTTTTTGTTTGTTTTCTTAAAAAATTATTTTGTTAATTCAGAAAAACACAGCTTTTTTCCCCCAAGTGAGTACAATATACTTCCGAACGGAGCTAATGTTTATAGCAGAGTTTCCACCTATAGTGGAAGCAACAGACCGGAACAGCATGGAAGTATTACACTCATCTGGACAACCAAGTCTAATGTACATTATGTGGGATAACACTAGCTTACCCCGGATCGACAACCACAGTGACGACTTACTAACTAAACAGTCACAAAAGTGTTGTGCTTCAGGAGCAGAAAGACTGAACAGAAAGATGAAAAAAAGTGAATGTTTATGCTGTAGTTATGTAGCTATCTGTCTGTCTGACAGAGCAGCCACCCCATCGAGACAAATCCAGCGGCTGTTTTGTGTTTACACCATCTGTATTCATCTATACAGAGAAATATGCAACTTAAAGCATCTGTAGTTGCTTTTCCCATTTATAATCATTTTTGTGTGATCTAATACATTTCACTTTCAGTTTATAATGCATTATTTGGCATTTCTAATAAAAATTTTACTATTAGGCTTTTATAGGAGCCTCTGTTGTTATTCTGCAGGTTTCTACTTCATTCTTAAAAAAGGACCTGATGGGCAGCAACAGGGCAAACATCAGACTTTTACCTTTTTTCTCTGCATGTGCAAATTGAACTTTATGGGCATAGAGAGCTCAGTAATGGACAATTAAGACTCTTTTTTTGGCAGGAGTTGCATTACAAAGGCTTGTGATGAATACTGTAACCATTTATATTCTCCTGGGGCTGTTCTGCAAGACTTGATGGACTTTAGTGTAATTTGGCAGCAGTTATGAATTTTATGGTTCTCTAGATACGTTGTATGAATGAAAATGTATCTTATAAAGTCTGCATATTGCAGCTGAAGATATAGATAAATAGAATTAAGCTTGAAAGCTTGTTTGATCTTTGTTCCCCTCCCTCAAGTGTGCTAAAGCTCAAGTTTGAACTCCTTATGCTAAAGTGTGGATGAAGTCTCACAAGCTGACCCTTTGACTTGTCGCTGTCGTCAGTTATGTGGCTGAACCAAGCGAGACAGGGAAAACTCCTTTACTTCTGTTTTGTATGTATGAGCCTGGGTTTGGCTCGTTTCGTGGCGCACGGTTTCCCATAATGAGCACCCAGGGGACTTGTTGCATCGCACTCTTCACCAAGGTCTGAACAGACTTCTGCGATACCTCTGATTCTCCCCAGAGGCTCGAAACAGACTAAACACCAATTTCCATAACAGAATTCTCCAAAGCAGCATGATCAGCTCTGTCCTATGTTTCTATTACACATGAAGGGCAGGTGTATGTGCTAAAAGAGACGCTCAGGATTCATCTAAAAGGTGAGGGACATGTTCATGTCAAAGTCCTTTAATCAGATAAACGTCAGGTCACCATGTCCCAAGTGGGGGATCGAAAGATTGTTTTTTTATTCAAAGTAAGCTGCTATAAGAAATAACCTCTAGTTTTCTAAAAGCTGTGTGCTGTGTCCTTCAAGGAAAGCTAACCAAGCCTATCTGTAGCTAAAGCACATATTTCATGTTATTGTAAAAGTTGAAAGGTCAAAAACCTTTTCAGAAATGTTCAGCTGTTTACATCCAGGATATATACTTCCCTTACAGAAAAAACACATGTTTGCACATGTAAATGCACAAGTGGTTCACATGTGCATTTACAAGTGCAAACATGTGGTTTTGGAAAGTTTTCGTGCGATCCACATGTGAAGAAAATGTGGGTGACATATGTGGTTCACATGTGATTCTGAATTTTGAACCCATTTTTCTTTGGTTCCTTTTAAAGTAAATCTAAATGAGTCCTGTAGGCCGACTCTTTCGGAAAAAACACATGAATATCACATGTTTTTCTGTAAGGGTTGGCATATAGCATATAGGACAAAAAAAAAAGCGGCTAAAGATACACAATAAAGCGTTAGAACATTTTTTTCCAACCATAACTTTAGAAATCTGCTTTTCAGTAATAATTACAGACATCAACCTTGTATTTGTTCATGACAAGCCTTTGGGGAAGTCTGTGCAGTCATGCCCACGTGTAAAAACAGCTCCAGAATAAAAAAAAAGGCACATTTAAATTAATAAAGAAATAAATAATACACGTTTGAATTCTTATCAACAGCAACAAGAGTATAAGACTAGATTAATGAAGTGAAAAAACAAAAAAACAACAAAATTTTAGTTAAAAGAACACCTGCTTGAGCTGATGGGGAATCACATATGGCCAGAGCTGATCCCACATCCTAAGGCAAACCACTGCACTAATTACCAGTGAGTGAGCTGTTACATCATGCTCTATTCATTCTAAAGTAGCAGGTTCATGACTACACGCTTTAATACAAGGACTGTATACCTTCTTTAGTGAGGAACAGTTTGCAGGTCCAGAACACTGACCTCATTGAGCACCTGTGGCACTTTCAAACCCGACATTGGCGGGTAAATTGAGAACAAAATGACAACAAATCAGCTGGGCTTCATAATAATTTCTAAAAGTGTAGAAGATGTTAATGCTGCAGATTAATGCCCATAATTACAAATGGGTGTTAAGTTCAGGTGTCCACATGCTTTACTACACATGGCAGCACTGGAGCCAACAATTTACTGCTCTCAAGAGAAGAAACTGTTCTTATCACTGCAGACAGCTTTCCAATAAAACAGGTTGTACTCATTTGAAAACTACTGAACTGGTGAAATGTAATTCAGGTAGTTAAGTAAGACTGGGACACAACAATACCAAAGCAAAAGTGGACGTAGAGCTGCTATGTGAATGTTTTCTTTGTGTATGCTGTTTAAAATGAGCCCTCTCTGCGAAGCTGGGTTCACTAAACATCTGCTTAACATCCTGCACACACACTGCTTAATACAATGAGCCGATATGCCGAAGAGTTTGGAGTGTGGAATGGAGTGTGTGCCGTCCTCGCTCCCCGTGGAGGCTTCAAATGCATCACGCCTAATCAGAGAGGGAGACTCAAGCTCATAGTGCCGGCTAGTGCTGCATGCTAATCCTCTGCAGATGAAGACGCTAAGCTAAGCGCAGGCTGACAGCCGTGTGGTAGGAATGGCAAAAATGGCTAACGCCAACTGTGGAGTCACCTGTCTTCCTTTCACAGAAACACACACCCCACTCATCTCCATGCATTTTAGGTATACTTTTTAATGTGTGTAAGGAAGACTAGCTAACAACTGCATTAAAATCCGTCAAAGATCAGTCTTGCCAGCTGAAATTTGATTTGGCTGCTTGTATCTGTGTGTGTGTTTCTGTTCCTATGGGTATAAGCGTGTTTATGAAGGCATTTGACAATAATTCTAACAAGCTCCTGAGCTCTGAGGTCCTAAACACAGTTAGTGAAGTTATTCTTGCTATAGGAGGAGTTCAGGGAGTTCTGATTGCCGTTGTTTAGGCAGTTGAGGTGAAACGGAGTCACGGCCTTCTCATTAAAACAAAAACCTCTGCCGCTTTTCTCAGTGTGTGTTAGAGAGTGTGTCTATGGTGAGTAAATATACTTGTGAGTAAGTAAAAACATCAGTAGGTAGAGCGTGTAAGAACATCTGTGTGTCTGCTTAAAGATTTAGAGAGCTTGAAGCATCGCACACACCTACAGACACACAGAAACAAACAATCTGGCTATAGTTGCATGAAAGCACCCTGGAGAACCACAAAAGTCTGTAATGTCTGCCAGTCAGGAAAGCACTTACACAGAGCTGCCTGCCAATCTCAGCCAGCCACAGTGCCCACTGTTGAACCCACTCGCCGTCAATCACATTTCACCACCACGCCCACTGCCTGACAACCTGCAAAACGTCTTGCAGCGCCCAGCCAGCACCTCTAATTACCACTATCCCTACCAATTGCATAATATCTCTACGCTGACCAAAACCACAACTCCACTCAATGTAAAGGCTCTCACTAAACCTCCAGGTCCAGCAAAAACCCCACCTAATGTTAGCTTCCCACCTCCCCTCTGACATGTTACATCCCATTAACGAGGTGTCACCGCTAATATTTAGGACGTTAATTTGAGCCGCTGTGATCCAAACTGAGTTTGACAACTTTAATGACTAAACAAAACAGAGGACAAACAAACCTAAAGACCTGCCGCTAAATCATGACGGGGTAGTCTGCAGGGAGAGAGCTTTTGAAGTGGAGGGGAAACAACCAAAGGAAGCTTTTTATGTAGCTGCACCATCATTACACCGGGCAAGGTGAGACAGGGGCCTAATTAGGGCCGAGATTGATTGAAGTGGTTTGTTCCACACTCACAAACGTGGAACAAAAGGAAAGATAAATGGGGATGAGGCTGATGTACAAGGAGGGTAAATTTAAGGTGGTGACAAGCTGAATGTGATGAATGAAAAATAAAACAAAACCTGAGCCGTTTGTTTAAAAGAGGTGGGTGACAGCTCATTTTAAGAAAACTCCTCATAATTTACTTTTCTAAGCCACAACAAGCCATTTTAGATCAGCTTGGTTAAAACAGAACATGCTTCCTGACATTAAATGTGACATCACCTGTGGAGGAATTTGGGTAGTGAAGTTTAAATGGTTTCCAACACTTCTTCTCAGGTAGGCTACACTACACATCCTCTAGGACACAACTAGCTTCAGCTCAGGGTGGTGGGTTGACAAAATAGTAAGTCTGTATAACTGGTGTATCTAAAGAGACTGTTGAATTCAGATTTGCACTTAAGAAGGAAGCCAAAAGATCACCCTCTTTTAAATCTTTCAAACCAGGTTATTCTTGAGAACTAAGGCTCAGCTCATCGGCTCCCACCAGCTCTGGCCTCTAAATGACAGAGGTAGCACTCTAATATGAGCAGCCACCACTAAAAGCATGTCATTTTCGCCTGCTAATGTCAAGTAGGAACAGATCAGAACAGGCAGGGGAGTTAATAACATCCCCCTGCTGCTCACACTTACCTGAACTCAAACCCCCTGTTTGACCCACGCTGTTGTGAATACCAACTACTGACAAAGAGTGACCTGCATCTCGCAATCTCCTAAAAAGCAATGACTCATGATGAGTGGGATGGGAGTTACTAACATTTCACCTTTGTAGAATTTGCCCAGGAAGTTAAGTAGCCCTCCTCTGTCCAAGCACCATCTTTATTTTCCCCCACATTTGATCAACAGATGCTACATATCTCCCCCTAAAACCTGTAAATCCAGCGTTCTGTGTTGTTATCCTGTAGATGTAGACCCAAACCACATGCACACCTCTTTTTTCACAAAGCCTAGCATAAGACATTGAATGGCTTACTTTATCATACATCAGCAGGCTGTTGAACAGTCCAGAAAAAATAAGGTGTCTGCTTGATTGCTCTATTCAGAAAGGTTCTCTGCAGTAACTGCTTCCATTACTGACAATATGTATTTACTGGCAACAAAGTAAAGCAAATGCTCTGTGATGCTTGGAAAGCTTTTCTTTTTGCAGGCTGTTGTGGAAGAATTACTGGCATGAGAGCAGACAGAGACCACATATGGTCTCACCAGAGAAAAGAGAATCACCAGCAGAAAGACAGCAGAACAAGGCCGTACATGGGAGTCACCAGTAGGCAAGAGTTTGCTCTTGTGGAGATCTCCAAACAGGG
>JAOXYM010000025.1:4188864-4217258 GCA_028567055.1 Leptatherina wallacei
GTCCGAGGCTGCCGGCGGCTTAAGGCAGAGCACAAACCTTCTGACCGTTTCTGACTGACCACCGAATAACCGACACTGTCACAAGGGGTTCTTATACCAAAGGTAGCATTGAAAAAAAAACAGTAACAGCAACGTTATTGTAGTTAAGCTGTCCCACAACTCTGACCAACCTTTGCTCTGGGGACTCATTTATGCTCAGTGATAAACACGTATATGGTTCAAGTCTTCTGTACATCCTCTCTGTTTATTACGTACGTATTTCAGTCCTTTTTCAGAGAGCTTGTGGGAACATTGTTGCACAGTATAACTCACATGCAACCAGCAAAAGAAACAAAGAAGATGCTATGATGTGTGTAACGGCCACACAGAACATCACCGTCTACTATGCTGCCGCTTTAATGTCTCTTCCACCGTCATCATGTTTGCTGTGGAGGTGAACTCTGCACTGCCTTCTACTATAATTATTGCCCAACAACCATGCCAACATCAATGACCTATGGAAGTATGTGAGCAGGGCTGTTTGACAACGTTTTGGACCGATATACACATTTATGGATATAAAGAAAGCATAAAAAAGCCCTGAAGGATATTGCCAGGAAACTAAACATCAAGCATCAAACCTTTCTTAAATTTGACAGGAAGAATAATCAATGATGCTATGGCAGGGGTGCCCAAGTCCAGTCCTGGAGAGCTACTATCCTGCAACTTTTAGATGCATCCTCTTTTCCAACACACCTGAATCAGATGAATGGCTCGTGACGAGGTCTCTGCAGAGCTGGATGACATGCATGAGGGAATTCAGCCATTTGATTCAGGTGTGTTGAAGAAGGAATACATCTTAAAGTTACAGGATAGTAGCTCTCCAGGACTGGACTTGGGCACCCCTCGCCACAGCCCCACCTCTTCCTTAACCTACATGCACAAGCCCAATGCCCAAAAGCTTCAACAATGGCCGAGTGGAATGTTATGTGCTGCAGAAGATACAGAGCATGTTATTTGTTTTTTCTACGCATGCTTCATGTTTTATTCTTTGTTTTTTGTTACAGCACCACTTAAACCTCTAGTATGTTAAGCCTGTAAGTGGTTTTGTGTGGACTCACAAAAATCTTGAAACATTCATTCATTTTCTGTACCGCTTAATCCAATTCAGGGTCGCGGGTGGGCTGGAGCCTATCCCAGCAATTATCAGGCAAGAGGCAGGGTACTCCCTGGACAGGTCGCCAGTCCATCGCAGACTCTGGAAACAATTTAATCTTTATGGGAAAACTTTTTTTAAAAAATGAAATTGGTTCCGCCTCCATGTGGCTCTAGACTAAGCCTAAGATTGAGTGATATGGTTATCTGCTCCCGGGACAGTGTGGCCTCACAAAAGCAGGAAACCTCTCTAAACTAGGTGCTCTCTGTCAACAAGCTTTCAGAAGTTGACCAATCAATCGGAGTAGTGGCTTTTAAAGGAGGGGTTGGGACTTAAAGAGACAGTAGCTATAACAGCTTGTTTCAGGTACTGAAGAAGTCTTTTTTTTAGACCTTTTAATGTGAATCGGGCAAAGCTCTTGGGGCCTTCAAGGAAAAAAAGTCCTTTGAAACTGCATGTTGAATAATGCAGCTTTGTCAAAGTGAGTACGATCAACAACGTGATGAGATTAGAAATCTGTAGCTTGTACAAAGTACTGAAAGCAAGCTGTCACATGAGTGGAGGTTAAAGTTTACTGTAGTTCGTATTGAATTATCTGGACTCTAGAGATAATCATCTTTATATTATATCTATTGAGAGTGAAATGGTTTGCACACTGCTGTTTCAGATAGAACTGTATAACTTTTCTAACAGCGAGGGATAGTCAAACATTTGTTTATTTCCTAAGAGAACGATCGTATTTTCTTTTTCCAATATAAAATAAAAAAAAAAAAAATATTGTACCTTCAGGAATAAAGATATGTATAATTTGCGATGATACACATAAAATCAAGGCCACAACCTGTATGCTGATGAGGGAAATAAATCCAGCTTCCCAGAGTGAATAGCTAGGAGGCCTCTAAAAGAGGCTGGGGTTGTTTCATCCATAACCAACACAGCCATCAGCAGCAGAAACAGCATCTTTCTGTATTCCACTCATACACCCTGTTCTCTACTGCAGAGGCTAGAGGTCCACACACACTGTGGCTCCACTCATTACCTTGCTGCTTGGATGCCAGACCCCCATTCACCCCGCTCACACGTACGGATGCATGTGCACACATACACACACCGAATGAGACACTCAAACAGCGCAAGCCCTCTGATTAATCATCTCTCCTTAACCCCTCCCTCACCGTGGAGCCTCACCCCTCTGCAGGATGCAACGCGGTGTGTGAATTAAACGTGATCCTGATTCTGATTGGTACCTTCCGGAAGAAATGCTGTAACAGGGTAGCTTGCATTGTTTGACCCAACCTTGCAGATTTACGGTGGAATCAAACATTCAAGGCCTTCCTTACATTTCTAGCCAAACAAAAATGCTTTAGTGGTAGAATTCAATTCCCAGCGCATAGATGGGAGTAATTTAAAGTAAAAATAAGAGGCAATGTTAGCCTTATATATATACATTTAAAAGAAAATCATCCACTCTCCTCCACGTACAATAGCACAATAGCACAAGGTGACACTATGCTATTCCTCATTTCTCACCATTTCATCTGATTCGAGGAGGGCTGGAGGTTGCAGACATTTATTATCTCAGAAAAGCAAACTGCCATTTGTCAACTGAAGAAAACCAAAATAGTTCACATAAACAAATTGCAGATTTTCAATCTGTGATTCTTCATTTCTTTCACTCAAAGCTGCTGGATGATAGCTGTTACCTTGAGCAGGCAAACACGGTCAGAGGTCAAATAACGCAAAATGAAAATTCATTCCACATATTGCCTGAGTGCACCGTAACACATTATTTACACTTTGTTATTCCAGCGATTTGGACTGTAAATTTAATATGTACAGCCACAGTTGATTGCCTCCCTAAGCTGCAAATCCAAGCGTCAAGATTTGAATTAATACGATATGTGAAGTGAGACTTTTTGGAGGCCATTTCTCTGATATCAAATTAGTGTCTGAATACCTGAGCTCAAAGAGTTTTTGCTTCAGGTAACTCATCGAAATGAGTTTTACTTGAATGTAGATGTCCAGCTGCGAATGAAGAAAAGTCCTAATATCCTGGTATAAAGCCTGTAGCTGCTGTCAGTGTCCTGGGAGTTGTTCCTTTATTCACTGTCTGCAGAAAAGCAGTGAAATAAAATCGCAGCTACACTCTGTCTGAGCTGTGGTTGGTTTATGGATAAACTTTTCTAAATACACATATAATATTGCACCTGAAAACTATTTCTTTAGTCAGGTACTCCTTTTAACCAGTCCATACCTTATAGCTCTTCTGTGAATGCAAGCTTTGCAATATTACAAAGCCTAACATCCATGCCCAAGTGACACAAAAAACACTCTTCCTGACTGGCCTTCATTGAGGGTGCAGCAACATTCTCATGTGAAAATATCTGCCTGAGCTCTGTCTTGCAAAAAAGAAAGATTTATGAGGTATGAGGTAAAGGGGGTTGGCTTCAGTTGGTTGAAAAGCAATTTAGTAAAGGGGCAACAGTTTGTCCAAATAGGAGGATATAAATCAGAGTATATGGAAATCAAATGTGGAGTGCCACAGGGGTTAGTATTGGGTCCAAAGTTATTTACAATATATATAAATGACATATGCAAAGAATCAAAATTATTGAAATTTGTTTTGTTTGCAGATGACACCAATGTTTTCTGTTCTGGGGAGAATTTGCAGCAGATTTTGGAGGTGATTACAACAATAATAAATAAACTAAAACTGTGGTTTGACAGAAATAAATTATCACTAAATCTAAGCAAAACAAAGATCATTCTGTTTGGAAGGAGAAACACAGAATCACATGTAGAGCTGATCATTGATAATATACAAATAGAAAGAGTAACTGAAATAAAATTTCTTGGTGTAATCTTGGACCAAAAAATCTGCTGGAAACCTCAAAGAAGTCCCGTAAGAGCAAAGCTGGCAAAATGTACTGCAATTCATATAAAAGTAAGTCACATCCTGGATCCTAAATCACTACACATTCTATACTTCTCACTGTTTTTACCATATCTATCTTACTGCGCGGAGGTCTGGGGGAATATCTACAAAAGCACACTACAGCCGAAACTTCAGAAAAGAGCAATAAGCCGGACACAGGGAACACACAATTGAAACGCACATTGAAATTTTTGGACTTGGTTAAATTCAAAACGGTACAAATAATGTATATAGCAAGAAATAATCTACTGCCAAAAAATATCCAGAAAATGTTTGCAGAAAGAGAAGCAGGCTATAACCTAAGGGGTGATCTAAATTCAAAAAACCAAAAGTAAGAACAACAATGAAAAGCATGTGCATATCATGCTGTGGGGTGACTTTGTGGAACAGCCTGGAGCAAGAAATGAAGCTAAGTTCAAACATAAATATATACAAAAAGAAGTATAAAACCTTATTTCTAACAAGATATATGGAAGATGAGAGTTAAAAATAAGAAATACATAGACATAAGTTAAGGATATTCATACAATCCATGTGTATTTATATATATATATATACCTGAGTGTGTATATTATGGATGCAGTATGTATGCATGTATGTGTAAATATTATATTCATATATGATAATTATGAATATTGTGTAGTAATTACATATAGAAATTATGATGTGTAGGAAGGGGTGGGGATTCCAAAAAATGCATACTTCTTCCCACTCCTTTTTCAAACTTGTTTATTTTGTGATTTGATAATGAAATGTCATCATTATCTTCTTTGCAATTTTTTTAGTTTTAGTTTTTATTTTCTCTTTTGTTTTAATTTTTTTGTTCAAAATAGATTCACTCATTCATCCATTCATTAAAAAAAATGATTAGAAGACATTTCTTCAGCAAGAAAGCAATTTCCCTTTGTACGAGCATTTAAAGGCTGTCCATAGAAAGTCAGGAGGTTATTCTAACACTTTTTCTCAGCATTACAACCCCAACCTTTAAATGCATTTCTTTCATACTGACAAAAACTGTTTCCTGAAGAGAGCAGCGCATTGAGTTGGCTTTGCAAGAAAGGCTTCTTAAATGTTTTATTTCCTCTTTCAAAAGTTGTATGTTTTCTGGAGGACTTAAAGCCGGCCAAATGGTAAATCAAATAGACTCAATGAAGACAATTTTAATAAAAAATGTTCCTTAATCTTAATATCCAGGTAATGTTACCTAAAATGCATCTTGGCTGCACATTTTCTGTCCATGCATTGATCCTAGAAAACTGAACCATTCATTTATCAATTTTTTCCAAATCCCCCATCTATCAGAGGGCTATTGCAGAGACAAACAACTATGCATATCAAATTCAACTAGGATGAACAGCTGGGATGGGTAAAATTCAGATAAACAATTTCCAAATTGGGATTTCACTCCTAAACTAGAGTCACCAATTAACACAACATGAATGTTTCTGGACTGTTGAATAAAGCTGGAGTACCCAGGGAGAACATGTGAAAAGGCCCCAGCCTCAAGACTTTAACCAGAAACCTTTAAAATTGACCAAACATTGTAAATGGGGAGAGATTTTGAGCACCGTGTCTGAACCATAAAGCACCATAAAGCGTTTTTATAAATCTGATAAGTTCAGCTTGAAAGCAACACTACTAAAGTTTTCAACCTCAAAACTCAATTTCAGACTCATTTTTGATAAAACAATCGCATCCATTCTGCACTTTATCCTGCAGCACCACGAGGCTGAGAAACCACACTTCACAACTTTGTGTCCCAGCCTGAACAGCTGTGTTTTGTTTTATGGCACCTTGTCACAAACCAGCAACTAGATATCACAACACTGATTTGGATGCGTATCATGACTGTGGACATTATTAGAGGACGTAAGGAAAAGGACTGACTTATACTGGCTGGGGGGAGCTCAGAGAAGAGACAGTATGCAGGACAATGCTGAATTAGCCTTCATTAGGGGGCACCAAAGTGCAAAAAAAGTTAAGTAGTGCCTCTTTAACAGCAGCTTATTACTCTGACATCAGTTATCAATAAAGGTATTTTCTGTTCTACGATGCCTCACCTACCTATTGAGTTATCATTTGGGAATTAGTTCACTTAAGTCTTGTGTTAGTCCCACACATTAACTCAGATTTTAAACTGCGATATAAATGAGTACTGGTATCATATCCAGTACTTATGAATATAAACATCCATATTGATAAATGATTTAATTCATTAATATTTGCAATTTGATAAAGATTGCTCAGGTTAAAAAGGAGCAATTGAAAAGCTGAGTAACTAAGCTTAGGTAAGTTGCCTTCTTGGCCTCCCTTTGCATCCACTCATCCTTCCCTTTCCCTTTTTCATCCTCCTCTGTTTCGCTGTGGCTCGCTTTCCTCTCCATTTGACTAAAACCATTAGGCTTAGCGGGGCGAGCCAGCCTGGGTTAAATACACATAACCTCATGCCACTCCAAAAGGGGAAAGCGGCATCCCAGAAACGCTCACAAACACACACTTTTTCAGACACACACAATCAGTCGACCGCGGAGAGGTCCTTGCTGCTGCTTTAAGAGCTGTGATTGCTGTAATAGCCCTACAGAGGAGAGGAAAAAAAGACAACAGAGAGGAGCAAAAGGATTGAGAGGGGAATGAGTTGATGGATGGGTCTGCCTTCCAGGTCACTTAGGACGCTCCTCCTTTCCATGTCAGACTCTCAGGGTCACTATTACTGCACACACAAACACTCCAGCATGTTGCTGAGTGCGAGAATGCGGGCAGGTCCCACCACAATGGACAACATCGATTTTACAATATAAACTAATGAAGCAGACCAAACTCATCACAGGGAGCACACAAAAACACATACACAGGAGAAGCATGTAAACACACACACATATATCTTGTAAACACATACGACTGCTGTCCCATTGTTCATTTTCAATACACATACTGTAATTGCTGATGGGAAGATAAGTGTGTACATTACTGAAACACAAACCAATTATACTCACGCTGCAGCCATTCTCTGGCAGACAAACTTGGCTGAACACACAACTATGATAACCCTTCCTCACACACACACACACACAACTATCAAGCCTCGTCTGAGAAAGAAAGCGTGTGTCCCCTTGAGGCAGCATCTTTCCTCTCTCCTCCTCCTCTCCCCATTTCCTTGGTGACAGCTGTCATCCTGTCAGGCCTATGGCAGCTATGGCAGATCTGGCAGCCTATTCTGCTCACTGACACACACCACACACACTCAGACATGCGCACACACAATCGCACAAACCCTTACACTTAACAGCCCTTGCAGATCCACTTCTGCACCCCCCACCCCCCAAACCCCTCGTCAGCTCAACCACAGCATCCCAGCAAACACTCAACTCAACGCTGAGCGCTAACTAGCAAAAGTTCCTCCGGTGCAGCGCTTCCTGTAGACACAGATACAACCAACAAAGGCTAAAAAGTATACTTTGGGAAATCCAACCATCAGTTGTGAAGTGGAAACTTACAACTTCTAACACCACAGCAGCTTATAGCAGGTAACAAAGCATTTCATATCAATGCTTAAACATGTTAAATATATTCCATTAAATTGTTCCAATAAAAGTTAATATGCTCAGTTTTGGTCTCCCTCTCCTCCTGAGGTATATGGTTGTTAAGTGGTCCACCAAGCACACCACTGTTGTGAACTGGGAATAAAAATGGGTGAAGACAGGTCAGTGAAGCTAAAACTAAAGCTCTTAGATAAATGTCACACCCCTTTTTCTTCAAACCAGTCTGGATAAAGAGTTTGTCTCCTCCATAAACATTATTCATCTTATCATCCATGCTGCGGAAAGTTTTCTTATACAGATTTTGTATTTATGAGAACAGCTCCAAGCAGCAGTCAATATTCAACACTTTCTGCTGATGGATTTATGGATTTCAGCTGGCAAAAACTGAATGTTGAATGTTGTATATTATTCAGTAGTAAACACTGAGTATTATATATCAGCCTGTTCTGATGGCATCAAAAAGTTGTTTTATCACTACACTTTACAGTAATAAGTCTTCACATTGGGGCACCGGCAGCATTAACATCTACAAATCAGATATAAATGTTTTCATGTCATTAACCAAAGTGTTTCCAAATTATGAAGTCATATTTCATCTTCAAAATCCAGTTATGTAAACCTTTTCTAACCCTACCTAAATAGTTTTGATGCCTAAACCTAAACCTAGTTCTAGTGTTTAAGTAAGTCCAGGAAGTTGTGTTTCCTAAACTTAAAGAAGTAGATGTAATACACAAACCTAACCAACAATGTTGCTGAGACCATTGTGTTGGGGCACTGAAGCCAAAGCAGACCTTCTGAGTATTTTCTAATACTTTCTTTGCACCATTTTTAATGCTTGGGATGTTTTATGTAAAGCACGATGAATAGTGTTGAACATAAAATGTGCTATACAAATAAACTTGTCTTGCCTATTTAAGGGTGTATTCTTTTGTGATGATTGTCCCGTTGGTGCAGATTGTTTCAAGAAGAGCAAGTTCCTGTCAAGGTGGAAGCAGTTTGTTTGAAATATGAACATAAAGATCCAATACATCTCTTCTTTGCAACATCTCTAGTTGCAAAAATACCACCCAGGTCCAATGAGTGCATTTATTCAAATGTAAAGCTTCATTTAGGAAGTTTTGTCGACACATCTGTTGGAGGTCTTATTCAAAGGTCTTGTTCTTGAGATATCTGCTGGTGTCAAAGTGAACAAGTAGAGTAATTCAACGATGACTAATTTCTTCTTTGGTCTCAACGAACACCATGAAAATGAGTACAGGTTGCTTTTGCAGCTGCAAAATACTCCTGTAAACATGGCACAAAGGGCAGAATTCATAATCACAACTTTGGTTTGCAGCAGAATTTAGAAAAATCAGAAATTGAGGAGTTGTTTTTATGTTTTTGTTTTGATACATTTCTTCTTATTTGGATGGAGCTGAATCCATTGAACCAAGACACAATGTTCCTGCAGCAACAGATTTTCAAGCTGAGTCAGCTTTCTTTTTTTTTTAAATTGATCAGGCTCTGAAACAGCAATGAAATGTCTTCATGTAAAAAGGCAATGAAAGAAATTTGAAGCCACCTTTGTTCCCAGTCCTGTTCACTCCTTTTTCACATTTCATTTCTTAACAAAAATGTTATCAGCTGCAAGTACAAGCACTGGGCATTCATGAATTAGTTTTAGTTCAGTTTTTGTCCTTGGAGTCTGTGTTTTGTCATTTCTTTGCGCTGCTTTTCAATCACCAGTCTGAACATTTAATAACTTCTCCTACAATATAAGATTTGAGTCGTGAATTTAATCTGCTGTGTTATAACCAGTAGGGAACGTTAACATCGCACGGCCTTCACCACGACATGATCCTTCCATCTAAGACACTGTTTACATGTCATTTTCTCTCTGTGGCAAGGACATGAAGTTAAAATACGGTCTATTGGCAGGTTCAAGCCAAAATTATCTGTGCTGGCCTTTAACAGCACATATTGGTGCAACGTTTGTCTGCAACTCTACACCAGCCTGACACAGACTTGCTGCTCGGACACATTCCAGTCATGTACACACCTACTGCAGGATGCCAAACACATCACTCTGACTGCCCACAGTACACTGACCCTGTGCGGTATTACTGCATTTAAAATCTGACTTTTGAGTAGAGTTTATTTTCCGCTGGAACCTGTGACAGTTTGCATCATTTGTAATCTGATAAACTGTGAGGGATTTTACATTTTACTACACAAACCTGAACTCATTCATTCATTCATTCATAATAAAACTACTCAGAACTCCCATAGCATAATTTATTGTCATGTCAAGTTGACATGCTAACAATCTGCAGTAGATTTAAGATAATCTGCATCTTTCAGGCTCCATCAAAAGTAGCACCAACTCTGTTTCCTGTATAGGCTATGGCTGCGAATCTTTAAGCTCCAATATAGAAAAGATGCACAACGACTAAACAAACAGATGCCCACACAAGTAAACCGACCCATACACAACCAGAGACCGCTCTGCAAATGGCAACCGTTTGGAAAATGTAATTGCTTGAACTTTAGAGAAGCGACTGCAGCTTCTGAAATACCCATGGGAGCCATCACACCAACAGCACACTTGCACACTTCTATATTACACACACACAAATCCAGGAACCTCCCTGTGAGCAAGTGCAGTACTTTAAGTAGTAATAACTACTCTGGCTGTTAGGGTGAAGAGAGATTGGAAAGAGAGAGAAGAGAGTATGGAGAAGAAACGAGCACGGTAGAAAAGAGGAAGAAAAGGCAGCGCTTTAATCTCTATCAGTCTGTGTTTTATTCTTCAGGGCGCTGGGCAGCGCAGCTTTGAGAAAATGGCTCGTGAATGTCAATAATTCAACAGCTAAAGGAACACTTCACCCAAAAGTCTATCATTGGAGTAGCACATAATCACCCTCTGTTTGGCTGTACGTGTTCTGAAGTGGCACTTCAGCATTTTTACACATTGAGTTTCGTCTACGCGACAGGAGGAGTGTTACTCAGCCTGAGTAAACGCTTGTGTGTTTACTTCTGTCTCTGGAGGACAATTTTCAATCTGGGAAACAGCAGTTCGTGTCATAGCGATGTCATTAGGATAACTGTTTACCATTTTTACTACAAGCGCGAACAAGAACTGTATATAAAAGATGAAGGTAGCCACTGGGCCTGACATGTGAGGTGCATTAATGTGCATCACCACTGAGAGCTACAAAACATATCCAGTTTCATTAAACTCTCATTCAAAAAGCATCAACTTGTCCTATGAAACATGAAATTGGACAATACTTTCTATCTGTACCCTTTCGTCCAAATATGGTGACTTCTAGCTCCAAAACAAGCCCTTAGCATTTAACACTCACATGCTCAGTACTGCTAATCCATTGGAAACTTAGTACACAAAGTTAGAAAATTTGTGTTTGGATGATTATTTCACTACTTTAATAACACCAACTGGTGTTGTGTTATACATCGTTAGAAAGCCTGAGGAGTCCCATTTCTAACCAAGTATAACTTGTAAGGATAATGCTTCAGTGGAATGAGCAACACAGCTAAACATGGTGGTAGCACCCTCAAAATCCCCTGCAATATTTTCCTGTTAGCATTCACTCTTCCCTTCATTTTCTTGGTGGAAATGAATCTTCCACAGTTATAAGGAAAAATGACACATATTGGCCATTTTAACACTGTCAGGGAATCATGTGGAAGATCCAACAGCTTCCTTCTTCTCATGCTGGTCAATCTGGTCACATTTAGCTATGGGATGGCATCCCAAGATCAACCAGCGTGGTTGTGTTGGTCACTGCAGCATGTGTAAGCTCATCCTAGTATGTTCTGGAGAAATGGGATTGCCACTGGCTCCAAAATCTATCTATCATTTAGGTTCCCACACAGGTCCTGTGTGGGATAAATACCAACAGGAGAATGTTTGAAGTGATTTTGACACATTTTGGGAGCACTATCCGTATATGAAATTATTTGCACTGAACACACTGATTTTAATAATAAAATTACGTCTTTTGCTAAGTTTTAGAAACCTTTGTTTGTAATGGGTTAATGAAACTGACTAGATCAGTTATGTTGGTTAGACAAAAAACTGTTTTTTGGCTAATCTTGCTCTGTTTTGTTACAGGTTCTTAAAGTCCAGCACCCTCTGGGAAATTAAGTACTCCCCAGCAAACAACTTTTTCTAACTTAAAAAAAAAACTGGGAGTAACAACTCTCTGCTGTCTCTGATTTATAGTTGCACCAGTAACACTCTCACATTCAGCTGCGATTTGCCAACAATGCTGGGGGACTTTGGAACAAAAAACAGCTTTCTTGCAAGTCAGTTACAAACAGGAACCAACTTTCTGACTCCGACTCAGAAGTGTTTAGAGGACTTCAGCTCTCTTCGGGATCACTGCCTCTCTGTCGGTCAAATCAAAATAAGAAAAGAAAGAAAACATCTTCTACTCTGAGCTACTACCCCACAGTTTCATCACTGCATCAACACTTGATCTGAGCTAAAAAACAAACACACTAAGCTATAAACTGTTAGAAACAGGAACATCATGCTACACTTCAACTGCACCCTACAAACATCCCTGCATCGCTTTGTTAAGCAAAGCGGGTGAGAACATACACTCCATTCAAGTACTTTGTGTAAACACAGAAATGTATACAATAAATGCTTTCTGATATTGCACATGTAATTACTTGTTTTTCCCCCATTACTAAATCCCTTTTTAATACAACCACATATTACAGCAAAGCCTTATATTTTGTGAAGGTTTGGACCTGTTTGATGCTAAAATTGGAACTAAATCAAAGCCTTCATGTCAGAGAAGAAACAAGTTCAGCAATCGCAGGTTGAAACTGAACCTTTGGGGATGAAGATGATCATTGCCATGCTCTTTCTTTGTGCAAAATATCTATTATTGGTTCTGTCTGTGCTGTTGCTTCCTCGCGGGCCCAAAGCTCCAGAGGAAGAAGCAGCATTAATGACTTATTTGCAAATTGGTTATTATTCTGGAAATATAGCGAACATACAGCTCAACAGTACTTCTGCCCCTGCAGATGTTTTTGGCCATGACTCTGGGGTCAGCATTGTAGATGCTGTGGACTAAAACAAAAACAAGCAAAAAACAGCTCATCACACCTTTCCAAACCATGCAGATGGTGGAAATGTTTGCAACTTTTCAGTTGAATCTGGCAATTTTTTTTTACAACCCCCCCCCCCTTGAAAAACCAGAAAGTGAGCGAGTTAAGATTATAGCTACCTATATTGCACATCTGGATTAAAAAGCCAGACATCCCATCAAAAACACCCTGCAGCACACCCTCCTGGAGAGATTAGGCCCTGATCTACTCCGGAAGTCTTTCTAGGAACATGTTTGACTCGTGGGGATACAATTGTGTTTCCATGCTTGTAAGTGTTTAAGTGCAAGCGTTTGTGTGTGTGTACAGGGGTGTTTGTGTGTAAGCCTCGGGCTGTCCCCTCAGCACTGCGTCTGCATCGACCTGCAGTGGAAAACAGGCCTGTGCTCGGCCATGTAGGCCAGGAAGTCGATAGGGACATCAGAATGAGGGCAGCCGTCCAAAACGGCATCACAATGTGCCCAGAGGCCGCGCACCCCCGCACAAACACACTGTATACATACAAAAGGCTGGCCATTTTTCAAGTAGCCTCGGATTTATGGTTTATAAACCCCCAGATGGAGATTCATGTGTAATCTGTCTGCTTTATAGACATGGTTTCAAACCTTATGGACAGTTTTTGTGCTGGAAAAGCAGATGCTTCAGCCGTTGGATCATTATGTAATTGTGTATAATTGCATCGGGTTGTTGAGGCAAGGCTGTTAAAACAAAATGGCTCAATGTTATGGTCAATACAAAACAACAAAACATGAAAACCTTGCAAAAAAAAGCTTTACAGAACAGCCAGTTCAGACCTTTTCATCCAAATAGGCCCAGGAGGAGGAATCAAACCCTCCACTCTGGTGGCATTTAACACTTTGCTCCTCAAACCGAGCGACTGAGCACAGTGTTGCTGCCTGTATCAGCGCTTCATCTGACGGATTACTCCATCAAAGCACAGCAATAGTGTGTGAAAACAAAAAATGATGTCTCCACATTTAGTTGAAAAATAGGTCTGGTGCTCTTATCAGGCAGGAGCTTTGATAACTGGGAGCAAGTCGGTGGATAAGTTGGGCTTAAATCATCTTGGCTGGCAGAAAAAATAAATAAATAAGAACTTTGTTCTAAAAGGAGATATTTGAGAGGTCCCCCCCCCCCCTGCGACTGCACTTCAAAAATATACCTTCGGTGTGTCAGGGGATAAACAGAACATCTCTGTTTCAGTTTGATCGCATTTTCTAGTCGATCTATTAAATCTGATAAAGATCTCAAAAGTTGCAGAACTTTCCGAGCATGGAAATTTACCCTGAAAAAATAGATTCAAATCTAAATACAACTATCTTCAGCTTGTAATCATCTATATTTAAAACAAGTAAATAATTCATTTGAAGAGGCCAGGCTTCATAACATCACAGGCCTGGCAATGAACTAGCTAAGGTGCTAACTCACGCATCGCTGCGCGGCATCTTAACATCACTCCAGTTTGCCCCTTCTCTGAACTACTCGTCAGATGACTGTTTTCAATTATACAAATTAGACTTACTTAAGAGAGGACTTGATCACACAGGCATGCAAACATCCAGACAGATCACACGGCGAGCATCCCGAGCGGGAAATGGTGTGGGACACTGTAAAATAGATCTGTGTTGAGGGAAATGAGCCAAACAGCAGAGATTGCCACGGTGCTGTGTTAAGGTTCTTTCCAGCTCGTGTTAATGTCTTTCCGGTGATGCCTACATTTTTCTTTTCTTTTCCTCTCTCAGCTAAAGCCATCCAGCCTGTTTGATAAGCAGCAGTTTGGAGGAGCGAAAACACGTTAGCTCCAGCATCATCCCCTTCCTCCCTCCGTAACCTTCCATTGGGATTGAGAGGCCTTGAGGGCAGGTTATTACAGAATACAGAAACGCACTGTTGGAAGTACGTGCATGCATGGATGAGCAGCCATGCTCATGGGTGTGCTTACTGCACACATCCATGCACACACAAGTATTAGAACATCTATCAGAGTGGGGCTGATGTGCACCAGATGTTTGTGTTTTATCTCTTTTTTTTATCCTCTCGTCTCTTTTTTTCATCTCCGTGTTCCCTGTCGCTGCTGAAAAGGCTTTAGGACAACAGGAATCAATGGCTCAATTGACACCTCAGGTTTCGGCTTCTCAGGGGCAAATTACAGACCCCTGGAATAAGTGGAGGCGCTTGAAGGAGGAGAATCGGTGTGTTCTCACTTCTTTGAAAATGGACTTGGCCGTTCAGCAGACTGAGAAGCTGCCTGTCGATTTTCATGCTACTATTATCACGCGATGCTCCGACCTCATTCAAAACGCTGCATTGTGCAAAACGGCTGATATGTCCACCGATGCTGGTTCACAAGGGGCACACACACACAAACACACACACACACACACACAGGAACACACACACAGGATAAAGCGGAAACCTGCAAACGCCTTCACAAAGAGAAATCACAAATTGCTGAACTCAATCTTCCAGCTCAGTTTGGCCATGCTTCTTTTGAATAGAGGAGAGAGAGGAATAAAAAAATGTATATAAAAGAGATGGTTTAGGTTTCTGCATGCTTCACCGCTCCATTACAGCTGCCTGTTTACTCAAACATTTGTCTAAACACGGGAAATGCTTGACAATCTCCCTGAAGTGAATGCAAAGAAGGTGAATAGCAAAAACAAACAAAAGAACCCACATTTTTGCATGATCTCTGCCCTACACACCCACACACATTTTCCCCAGGCAGCAGGGATGGTCTCATTACATACACTCCAGGCTCTCCTGTACACCTTCACACACTTTGCCGTTCCACTTATCACTAATCATATTTTATACGATATATATAGAAATTTATAAACACACTCAGGCATATAGGGTCCATATGATACCAGCTCAGCATGCAAAGCTGCACAGTGGCTTCTTAATTCAGGGGGCAAGTCCATCAATGAATACAGGTCAGATTTTCTGCAGATCAGGGTTTTTCATGCTTGAAATCAAGACTTCTTCCAAACCATACAAGGCCTGTGATGTTGATTGAACATACAAAAATGCAATCATTCATAAAGACGAATCAAGGGTTTGGTTTAGTTTTCTTTCTGTGCATGCGAGATGTGTGCTAGGCTCCAAAGTTAACACCTACAGCAGTTATTGTCTCCAACAGAATCCGCTGCCCCTTTAATTTCCTGAAATGCTTCATTTATAGTCCATTTAGATAAATGCTCACATAGTGGCAACAAAGAATAAGCTGAATATATTCGTCCTTTTTTTCATCTTATAACTGATCAGAACAGGTTGCAATGTTTGGGGACTGAGAAAAACGAGCATTTGCCATAATTTAAGCTATGCTTGTAATGCTTCTATCAAAGTAGCACCTGAAGCACCACGAGTGCAGCTGTGTTTACATACCGACGTGCCTACCAGTGCTGTAATCATTCCACCGTACGCCGTCGCCAGCTGAAGAACTATGCATCATTGAACACTATGGTTAAATGTTGCCTGGTGCACCTTTCACCATACCCAATAGCAGTGTCGTTAAGAGAAGCCAATGATGCCATTATCCTCTTTTTCACAGCTGTTTGGCCATTCAGTATAGTCAGCAACAGGAAGTAGACTGAGCAATAGTTACAGCATCCATTGGTTTGTGTGTTACTGTTTAGAAATACTGATATTTTGGACATTTTGGAGCCAGATGTGGGCATATTTAATCAATACAGTGGAATTGGGGAGTGATACTTACCAATAGTATGATTCCAATCAGTGTGCTCATAAAACCATAAAAACGTACAATATTTGGATATAGCCAATGATAAAAACTATAAGCAGTATTGCTTAATGCCTTACATCTGTCAGGCTCCATCCATCTATTCATTTTCTATACCTGATTATTCCAGTGCAGGGTTGCAGGGGACTGGAGCATTTCCCAGCAACAACCAGGTGAGAGGCAGGGTACACCCTGGACAGGTTGCTAGTCCATCTCAGTCTGTTGGGCTCATTTGAAATGGCAAATGGGAAATGGACTCGACTTACAGAGTGCTTTTCTTGTCTTTTTTGACCACTCAAAGCACTTTTACATTGCATGCAGGGTTCAGTATCCTACCCAAGGATACTTCAACATGTAGTCTGGAGAGGTCAGGATGAAACCAGCGACCTTCCAATGGACAGACAGCCACCCTGCCCTGACACATCAGGTGCATTTCCACATCTTTGTAGCAAAAGTTAACCCTCCTAGAGATGAAGAACTATACTACATATCATAGACTCCAAGGCATTCTCCTTTGAGAATAACTAAAATACATTAATTAACCAATGCATTTCAGCCTACTGGTCTTTCTCAGGGGCTCAAACAGTGAACACCTTGAACTCAAAAATGAGTTCAAGGTGTCTTTATGGTGGAATTCCACCAATAGGAATTCTCCACCCATAACGGATGTTTCCATCAACAGTACTCCTCCCATAGGAAACACTACGGGAAAAACTACAAACTACAAATATTGATCCATAAATACACCAGGAGATGAGATTTAAAATGACAGCATACCCTCATTTAACCCCCCAAAACCCCACACTAATTGTCAATAGTCTTGTAATGCCGATGGATGACTGTTGTGGTGCTCCAAGAACTGTTTGGCCAGAAGAAAGTAAACATTAAATGTATAAACTGCATATCTATCTGCCATGCAGACGTCTCTTAGTTCGGCCAATGTAAAAACGTTACATCCTGACATTCAAACATATAGATACTACATTTGTACATTGTCTACATTGTGATTAAAATTATGACATTTGTTGGACCCCATGCTACATTTCTCCTCAACGCCATTATGTTTAAAAATTCTCTAGCCTATAAAAGCCCCGTAGTGTGCGAATAAATCAGAAGAATAATGACAGCTTTGCATGTCCCACCTCCCAAAACACTCAAGCTAAAACCTGGCAGCCTCTGCACAATCTTTGATATATTATAAATATGTTTTTTTTAACCATGAAATTGGCCAATTTGAAAGATATTGAATATCAGCACAAAGTATCAGCAGTCAGCAGCTTCCATCTAAAACGCTTGGCATCAGTTTCTGCCTTTAAAAGTCCATTGAGCCCTAAGGCGGCAGAAGGTAAATGGGCTGGGGGGGTAGGAGTGTGAAGAGGAGGGAGGGAAGCGATGAGGCCAATTGGATTGCAGTTGAGTTTAGGAGTTGAACCACAGACTGAAGGATGGAAGGAAGTCTGAGCTATAAAAGGGTGGATGAATTAAAAAGTGGAAATGTGGGCTGAATGGATGGATTGGATGAAGGGCACTAAAAGCAAGTGTGTGCGTGCGTGCGTGTGTGTTGGTTCTCCAGAGGTGCAGATTAGATCACTGTTATGACTGCACAAGCCCTCAGGACACAACAGATAAACATCAACAGATAACCTACACATTTATTCCCACCTCTGCACCATCATCACTTCCTGCCTCTGTTTCCTCCCTCCTCTCCTCTGAGGCACACTTCCTCCACCTCCATCCATTCACAATCACTAACTCTGCTCTTTTTCAGCCCATCCCTCCTTCTTTTCCTGCCCTCACTAACTACATCCAAGAGTCCCGGGGCAGTGCACTAGATCACACTTCTCAATAAACCCGTCAAGGTCTCCTCGGCAACCTCCAACTCCCGTCTCCCTTTAGCTCTCCGAAACACAATAACAGCAACTCTGAACGCCCCTCCCGACAATACACCCATCGATCACTTTCCTACGTGGAACACATACATCTATCACTCAGGTGGAGTTGACTGCAGGCTTGGCTCCCACTGAAGACTGCTTTGCTCTGCTCTATAAAGTTCTGCAAATGTTTTTATGTGGCAGACTCCAAACGGAAACAAAGATGTTACTTTCAGAATCTTTTCTGCTGTTATGAGGTGTTGCTCTTGATTTTTCTTCAAATTTAAATGTGCATGAGCTTTCTGGTGCAGATGGGGGAAAAAAAGAGGTATGCATATGAGGATTCCTTGAGTTGAGCCTCATAAATTCCCTTAATGATAGGTTCCATGCTTTCAATCTACAAGAAACGAGCCCAAATTTGGCACCAAGATGTCTCCTACTGGCTGCAGCTATACTGCCGTCAAAGGCTGTGGACTGTGGGAGAAATCATTAAGAATGTTGCGTCTCTTAACTTTGTCTCTGTGATCGTCAGGTATGTAAATATGGTTATCTTTAGCACGCATGGAAGGTGGCTGTTGGATGATGATGCTGCAGCTATAAACTCATGACTTTATCAGAGCGCAGCAACAGCCTTGAAATGCTTTTGTAAGTATTTCAGACCCGTTTTTAAAGTCTGACAAAAGAAACAGAAAATGTAGAAATGTGGCTGTATCATGGTGCGGTATTAATGGAGCACAGAGAGACGAGAAGAGGAGAAAACAGAGAGCGAGTTGAGCAAGTGCAGAATGCAAATGTGACATGATGACCACCCAACAACAAATCTCACCTTAAGCTGAAGTTAAAACTTAGGAACCATGACTGTGCATGATCCACAATGATTTTAGAAGATGATGATTCTTTAAACTAAAAAGTTCCGGGTCAATCTTTAAGCCATTAGACAAAAAAACCAGACCATATCTGACCAGAAGTGAGTGCTAAATGCAAATTGCTAACATTCAGGAATGAAAACACAGGTTGCAGACTGCTAAAAGATGTCTAACTTTTGGCATAAACAAACAAGAAACACCTTGAATTTTACATCACCTGCTTGTAATTCTTTAAGCCAATCAGAAAACAGACCTAAGTTGGTGCAGCTTCACCTTCGATGCAATTCAAATGACTTACTAGCATTAGCATACAATTCAAGAGCTTCCAGTGACATATGAATGCTCCTGGTGTCTATGTTGACATTTATTAGATCACAGTGAGTAATCTCCCAAAACTGTATTTTGCTTCTGCCCTCCTGGGAATGGAGTGAGCAGAGAAAATAAAAGGAGGAGAGGAGCTGTTACTATTGTGGTCTGGTTGAGAGGAGAGAGAAAAATACCTGTAACAGAGAGATTGTGCAGAGTTGGCCTCCAAAGGGAAGAAAGAGGCAGGTTGGGCAGACACGGGCAGCAGCTCTCTGACATCCTGTTTGTGCCCCCCCCCTGCATTACAATTCATTCTCTGCAAAAGTCAAGGTTAGACCTGATAGCTCTGCAACTGTGAATAGATACATGCGCTTTTGTGTGCGCATATGTGTGCCCACGTGTATGTTTTGCAGTGCCCATACAAAATAGATGTGGGAGATGGAAATGAAGGGAGTCAGACTGAGGAGCGGAGATGAAATAGACAGATTTATGGGAGGAAACATGGTCTTCACTCTGTCGAAGCCGGGCAGCACCCAACGGTTTGGGTGGAAAAACTGAGATTAATCCCTCATGCGGGGCTGGAGGTTTGCTAAGATTCAATTATAAGGTCAGGCCAGAGGCTCACAGAGGCTAATAGACTGTCCTAATATTCATTTTTAGATTCTTCTTCTTGAATATTTAATCACCAAAAAGATATTTCATAACCAAATTTTGTTTGCTATAATAAAAAAAAAACTACCTGACCTTTTGATACAATGCAATAAATTCAAGAAAATCACTGAATCATGAATTCACAAGCCTACTGAGATTTTCTTATATATATATATATATATATATATATATATATATATGTGTGTGTGTGTGTGTGTGTGTGTGTATGTATTTCAAAAAACATTTGTTGAACAAATGCAACTGAAAACAAGATGACATTATATTATACTTTTCCCCCAAATTTTTTACTTTACTCTCCTCCTTGATTTTTAGCAGAAAAAGTACACATGCCCCACTTGCTAACCACTTTCTCATCAAAGTACAAAACTGCACAGATCAACTCAACTTTAAGGAGTCAAGTGGAGTCTATATTTCAAAGGGGTAAGTGCGTAGTAGCTGAGGCAATTACAAGTTCTTTTCCCCTGAAGATCTGCCAACAAGTTACGCTGCTGTCAGCAGTTTTCTTCAGCGCCACTGTTGAAGCAATGCAACACTTTAGTCTCATATACCTTATTATGGTAATGACCAAAGTTATTTTCTGTGCCTTGGGACTAAGAAAAAAACAAAAACAACAGCCACAAAAAACAAAACAGTTCTGCTGAGTGTTTATTTTATGTAATCAAGAAGACATCACTTAAGAGTTCAGATATTTAGAAGAAAGCCAGGGAATTATAAGAGAAGCTTGGATAGAGGAGAAACATGAACCTCCACTGCCCAAAAGCTCTGGAATAAAACAAAACAACAGGGAAGAATTATTATTTCACTGAAATGGATCACCATTATTCACCATTTCAACTTACTGAAGCTAAATGTTTGCTTGCTTGGTACTCCTTGTTTACGGTACAAAAAAGGAACCTGATACTTTTTTTCTCTCGGTGTGAGACAGGTAACATTTTCTTTTGAGGAAAAGAAATCTTCATCAATCTTTGATGTACTAATTTTACGCAGATAACCAATATTTAGATGCTATAGATCAAACATTATGGAAATCAATTAAATAGTAAATAGATCAACATAAATCTATTTAACCTCTTTCTGAATGATTAGCTTGTTAGCAGCACTTAATCTTGTTCTCTATTTAGCATTCTTTCAACAGACTAGATGGAATAAAAAAAAGACTTTAAAAAAATGTGAAGGGGACTTTTCACCAGTTCTGTATATTCTGGCATCTTATTGATGAAACAGATATATGTATGTAAGTGGTAACCAAATTTAGTGTAAAACTGCAATAAAGCCATACTACATAACTTTCAAAACTTAAAGCTCTGTGCTTCTGATGTACTTTAATGGCACACTGACATTCATTATGCACATTCCTGGAGCATCCCAAGGCTGAGAAATCCCACTTCCCAACTTCCTTTCCCAGCCCAGACCATTTTGTGACGGCTGTGTTTTGCTTTACAGCACCAAGTCACAAGCAACTGGATATCAACACATCGGCCATTTTGAACATGCACGGCTGATTGGGCAAAGAAATGCAAGGGAACATCATTAGAGGAAGTGAGGAATAGAAAGGCAGAAAGTGACGGAGCAACAGATAAGACAAAAGTCAACATCTGACTGACTTTTACTTGCTGAAAAGAGAACTCAAAGAAGAGACTAAGACAGATGCCAAATTAGCCTTTGTCAGGGACACTGAAATGAGAAGATCTTCCAGAGTTCAGTGGTGTTGTTTTAAACTGCTGAGAATAACTGTGCAGTATGTTGAGCATCAAGAGTTTACTAGTCAAGATTCTATCTTGATCCCAATAAATGCATTATGAAAGCAACTGGCATCACTGGACATCATCCATCCATCCATCCATCCATCCATCCATCCATCCATCCATCCATCCATCCATCCATCCACCCATCCATTCTCAATAAAATCAGCTTCATTGTGTACAGGATGCAGGGACATCACCACTACTCAGGAAAATCAGGGTACAAAATGTCACCTCTACGTTTGTCAGCCACAAACAGACTGGGACATGAATACACACAAAACACCTACACACACAGCCCTTTAATCTATAGATTATTTCTTGCATATATTTATATTTAGTGCTATTTTTTTATTTTTCTAAACATTGACAGAAAGTGATGCTTACATAATGACAGAAAGTAACAAAAACATAATGAAATATTCGAACACATGATTGGCATTGATGTCTTCTCTGCACTCTTCAACTCTCTCCTAACTCCCTGTGGAGTCCATATGTGGGCTTTTATTTGTTTTTTTGTCTATTCAATCTGAAAGCAAAGACTAAAGTCACTGGAATATTGTGATAATTAATTCATTTGATGGCTCAGATGATGCTTTTTTGTGAGTGTGAGCAAGTTTTCACTTCATGCATGCACAGATTCATGTGAATTTGAGTTATCCTGCTCTTTGAAGGCCTTGCACCATTTCATAACTTTGACAGAATTCCCCATGCTGTTAAACATCAGAATTCCTTCATCCTAGCAAACTGTGACTGACAATGTGGTTGTCACACTCCAAAAACTGTCGTGCAAATGTGGATTCAACAGTGGGATAATAGTGTTCACAATAACAGAGTAATGACCAGCACATGAATTCACACCATTGTTAAACTAAAACTGACACTAATGATGGAAGTTCACAGTAACCTGTGTCTTGGTCCTGTAACAACTTGGTTGGATTTTTTTGGAAGACAATACATTTTTTTATCATTTTGTTGTATTATGGTGTTCATATAAAATTGCCTGAGACATATAGCGAGGATTGTGAGTCAATTTTTTATGTTGTGGAATACTGTTTTAACTTGATACAAATGAAACATGTGTAGTTGAACCATGTGAATAGAGAGAAGCAGAAAAGATAAAGTAGGCAGATCTTTTACCTGAAACCCATATTGGAGGCTTATTGGAAACATTGATCATTGTGAGGTACCAAATTGCTGAGGATAATAAAGAATTGATTAAGGCAGTCAAGAGAGAAAAATACATCAACTAGTATGCCAGTGGCCTGTACAGGGGTCCAAGCAAAAGTATACATGACAAAAAAAAAAGAAGAAAAATTTCAATTGTTTTAATAATGAAAACATAACAAATATCATACTTGATTATATATAAGTGACAGACTGTTCCACATCTATGTATTACCATTATCTAAATGGTTTAGCTACTTAGGAGATCAACAAGCTCTCTAACTGAAATGACAATTATAGGTTCTATAATACACATTATGGGCTGGATCTATCAAAGGTTTGCACGTGTTAAAACATGTGCAAACTTGACAGCACATGCAAAAATATGTTGGAGCTGATTTATTAATGGGACATGCTAAGGATTGTGCCTCTCACACACCCAAAATAACACACGCACTCTATTTTGCACATTTGCCTTGAATGAATATGCATTCTGGATGTGAATGTGCAAAATACTGGGAGGAGTAAATGCAAATAAATTAGCTTTTACTAAAATTTATTAAAAGTTTGGTCACTGCTTCTGCACCTATATTTAATACTTTTGAAAATTAGGTGCAAACTAGCTGCACTTTCAGGATGAGAGCAGAGGGAGCCTTCTGCAGGATTGAAGATGCCCATCAGTCTGATTTACACTATTTTCTGATGATTGGTGGAGTCAGCACATTTAGTTTTCATTCTTAAATTTTATAATAATCAACACATCAAAGGAACACCGCCATTCAACTTGAGTTTATATAAACGAAACTGAATATTCACCACTTAGCTCAATGGTTATTAAATCTGACATTAATCATGTCTTTCTATATTCACGTTTTTACTCGTATCACCATTTTAACTTAGATACGCACGGTGCGCAGTGCGCTCCGAACCTGGAGGCTGAAGGAGAGCTCCAGCGAGCTGCTGTCCTTCTTTTACCTCCTGTGCGCTTTTCCCATCTCCAAGTCGCTCGAGACCTGCTGGTATGGAGAGCCCCACCACCTGAACTCCACCATTGATCCTTCTCGCCGGGACATAAATGACCATTGTTACTCTACTTACAGTGCTGCCGTGACTGCAGTGTCACAGAAGACGCAGCTCGTAGTAGATGTCAGATCATGTTCGCACAACACAGGCAGCATCTCGTCATCCATGTCTTCATAAACTAGCGGCTTTTGAGGCTCTGCGGGGATACCTGTATAATTTTCATTTAATATATTTTCTTTCATTTTTTCATTTTTGTCTCTTCCACTAATATCTCCATTTCCACTGGGTCAGTTTAATTTTGTGCTTTCTTCTTTCCAAACGTTTGAACCTGCCAACATTTGTGCAAGCAATCTTAGTAAATCACCCGCAAACCGTAGTCCAGCCCCACGCGCAAAATTCTAGGTCGCACAGGAAAATTACCACACGCAAATTGGGACCTTGATAGATCCGGCCCTTTATGTATAAAGTGTATGTTGTTGTTTCCTAGAAACAGTCATCATCCTGTCAGTTGCTTTGGTTGCATATAAAAACAACACACTATTATAAAACTGTTCCCTTCTTCATCTGGGCTAAAATGAACCTTTATGCATGCTATTTTTACAGTTCGCACAAAGTTTTTCTCATAAGTAGTATAGGTTCCATATTCTTTTAACCTAATTGTAAGTTGGCCTACAATCATACAGTCTGAAATACAACAAATCTACGTGTTCAGTGCGTTAAATCACAGCACTGATTTTTGGTTTTTGGAATTGCAATTGCTGGTCAGAGAAACTTGGTAAATGCCTTTGTGTCTGAGTCAATTACCACTGTTCCAAATATATTTCTGTAACTTTTAAATTTATGTACAGGGGTATATAGATGCCCAATTTCTTTGTGATTGCAATGAGTGTGTTGGCCAATATGATAATGCTATGATGATAATGAGCTGAGTTCTCCCACGTCCTTGTTTATGTCCAAGTTGAGCAGATGACAGCGCCCCAAGGTGTACTCATATAACAATTAGCAGTCCAAATACTGTACACTGTGCCCTGAGGATGCTTTATGAATATTTCATAGCATGCAAAAGAGACGCTGCATGTTAAAGAGAACTAAGGGGCACCAAATGTCATACTGGAGGAGGGAGCTCATCATGTTCAGTGATGTTTATTAGAGGTTGAGGGGAGGGTTGGGGAAAGGGATGCAAAGCTCTAAATACAATTCCTGGTTCTGTGTTGCTCTGCAGCCCAATGTGGTAGATGAATATTTGTAGACAATGTGAACAATGGGGAAAATCCACACCTGAGTCCACACAGATATACACTACAAATGTATATTCTGCATATTGTGAAGTATTGCACATAAATCCACACTGCAGTAGTCTTTATGTCTTGAAATACATTGGACAATAAATAAAAACACACCTTCCTGTACAGTCATGCAACAAAGTTTGAAAAGGATTACATTGATACTGCATGTTTTCAACTTCAGTATTTATATCTTTAACAAAAGTTGCATTGTGAAAAAATGTATTTACAAGAGGATATGGGTTGCTAAGACAAGCTTTTCGCCCAAAGTAATCTTGTCTCTCCCAGAGCTGCATAAATGGGACATATGGCGTTGGGCTCGGTATCTTCTTGACAGAGCTGGAGAAGATAGCTGGGGAGCTTAAACCATTGCATTTGTGACTTGGCAACAATTAACAGTAAAATAAATGGACATTTAAAAGCATGGATAGAGTTGCAGCATCCTGTGAGTTCCATTGCTTATGTGACCTTGTGAATCATAGGAGTTAGCAAAAAGGCAAAAAAAAAGTATTTTTGATGCAAATGCAACTAAATTCACACAATCATTTGTTTACTGTCTTATTCTGTTGCCTTGTTGTTTGTTTGGATTATTGTTGAATTATAGATCAGCTGCCCTTAGGTTTCATCCTAACATGTAAGAGTTTAAAACGGAATGCTGTAATGTTTGAAATGACAGAACAACACGCATATGGGAAACATTAAACCCAGGGTGAAAACAAACCATTCATTTAATATTTTAGACACACTAAATTCAAAAATAACTCCACAAACTAACACTCCTACACTGACAAATATAAGATTTTCACACATACAGAACATACACACACATGCATGTAGAGCCTCTGGTGTTATATTACTCATTTCTCAACTGCTGCCCACTTTCAACCTTCTACTCTGTGATTCTGGGTCAGTGTCTCAGTGCATGTTCCTCTGTGTCTTTGTGAAGAGAAAGGCAGCCAAATATGTTTTCTCACAACATTTTCACACAACCTCAGTTCCATGTTTGTTTGCCAGAAGCCTTAACATCCCTCTCCCTTAGCTGCCAATTAACTTTAATTAATGAGCCACAGTACTTTACCTGCTAGCAGTGATATACTAATCTAATAAAATTGTAAACAGAATTAAACAACACAACTCAGTCATGCTGTAGGGGGTTGTTCACTATGAGCTGGCAGACTTTTCAAGCTCTGCACGGCTGCAGTTAAAATGACGTCAAAATACGTGGATTAGAGAAAATACTGGAAAGCTGTTTCCTTTTTTTAACTCCCTGATAAGAATGTGTTGGGTTTTTTGTTCTTTCACTTCACTGGTTGAAGATTACATTTTGTAAATTTTGTTGTATATAAAATCTCCCCCACAATTCCATTTGAATTACAGTTTGTAATGCAAAACAAAGGGAAAAACACCAAGGGGGTGAATACTTTTTGAAGGCATTGTATCTCAATACGCATTGCATTAAAAGTTGCCAATGATGCAAAAAGCACAAGAAGCAGAAAAAGATTAATTCAATTAATGACATACAACAGTAACAAAAAGATACTACAAAAGCAAAACAAATCATTCAGAGATATAGCAGGACCATAAAGTGTGACTAAATCACCAGGTTTCTTTGTTTTGTTGTTTTGTTTTTTTTGTTTGTTTGCTTTTTTTTAAAAAATGATTGAAATGCTTGGCAGCATGAAAAGACCTGGATATCTGTGGAGGGCATCGGTGGTGGATGATCACAGGATTTTTTCCATGTTAAAAAAAGCTTTTTGAAAACGTCAAGACAAACAAAGAACACACCAGGAGGTAGACATGTGATTATCCAAGCCTATTATGAAAAGAAGACTTCAAGAGTGCAAATACAAAGGCTTTACCATCAGGTGCAATCTATTTATTATCCTCAAGAATAAAAGGGCATGATTAGGAAGAAAATAAACTTTAAAAAGTGACATCAGTTGCAAAACAGATTCTTTGGAGAAATTAAATTAAGACTAACCTGCAGCCAAATGATAGGATGGCAAAAGAGAAAGCTTGAAAATGGCTGATGAACACTTGTAAATTAAGCATGGATGTACATGGCTTCCAACAGCACTGACTCACCGGTGTTAATCAAGGATACAACAGAGGACAAAAGCAGCCAAATGAATTTTGAAGAGAAGATGTCTTGACTACCAGATTCAGTAAGACACTGACCCATATTGAATACATCGCAGTAGTGAAAACATATGAAAGGAAACCAGATGTTGTGAAAAAGGAAAATCTTCTGGACCTGTTTATGTAGCAAGAAGAAGGCAGCAAAATAAGCTTATCACATAAAAATAGAGCAGAGAACTCAATAAGTCCAGCATTGAGGTTAATAGCTATATGAATCATTACATGTTTCTTCCATTGCATTAGAGATTCATAGGTGATATCCTCATGAGGCATTGTCATGTTTCTAGAGGTCCTCCACTATACTTGTTCTGTCACCTAAAGCAAAAGCATCTTCTCGAGAAATACATTCGTGATGACATGAAACCTTCAATCCCTTCTTCAGACCTCCTCCAATGTCACTGTTTCATATGATTCATATCCTCATAGGGCATAAGAGGTTGCAAACAAAAGACACATGAAATGAAATTAAATATACTTTATTTATCCCTCTTAGAGGGATATAATTGTTGTAACAGTTTTTTTTGTTTTTTTTTGTTTTTTTGAATAATGATAATGATGATACAAAAAAAATTTAATTAGAAGATGAAGATAGGGCTTTGTTCTGGAGGGTGATGGCTGCTGGCAGGAATGATCTCCGGATCTCCGGATCACTAAACACCCTGTTGTTTCTTCACTGTGATATGTAAAGGATGTGAAGAATTGTCCATTATTTTGAGCAGCTTGTGCAGCAATCTTCTCTGGACAATCAGCTCCAGCGGCTCCAGAGTTATCCCCAAGACAGAACCAGCCTTCTTGATCAGTTTGCTGAGTCTCTTACAGTCTCTGGTTCTAATGCTGCTGCCCCAGCAGATGG
>JAOXYM010000025.1:4217358-4231025 GCA_028567055.1 Leptatherina wallacei
TACTGAGATTTTCTTATATATATATATATATATATATATATATATATATATATATATAATAAAGAGGCCATTAAAATAGCTTTTTAATGGCTGAATCCATTAAAAAGCAGCAACAAATGTAGTCTGTTCACTTACACAAGATGCTCACATTTTTAAGAGAAATGGGACATTCATGGCCAATTTGACCCCATAAAAATCTTTATTTCTCTGCCATTCGCTACCATGTAGAGTCTGCAAATTCTCCTTCATTCACCTGCTGATTGAACTAACTCTGCTCCTCTTGCTAGTATTAAGAGATGATGATGTGTAATCTTTCTGGGAAAAATCCTTTTTCTACCATCTTATTAATGAACAACAATGATTCAGCCTTTTGAAAAGATTTTTCTTGTCCTTATAAATATCAAACACCTATTTCATTTTCCTCTGAGAAGTGATTTAATTCCCAGTTATGTTTTGTCTTGATTGGTACAAGAACATGAGCAAAAACAAACTAATGAATGCCACCTAGCTGAACTTAATCAGCCGTAACAGCGAGAAGACGGCTTCACAGCGTCGGTCGCACCACCTGATAAGTTAAAGATGCTGCAGAAAAGAACCAATTAGCACCAAAGGGTGAAACAAAATCCAAAATGAGGACACGGTGGATGGTCTCTTTGAAAAGCAAAGACTGTAGCAGGAGATGTTCTGCACGCTGATGGCAGGTGGTGCTGACCTTTCCGCGAGCTTTGAATGCCATGTGATCAGACCCTTGAAGTTTCAGTGCCGTCGAATGTCACCGGGCGGTTCTCACGTGGTGGAACCAGCCCAGCAAATGTATGCAAGAGGCCAGTGTGTGAAGTCTGCACGAGAGAGATGTTAGAAGGCCAGAGGTGATCAGTGGGAGTTTTATAACAGGAACTGAGGCGCCACAATGAGCTACCGTTTTTAATTTGATGATAGGATGGAGACAGAGGGGAAGCAGAAAACATGAGAATGGGTAATAACGTTCAACAGGTGGAAGCCTACCTTCAGATCTGGTCCGATCTTACACAAATACATTTCACCTTTTCAACAACACAGCACTTCGTGACATGCAGTGTGTTCATATCATATGCTGGCATCAGAAAACAATGCCATTAATGAGCTAATTTGCAGATTTGGCTGTACAAAGACCCGCAATCCTCCACTGCAACAATGCAGGAACAAAAGACACAAAAAAAACAGTAATAAGTTAGTGGAAGAGACGTTTGTTGCTTTCTGTGATACTGGTTCATAATTTTAACATATTACATACCTCCAGCCCATGATGGGGAGCTAAGTTGGGGTTTCAGGCAGAACATTTGCATGAACAGTAAAGCTGAGCTGTTGTTTTAGCTCAACGTGGACATTTAACTGCACAGGAGGGATCTACTTATTGACTGATAAATGTCAGACTCCCTTTTCAGCTTGTTGGCGTTGGCCTTCTTCCAGCTGACCTGTTAAGTCAGGAGCCAAAACAACTGAAAATTGATCTTTAAGTTTTACTTGTTCAACAAATATCATGTTCATTATAACTTTTGGTCATTTTCTACCACCAGTGTGCGAATCCATGGGTGGAAACTGTGCAGACCCCTATTTATGTGCAACTGAATGTACACATGAAATAATTACTGGACGTCCAGCTGCATTATCTGTGTTAAAAGTCCCATGATGAGAAATGAGTCTACTCTTTAGTAGACTTTAAATAGGACTAACATGACTTGACATGTAATTTATAAATCTGGTTTAAGTCAGACTAACAACAGATTACTATTCTGTTGTAGAAATGTATCGGAAAAGTTTGTATCTGTTCCTATGTTCTCTCCTCATAACATCACTATCTTAAAAACAAAAAAAACTTTAGTAATGCTCTAACATAATGTCATCTAATCTAACACATATATAGTATAATAAATAAAATGTATTTATTTATTATTTTAATCTACTTTAATTCATTTCAATTCAATCTCTCTAAAATTAAACACCAAATCTGAAAGATTAAAATAATTTCTAAATAATAAATGGGTATAAAGTAAGTTTTGACCCCTGAAAAACTGGCAAGTCCCTAAAAAGAAGCACACAATAGTTGGATTGTTGACATTTATAGCCTTATAAACATTTTTAAATAAAGTATGTACAACTGGCCACCAGTGAAATGACTTCAGAAATTCTATCATTTGTTTCGAATTAAACTTTTATCATAGTGAGAGATTCTGGATAAATAATAATCTAAAAAATATATATATATAATTAAAAAAAACACTGTGCTTGTGATCAGTGACTAATATTGTCAGGTGAGTGCATCTCTCTCTGTATTCTGATGACTCTTTCAGCTGAACACAGCCACAGTCCACAAATGTTGCTCCTAATCCCAAATACCTCTCCTTCTCCACAATAATGAGCTCCTCTCAGACTCAAGAGTTGACAGAGGTAAAGCATTTAGTACGCTTGAATGGAGAGGGAGGGAGAGAGTGAGACTGCAGAGAGAAAGGAAGGAAGATACAGGCCAGAGAGGGATAATGCAAAGGATGGGGGGAAAAAGGGTAGAGAAATCCACTGAGACATGCATGAGGTAAGCTCTCCCTCTGGCAAGGCACAGTAATGCCATAGCATAGTCCAAATGCAACGGCTGACAGTTGACAATGAGATGACGAAAGGGAGCAAATGATAGAAAAAATAAAGACAGGGAAAGGGATGCTAGAAAGGAGAGCTTCAAAGAAACTGTGTTTTCTTAGTCACTTAAGATTTACTTAAGGTTACTTCCCTGCCTTTCGCTGCAACTCAGGGACATGACATGAACAACATAGTGTTTGCATCGGTGTATATCTGTGTTTACTTGAGTAGAAACGTGTGCATGCAGCACAGAAAAACCCACGCTTCATTCGTTGGAAGACCCAATGATGAAACGCTTTTCTCATAACAACACAACTCTGCATTATTCACACATACAATTCCACACAAAGCTCTCTTTTGCACGGCTCAATCTGTAACGTGGAGTCGGTGTGTAGCTGTGTGATCTGTTTAAATATGTACTTGACTTGAATGAGCAGACCAATGAGCTGCAGGCTTACACACTCATACGGTAATCAAGGCAGATAGATGGAGATGCTCAAGTGCACTTAAATGTTCCAGAGCAGGAAAAACTCCAATCTATCAGAAAAAAATGATCTGATCCGGTGAAAAGAATCCGACAGGATGGAGGAGAAAGGGATCACGGGGAAAAGAAAGCAACAGGATAGACGAAGGAACAAGGCTTATCACTTCTAATGCCTCTAATAAGACAATCATGAGCAGATCATCAGCTTGGAGAAAGAAATGTGCACACAGATTAAGGAAGATGCATGTTCAGGCACACGTTATGCTCCCAAACACAAAGCAGCATCGCATTTCCTCTCTGTATCTGACTTCTGTGCCTCGAATAGTTCCCTTTACAGTATGACATGCACAGCAAGTGTCAGCTCAGATGTGTCAAATGATGCAGCCTTCTGCTGGTGTGTGGCACTTAAAGGTCAGAATACGAAGCGGGAGATCAAAATTCCTTTCTGTGAACGCTGTGAGCTAAAGTCTGGCTCCATCTCCCAGCTACCTTCCATCATAACTGGCATCTGCAACTTGAGTTTGCTCTTGCATGGTTTTAATGCAGACGAATGTCCTCCAATTTGTCTATAATCTGACATCCATGAGCTAAATGGTGTCAAGGTGGGGTTAGGTTTCCATGAACGTTGCTGGAAAATTGATGGTGCTCAAAGGTAATCTGAAAAATTAACACCTAATATTATAGCTACTCTCTTTCATGCACTTCTTTGTTAATGCTAATACTGTGATTAAAGCTAGCCAAGTACAGAGCCATTAGTTTGAGACCTTAAGTTTAAACCTTGATCGGCTCACCCCATTGGAAAGATTAAGACCTAACAGATTTGTTAGGTCATGCAGAACCTGCAGGTAAAAAAAGCTAATTGTTCAATGTTGTTCTAAACATCCCTTAATTATCTAAAATCTTAGCACAAAAGGTTTATAAAACATATTTTCGGTTGATTATTTCTCCTCTTTAACAACACCAGCTAGTGTTTTATTAAACATAATTAAAAAGCCTGATTTGTCACCTTTACCAGAAGATATAACCTGTAAAGATCATGCTTCTGTGGAATGAGCAACATAGCTAAATATGTAGGCAGCACCTCTCAATAAATGCACTTTATCCCCTGAAATTTTCTCTTGTTGGGAGTCAGGTGGTTGCCAGTCCCAGATGTAAAGCTCTCCCCCAACAACTGGTTGAGGAATGGGATGCAATCCTACGGCAAAATGCGACCAGTGAGAGGAGGAAGTAGCAAGCTGTGATGGCTGTGCATGGATCTACCACCATACTAAGGTACCTGACACTGTAAAAGAATAAGGTGTAAAAAGGACCAATATGTGTTGTTTTTTCCATGTTACTCAGGGAGCTTTTGGAAACACCTCCCTCACATTTAGCTGGTTATTCACTCCACAGAAGCATGATCATTACAAGTTATACCTCGTTGTAAAGTTAACTAATCAGGCTTTCCTATGATGTATAACAAGACTGATTGGTCTCATTAAAAAGGGACAAATAAATTACCACACACAAATTTCCTTACTTTTTGTGCTAAGTTTAGTTCTTGCAATCAAAAGCTAATATTTTTATAAGAAATACAATGTGTTATCTGATGACAAATGTTCCATAGAATTTAAATTAAGCTCATGCATAAGTTCAGTAAGGAAGATCTGTTCCTCCATGTTTGCTCAGTTTCTAATATATTGACTTTTTGTCCCTCTTCACTTTGTAACTTCCATTTTCCCATGCCGTTAAACTCATCTCATTCATATCAGATCCCTATTCTTTAAAACCACCTTCCGCTCCATCAGTCCCCCTCCAGGCTTTGGGCATGTCTCTCCTTCATGAAAAAGTTGCATTGGAGTCTAATACCTGTTTCAAATTCAAATCTTTAAATGCGGTTTTATTAATTTTATTCTAATTGCAACATTTTACAACGAAGACTCTCATTCAGATACAAAATTGCTTCTCTCAGGGAGTCCTGGTCAGGATGGGAGCATTCATAGAGAGGTTTCACATAAAAGGACTATTGCAAAAGTTCTTAAAATACCATTAAAAGTATGAAAAGATATGAGTGTTACTAAGCTGAAGATATTATGAAACTCATTCCTGCATAAAGAGCAAAGGAAAGAGTTCATGATTCTGGTTAGAGATGTAGTATCATACTGGCTGGTGTGATATGAAACAAGGATTTAGGAATTTAGGAAAAAATTTATGCAAATAAAGTCTTTTCAATAAACTGCAACATGCCAAAAAATAAGTCATACAAGGAGCAAAGATGAGACCATGAAGCTGCATTTGTTGCAATGCAGCACAATGTGGCTAATGCAGGTTTTATTTTTTAAATGAAAGGATGGAGATGCATGCATAAAGACAACTTAAGAAAGTACCTTTTTCATTTTCTTTCTGGCTGCAGAAGTAAAGAATTATTAACATAATGTGCACAAAAAAGCTAGCTAAAAGCTTAATTACCTTAAGTTCCATCTTCATCACTGAACTGTTAAAATTCATTGGAATTTAAATAAAACATCTCAAAATCAACCCGATTACGTCTTCATGCTCAGTATAGCATTTTTACAATTAAAACAGATGCCCCCTGCTGGCCAATGGACAAAATGCAGGTCAAAGGCAAACGTTCCATCTCTGACGATGCAGCTACTCCAAGCGAATCCCATTAAGTGTCTCAACAGAGCATAACTGGAAGTGTAACTGACGGCAGTTTGCATTGTTAATGCAGCACTACACGTTAGATACTTGCCAAGTTAAATGATAATTATTATTGCACGTGTTTAAAAAAAAAATTTAACATTTACCCTTTAATGCTGTGTTTATCACATTTAACACACAGAGACATATTGCATCATTTTTGGTAGAACTTTTGTTATATTCAACCTGATACTTGTACTCTGTCCCCTGGTGGATACTTTCTGGACTACAATAATTCAGACATATCACACAGTAATAAACACTACTTATTTAACAATAATTATTCATCTATTTTTCAGTTATTTTGACATTTTTCTGATCATCATTTCTTGGGTCAGGCATAGATGGCTTTAATGATCAGCTCCAATATTTATCTGTGAATAAATACAATTTTTAAAAAGTATGAAAACTTCCTGCCTTAATTTCAGTTATTTGAATAACTGTAAATTTTGATGTAATAAAACCTGACATTACCAGACCAGACAGTATACTGTGCTTACAGAGAAACAGGAGACAAAAATGTACCAACTTTTTTAATTACAACATCTAAAAGATGCTGGTTGACCCTGTTATGTATCCATATGGACACCTGCTGATACACAACCACACACACACACATTCACGCAGAGACCTCAGCCTTGCGGTCGTGATACATCACCACCTACACACCGCCGTGTCAGCTATAGACAACTGCTCCTGAGCCCCAGCAGAGAAAAGACATTCATCATTATGACAACGCACACACACACACACACACACAGAAAAAAACAGCATAAAACAATGTTGCAGCTGGTGATGCGTGAAGACGACTCCATCACATCATATATCACACACACTGTATATGTTTCCCACGTAAATAACAACATTATATACAAAAACATCACGAAGATTGACGGAGGGCTTCGTCCTCAGCCGCTGATACATTTTTCCTCATTTCAATGTGCATCATTCGCATAGTGGAGACAAAGAGGCCTTTCTCCTGCTCAGGAAGAATAAAAACCCACCACTGCCACCACAAGTCCCCCTTTTTTCTTCTTATTTTCTCTTAATCTCCACACCAGATAAGTCACAATTCAAATCCAACTAGATGTCTGTCCAGGGAGTTGTACGCTGTCAAGCAATCACTCCCCTACCTTCTTTCACGCCTTCCTCCCCGTACGTCTCGTCTCCCTGTCTGCCAATGTCAATTTTCGCTCTGCTCCCTCCCCTGATCTCTCTTCACTTCTTCTTCACTCCTAAGATTACTCTGCTGTATCGGTTTGATCATCTGTACGAGCCACGATTTGCCGGAGGGGTGTTATCTACTTTCTATAGAATGGTTAAAATGCAATTTTTGTTTGACTACATGTTTAATCTGCAAATCGATCCATATTGAATGGGCAATCTGTGGTGCCTTTATAGATTTATAAATCAAACCCACTAGGATGTTGCAGAATTTCTGGCTGCTATTACAGCTGCAATACCTTGTTGTTGTTATTTCGGAATAGATTTATGGATATTTCAAAACTAGAAAACCTGATTCTAATAGGGTGATTGTTTTGCATGCATTTTTTTTAATCTGATGTTTTTATTTTCTAAATCAAATCAGGGATAATGATTGTAGAAATTAGCAAATATCCATCTAACGTCATCTTTTTTTCCCCCTGAAACACTGCAGGGAATGCTTGATTTTGTATTTCTTGTGATCATCCAAATGCAATTTCCTTTGAAGTGACATTTGGATCAAGGTTTGCATAACAATGGTCAAATTTAAAAGGAATGAATTAAAAACAAGCATTAGCGGCAATGACGGTTTTTCTGCTAGATTAGACGGCTTGTCTTTTATTCCTCCATTTAAAACCCTGTGGTCCTTCCATCCCGCCCCCTCAGCACACAGATGCACAGACGTTTCTCATGAGAACCCTATGTTGTCTGTCACAGGACCCTTTCAGCTGTTGGGTTCATGATTTGTGTCCTTTCATGCTTGGAAGGGGGTCAGGAAGGGGAAGTGAAGGGATAAGTGGGCGGGATGGTCGTAAAGAGAATCTGTGGTAAGCTGTACATTTAGGTTGTCTGGGTAAATGCTGGGTTGTGTACACACTTGGCAACAGTATGCTATCCTCAAACCTGATGGTGAGTCTGCCTCCTTGTTCTAGTTACAGTTAGAAACCCTGTGTTCCTGTTTGCTCAGATATTAGATAGATGGATAGTATTTCTCAAGGCCGAGCCTCCTGCAGCCTAGATGTGTGATAGACCTTGAGAAACCCTACAGTTTCGTAACAGAAGGAGATTCAACACACAGTCAAAGGAGGTGAGGGGGTCACATATTTCCCAGACACAGACCCCAGTTTAGGCTTTGCTGTAGGAATAAGAGTGGAAAGTCAAGGGCAGAGGTCCTGCTCCATTTTTCCTGATGCTCTCCCTTTACCCTGTTTTTCCTGCTTCAAAGCCTGACAGGGCCCGATAGAGACTTAAACCGTTAGTTCCACTTTGTGCTCACGTTGAATGATCTTAGCTAATATTTGTCAAGTCTGATTGTTGTCAGGGGCTGTCAGTTCCAGAGAGGGTAGTCGCTACAGCCAGGAAAGACAATTAAACCCATTCCAAACCTGAAAACAGCCATCAGAAATCAGGAAGGGAAATCATTTCCAAACTGTATCATGTTGGGTTAAGTTAAAACACTGACACAAATGCAGATTCTTACATCTGCCACTCTGGAAAGCAGTGCCCTTAAGCACCAGAAAATAAACACAGAAGACAAAAGATTACCACAAGCACCTCTCACAAGCTAAATAGCCGCGCTCCAGAGGCGTGTTCACGTAAATACAAAGTGTCATCTCTATAAGCGCTATCTGGTTCAACCTGTCCGCCTCTTCGCCGGCTAGGTAAGAGGGCACAGATAGGCCTGTCTAATTCCAGCGACACACATTCATAAATCCTTCACTCCGGGGCAGATACAGCCGCAACTGGTGATGCAAAACACATCAGAGGAAGAAAGAAAGGCGGCTGGAAGTGCAATGGCTTCCTCGTCCACCCCCGCGGGCCCACGCCGTGAGAACCGATGACACTGATTAATGAGAAAACCGTCTCGTCACAAGAGTATCTGGGTAATAAACTACAAGAGAAGTCAATGGAGGGAGACTGGGACGGGTAAAGTGCACACCACAGCCTTATAACATTGAATAATTTTGGAATTAGTGCGACTATATGATATGAAACTAATGAAAGCACTGCTGCTGTTTTTGATCTCCAATGCATCTTGCTGTCACATTTAGTACTTCACTGACATATGTAGGCCAACAAAAGATGTTTTTAGAGGCAATCATGTAAGAAAAGAGCAAGAATTTGACACTAGATATGAATGAAGATATTTCCATCAGTCATATAAACATTGAAACGTGAAGCTCCTTTGTTGGGTCCACCATAACAGATCATACCTTTATAGTCCAAAAGCATATAGCTACAATCTATTATACTGTCTTTAGGGCTGTGAGAAAGTCTTGAGTCGGCCATTATCTCTTCATATTTTGCTTCAAAGCATCCAGACATTCTTGTTGTCTTGAGTTGGACATTGGCTGCTTTTTCTTTCTTATTCATCTTCAGTCTAATCCTTGCTCTTGATTATTTTTCAGAGGAATGTTTGTTTTTTTCCTTTGTGATCACTGACTTATGAATCATTGAATCCTAACCAGTGTTGTGTCAACACATAAAAGGACAACTTCAGGTAAAATTCATTTTGAATTGAACCTTTAAGCGTTTTGTTACTTAAAAAAGTATTTTTTTCACCATCAACACGATTTGTGAAGAGCTAGCTGAGAACATGGCACATCTCAGCACGGTGTGCTGTGTCCTTAAGAAACTGGACATGAACAGGCTCTGAAAGTGATTTCCTTATGAAAGCAGGACAAATCCAGCAAACACCTGAACCAGGACCTGATAGATGCACCTCTCAAACTTGTCTCAAATTCTGGTCCTCGAAGACCACTGCTGGTTTTAGAAGCTACCCTGCTCCAGCACACCTAATTTGTATCAAAAAGTTCCATCTGCTTGTTCTGCAGAATGACCTGTTTATTTGAGTCAGGAGTGTTGAAGTAGGGAAACATCTAAAATCTGCAGGACCCTAACCTTCGGGGACAAGAGTCTGAGATCCCTGGACTGAAAATCATGGCAACAGGTCTGATGGTGGCATGAATCCTCCTCAAAGCCTCAACATTATCAAAGCAGTGTGGGATCATCTGGAGAGAGAACAGAACAAAAGACAGCCAATATCCAAAGACAGTTTCATGTGTGTTGGTGTGTTTCGTGATATACTGAGAAAATAAAGATTTCTAAAAAAGACAAAACAAAGAAAAGGAAAAAAAAGCCCCAAGAACAGCTGAACTTCATTGGTCTTTTTGCATGTTTACTCTGCAGTGCAAGTCATGTTTAAAGTCTATTTCCTCTGCAAGTTAAAGGACTTTTTGTGGTTTTAATACCAATAAACTATTCTTTCAAGTTTATATCTTGCATAATATTCTTTAAAAATCTGTATAGAGTTTTGTTTTTGTTATTGGAAAGGGCTCCTGACACAGAAGAATCCTGAATTCTACAGACTGATTATAACCAAAGTTAACAATGATCCATCTACCTATTGATTGGCCACCACATCAAAAATGTCCTGGATACGCCACTGCCAATATCCAAAGAAGAGCTTTGGATAGTCCTTCAAGAAGAACTATTCCTAAAGACCAGAAAGCCAAGAGGGTTCAGACTGGGCCAACGAATAGCATTTCCATTATGTTCCGATAAATTGGTGCAGTCATTTCCTGTTTATCTGCTAATAGACACAGAATGAGGACACAAGACTTTTGCACAGCACTGTACATTCATGTAGGGTCTGATTCACATGTTCAAACTACAACAGCATTTTACAGTTTAATAGAGTTTAAGGTTTTTATTCTTTTACAGTATAAAGTTGTGTGTAACACTTCAATGTAACAACAATACGAGGAAGAGACCTTCATGGGAAAATAAAAGGAAGAACTACAGCACAGTGGAGGTTTTTACTGCTGGGGAGAGAAAAAAAGGAACACGATCCATCAACAAATAGGAGCTGTGAGCTGAGGGGACATAAGTGGGACATGCGCTGCATGTGGAAAAAACACATGACCATGATGTTGGGATGAAAACCTCCCTTTGTCCCTGCTGTAGAAATTCCGGAGTTTAACTGAATTATAGCAAATCCAATTGAAACGCACGGGATAGCAGTCATCCACGCATTCCTGCGTGTTCTTAATCAGCCACCGCTCGTCTCTCCTGGTCACAGCATGATTTCTGCAAATGCTTTCACCTCATCCAAGTGTCTAAAGTGCGGAGAATAACATGCGATGAGGGTGCAAACACGCCTCTAGTGGAGTTAAATCAGTCTCATGTAACTGATCACTCCCATCTTCTACCCTTTTTTTCTTTAAAATGAGCAGACAGATCGACTCAGTAGTCTTCATGTGTCTCAGCGTGGTGCGCTCCCATGGCTGGCTGCACAGTTCTGAACACACCGCTTCCCAGCCCGGCCAGACCCAGAGAAATATTCTTAGGGCGGCAGCCGCAAATCAAAGCAACTTCCCGTCCTCTGTTCCACGGAGCGAGATGGGAAGCCGATGCTCTGGATGTTTTAAGAGTCAACCGAACAACAATCTGACGACGTGCGGCAGATTATACAGCTTCATAAAGACAAGGTTTATTCTCGGCGGTGGCATTAATTCCCCATAATGGCGTTCATTCATCACCATCCTGTCTATAGCTGATAACAGCCCCGGGCGCTCCTGCGATCCCCGCACAATTTATCGACGGATATTAATAACAACAAGCCATAACTAACACAATAAGACTGAAATACAGTCATGTCGGTTATTGCGTTCATCCTGACCCCGATTCTGGTCACATATCAAGCAGCGGAGCAACATTTCCACATCGGACAGCTGCTTTTCAGGACAGTAAATTAAATAAATAAATAAAACCAATAAAAAAAAACCACATACACACACACACACACAAAAGAAAGAAAGAAAAAAAGACAGACATAAGCGGCGAACAAGAGAAAGAGGTGGAAATAACTTACATTCTGTCTCCGGGAACGAGCAGGCGGCTCTCCACCATCATATCGGGCAGAAAATCCAGATTGTAGGATGAAGTCATGTTGCCTGCCTGCCTGCCCTGTGTAAGTGTGAGCCTACAGTACCGTGTGTGTGAGTGTGTGTGCGCCTCCGCCGCTGTGCGCCCTCCCTGATAAAGAAAGGAGCGTCGCTCTCGCCCAAACTGCGCCTGGCCGCGGAGACGGAGAGGGACAGGTGCAAGAGCCGAGGCCTCCCCAAAGGCAGTGTAGCCAACCGCACACACTCTGTCCGCATCCAGCAGTTGTCACATTCTCCGCCTGCTCTCCCCCATTCGCCCCCTTTTTCCCCTCTTTTTTTCCCTGCTGCTTTTCTTCCGCCCGTCCTGTGTGAAAAGCCGCTCTGCAACAGCGCAACTGACGGACTGTTGGAGAAGCAGGTGTCGAGTCGGGGAGGCGTGGCGCTGCAGCTGATCTTTAACTATTAGGTCTCCTGAGCCAGAGACCATCCTCATCATCCAAAGCATGTCTGTAACATCATCTCTCTTGATGGCCACTGATGTCTCAAGTCTGTACATATTCATAAAGATAAAATGTGGATTTATTAATTTAGATTATATCTCCTGGAGCATCAGGACATCTTTTAACCCCTGAAAGTGCTGGAAATATCGAATCTTTCATTATTAGACACCTAATTAATTTTTCCCCATGGAAATACATATTAATAGTCAGATTTTTATTTATTTAGACACTGGTCTCTTGCCAATTAAATAAAACGGCTTTGATTCCTGTATGTAGACTTTTATCTCAGTGACACACAAACTTGAAGTGTAAAAGGCAAAAAGGTAGGGGGCAGGAGGGGTTGGAAGAGAACTGAATCCTAAATTATTGCTTCATCTTGCTGATTACATCACATGCAGTCTTCCAGATATTAGTGAAGTGGGGCTATTTTTTGTGTCAGACTCAAATATCTTGTCAAATGTCTCAAAGACAAAGACAATCAGACGAATGTAAAGTTTTGAAAAAATAATGATAATAATGAAGAAAAAACATATTCAAAGGTCAAATCTGGGGAACAGCGATGCAATAGGTAAGAATCTGGAGCTAATGTCCCAGCATTCACACCTGTCTTCAATTCACATCTTCACATGTGCAGCCAGATAATTAAGCTCAGCCTCAACCTAAAAACACTGAACTGTCACTAATAGTCTGATTCCTATGTGACTTAGCATGTCGTACCATCTGTAATGCTTTTAATGTTTTATGTTGAGCACTTTGAATTGTCTACTGCATGAAATGTGCAATACAAATAAACATGTCTTTAGTTTATTTAGTTTAACTGTTAATTATCACTTCCACACTGGTTTTTGTAACCACCTGGTTAGGTTCAGGAATGAGGGAATCTCCTGCATGTTACTTTGTGTTCACCCCAATTTGCAAAATACACAAATATGTTGCAGGCATTAAATATACTTCACAACTGAGATGCTTGCATCTGTTTTATGACTCGCTCTAATGAGTTAAACTCCACTTAATCTCCATTTTCTAGCAAATCTTGGCATTTAGTGCTGTCTTATCTGCAAATATGGAGGCAAGAAACTTCCCAGTGAAATACATTGAAGGAGTTTGGATATCAAGCAATGTTCAAAGAATATCCGTCATTACATGTTGATTTGGGGGGATTTTATACGATCGAAATGCAAAACCTTTTATTTCAATGTGTCTGAATCTTATTTTGGGCTGCACAGTGGTGTGGTGGTTAGCACCGCAGCCTCACAGCAAGAAGGTCACTGGTTCGAGTCCTGGGCTGAGTTTGAGCCAGAG
>JAOXYM010000025.1:4240485-4265709 GCA_028567055.1 Leptatherina wallacei
ACCCCCCCCCCCCCCCCCCCCCCCCCCCCCCCATGCAGTTACACACACACATACACACACACCATCCGAAAAATGGATGAATATAGCACATCTGCTGCACACAGTGGGGATACACTCATGTGCACACAAACACACACACTTGGAATTACAAAAAGCATGTGAATGTGCATCTGCCTGCAAGTAGATGCACTTTCACACCCATTTCAATTCATTTCACGCACATATTCACACATTTCGTGTACCTGCAAGCTCACTTGCTCGGTCCCCTCCTTCTTCTTTCACATATGCACCACGTGCCCCCAAACTCCCTCCTCCACCCTCACCTCCTTCTCTTGATTGTGTGATTTTGAGAAGGTGATGAAAGCAGGGTGTGAATCAGAGGCCAATAAACCTGCGCCCATTGTCACTTGTATGATTGAGAGTATTGATCTCGGCATTTGGGGTGCACGTAGGCGCACGCGCGCAGGACTATTTGCTGGAGCGCCCCGGCACGTCCTCACTTCCTGTACGTGCCTGTCCATGCATTGTATTATAGCGTTGTGGAGAGCGGCCCTGCCTGACACCCTCTGATTGAAAAGGTGCTCGGCAGATTAAACCATTGTAGCGGAGACGAGGTGCACTCCCTTCGCAGAGGCTTCGATGGCTGGTTTAGCCAATTGAAGAAGGCTATAGGGAGGAAGGAGGAAGAGGGGATGGGTGGGGGAGTTTTAACACCCACTACCATGACCCATTTGGGGAAACAGGAGTAAGAGGCAGTGACTCCGAACCAAGCGCCATACCTCTAATAAGAGACCAATATCCTCCACACCATTAGTTAGGTACTCGGTGTGGGGCGAAAGAGATGGGATGCTTGGTTTACCCATCAGCACAGCCAGTGGAAGGGAAGAAGGGCAAGGAACGGGAGGGGTGGAGAAAAAGGAGGCTAATATCAATTTACAAAGTAAACTCTCACCAGAAAATAAGTTGATTCCTGAGCTTTCAACAGACTCCACTCATCCTGCAGCCTCCAAGCAGCAACACTGGGACTGAGCTCCAACTTTAAAAAGAGTACTCCAAATTTTATGAAGTTACAGGACTCACGAGGGAAGGATTTAAAATGAAGTGGCAAAAATCAGCTTTGATGTGGCCAAGAAAGCTCCAGAGACTCTGCAACTGTGGGATCCACTGTGTTTGGCGCCTCTTAAGCATTCACGTGTCGAAAACTGTGGTTCCTGTTGCATAAAAACTTGAAGCCAAAGCCAAGGCACTGGAAGACAATTGTGGAAATTTTATAAGACTTTAAAGAGCAACAAAAACAACACAGCTGTTTCTGCTGGCTGTGGAAGTGGGAAGTACCTTAAACTGATTATGATGAGAAAACCAGTTAACTTCAGCTTTATCGGATAGTTTTTATTTTATTTTATAAGCAACCACCAAATAAGGGGAAATCAAAGCAAAATGTCAACATTTATTAAATCCATATAGTGGTATGATTTATTATATGTCAATTAAATAAGAAAAGTGGGTTTAATAGTCATAAAGTTCAGCTTGGGAAACCCATTTTCCTGATCCCCTAGGAATTAAATGCCTATTTATAAGATATGTTAATAGAAGCACATTTTCCTTTGAGTAAAAACCATAAAACAAATGTCCTTTTAATGAATCCAACCTAGCTGGAACAGTAGAAAAAAAAGCTGACATTTTCTGGTTGAACAGGTTTATCAGTAACATACATGAATCTTTTCCCTACACATGTACAGTATCAAAATGTAAATTTAAAGTTTTCCTCATATGTAAAGCTCATAGTGATCAAGCTCCATTATGTCTTAAAGATCTTATAGTTCCATGTTTTCCCAGCAGAGCACTTTGTTCTCAAACTGCAGGTTTACTGGTGGTTCCTTGAGGTTTTAAAATTAAAATGGGAGGCAGAACCTTCAGTTACAAGGCTCCTCTTTTATGGAACCAGCTCCCAGTTTAGGTTAAGGGAGCAGATATCCCCTCTATCTTTAAGATTAGACTTTAAATTTTCCTTTTTGAGAAAGCTTATATAGTTAAGATTTGCTGGAGTGAGCCTTTGCCATCCCTTTAGTTATGCTGCTGGGGGACGTCCCATGATGCACTCCTCTCAGCTCTCCCATTATTACTATTATCGCCATTAAGTTGTGGTTCTCTTTCCCTGTCTCAGCAGGTACCCCTAGTTTACAGTTACAATACTTGTTGACCCCCTCTTTCCTGTCTTCTCCACCTCCAATCAGTCAAGGTATAGACGTCTTTCTTGGGCTAGGCTCTGCTAGTGGTTCTCCACCATGACCATCCACCTCATACATGCTCAAGTGGGGGGAGAAGATTCAATGCAACCCTTTGGTTTCCTTAGCTAGGCACTTTTTTATGAGCTATTTGATCAGTTATTATAAATCGGACGATTGTGGTTCATATAATGGATTTGTTTGGATTGTAAAGTGTCTTCAGATAACTTTATTGTGAATTGGTGCAATACAAATAAAGCAGAATTGGAATGAAATAAGCCTATGGTCATAAGGTGGAGTAGTCGGGAGGTGCAAGCCTAACCTCAGTACGAGTTAAGTGATTTTTTTACTTAATTATTTCCTCATTTTGTTCTGTTTGAACTGTTTTCAGTCTCATTGTTTGGTTAGGTTTATTTAAGAAAGAAAAAGTTAGATTCGGGGATCAGAGTTAAGGATAATACTCTACATCTTCCTCAGCACATATCTCTAATATGAAACTCTTTTGGATGAGCAACATTGACTGTATACAGTATGCATCTATTGTTAATTGAACTGGGAGTGGAATTCTATAATACCATCAAAATTTAATTATATACTGTATTGTATCATATCACATCGTCTTGTATCGTATTAGCTGCATTCGGTTTAATTTGATGACATGTTTATCCAAAATTTGACACTTTATGGCCTTTAACTCCTTGTCAAGCAGCTGTGTTGTCCTATAACTGGAGAACTTCACTTTAAAAAAAACCCACAACAGTCAAAAGTGCTGAACAATAGATGTAAAGCTGTTATTAAAACCTGCACTTCTGCTTCAGACACTCTTGCATTCCAAATGTATTTGCCCTCTGATGTAGCCACTATCTCAGCCTGCCACCTTACATACTGTACATCCCTGCACACGGGCTAAACCTCAGAAAAAATTTACCCTCTTGCCTCTTGCTCGGAGAAACTGCCTGATGCATAAAGTCAAATTTTTCATCAGGAAAATTGCAAATGAAGTGCATGCCTTAGAAGCAGTTTCATTTGTCACCCAATGAAGCATTCACCGATTCAGTCAGTAAATTATGGTGCAATAAATTACTACCTGCAAACATCAATGAAATATGTTGACTCGTTGCAAAACAAGTCAACCTCAGCATGACTGTTTTTTCATGATCAGGTGCGCAGCAGAGGCTCGTTTCTAATCTTTTATGCAACAGGAGGGGAGTTCAGACAAAATGTGACTGCTGGGGTTTCACCGGTAAATTTATTGGTAATGGGAACTTTAAAAGTAAAAAAAAGAAAAAAGTGACATTCGGTAAAAAAGGTGGAAAACATTCCGGGTGGAGAGAACAGCTGGGTATCTCTGCTGTTTGCCGGTCTTATTTTCAAAGCAGGGATGTCTCTTTTCCTCCCCTCTCAGCTGCTGCCACCGTTCCTCATCACCCCCCTGCTACTGCTCCTACTTCCATTGCTGCTCATCCCCCCTCCAAATCCAACAGTTAGACATGCTGAAAAAGAGCACACATTTATCCATCACCTCCTGCTCAGCCATCATCCCCCCCCATTTGTGCTTAATACATGCAAGAAATTGCACAGACTTGAATAAATAACTCGAATAAATAACAAAGACAAATTCAAGCTCTGCTAGATGGCTTGGAAAATGTCACATCCTGCTTCGCTTGAGTGGATGCCTTTGGTCTTCATACTGAGACCCTCCCATCAATCTGTATTCCATTTCTTTTCCCGCTTTACAGCTATGCCAGCTCACAAATCTGCTTTGCAAAGATTTCCACCTCCTTGGCGATAAATCCTACGACTGTGTAGGTTCCATTAAGTTATTGCTGAAAATTTCATCGTAGGAACTTTAAAACTTTACTATATGAGAATTTTATTAGTAGAAACTTAAGAATAATCACTGGCATTAAAATATGCAGCAGCTTTGGAAACATCAACGGAAAAAAAGTAAGAATATAATTCATGCATATTCATGCATATGTGGGTGGAATAATACAAAAATGGAAATGAGCTAAAAGGCAAACACAGCAACAGTATGATAAATACTGAATATAAACAAAAACAACTGAAATGTGAATTAAGTCAAAGGTGAATGACTCTGAACAGGCAGATATTCAATTTGAAAGCAGAGAAAAGCTGTTAACGGCTCCGCGTGGCAGACTTCCTGTTTCCCCAATAATTCAGCTTTAACTGCTTGTCCCGGGCACAATGCTGCTAACACAGCAGGAGGAGGGTTGAACAGAGAGGAAGACACAGATAGATAAAAAAAAAGAAAAAGAAGAGAAGTAAAAGAATTGGATGCTACGCTTGACTGGGCAAACAGTTGCAGGATATCGGGAAGGAAACTCCAGCCAACAACACCAGCAAGGAGGGTCCAGTTAGAAGGCGTTACATTAAGACCTGCTCAATGTCACATCTCTGAAAATGAAGGAAGAAGCCAGCGTCTGCACTTTGTTTAGCTTCTCTTCCCCTCAAACATGTATGCACACATGGCTGAAGCCAAAGGAAGCATGCAACAACGTCTCTCTTTAGCTGGAGCTGCATGGAGACAACATCTGGGTCAGGAAAATGGGTCCTCGTGTGTGTTGTGGTGCATGCACAAGAAAGTGTGTTTTTGAATATGTGTACCTCAAGAGTAGCTCCTCGGTTCTTATGGATCCTTCACTGGCTGCTGCAACAGGGGGGTAGCATGCAGCATCGACACACACTCTCCCCGGAAAACCCAGCTCAGACGAGTGCTCCAACATTATAAATGCACCTTATCAGGCTACAAGCTGTCCTCGTTCCCTCTGCAGGTCGTTCAACAAGCTGCCTCTTTTTGCTTCTCTGTCTCCCGCCTTGTTCCTCTCAGCCTCTGCCGTTGTTCCCTTTTCTCTCATGCAAAAACAAGCGTCCCCCCACCCCCCTATCTCCCCTCCCTCTCTATCTCCATCTCCCTCGCTCCACAAACCCTCCGCTCTCTCCGTTAGAGCAGCAGAGCAGTGGAGACCCTGCTGGCTTGCCTAGCTGAAGTAATCCCCTGTGACAGCTCAGCTCATGTTGTTATGTTGTGGGCCTATTTGAGTCTAATACTACAGCTCTGGAACAACCTAGCCCCAGTCCAGCTCTGGCCTGCCTGCATGGCTGCTGGGCATGTCCCAGTTCAGCCGTGCCAACAATGCCCACTGTTCACATTTATTGAACATCATGTCTGTGTTTTTGGCACGGCTCGGCCCGGATCAGACTTCATACATACAGACAGAGACACAAACCAACCAGGACTCAGCCGGCCTTTTCACCGAGGCCGATGAAGTTGTTCTTGACCGATGGAATGAGGCCAAAACCCAGAGTTAATCATGCATTGCATTTTCACAGTTCATTATGAAGGAAGGTAAATAACGTAATACAAGGAATGCAATATCTTCAGTATGGGGCTCAGCTGGATTGAATGTATTTCTACTAACTTTTAACTTTTAACAAATCATCGGATAGCTCATATGCCGCCTTGCCTGACCCAACTTTCATGTTACCCTCAGCTTTCTACAGATCATGCAAAAACTGAAGCCAGATCTGCCAGGAAAACATAATAATGGTATAAAACTCTTATCTAATACTTAATATTAAATGACGGGCCTCTTGTAAACACCTCATTTTGGCTCCTGGGTACAGTAAAGAGCAATAATACTATAGATATTATCCTCCGCTTGCTTTTTAACTAAATATGAGACTTCTTTGTTAAAAACCAAGCAAAAAACATTAAAAGGGAACATTATCATCTCTAGAAATTCACCCATCCTGCCTCTTTTTTTCCAATCTTTCCAGAAATGTAGGACAGCAGACTGGGTCAGAGCTGCTTTATTCACCAGAGAAAAACCTCTCATGGGAGAAAGCTCACAGTAAATTATGCTTTCTGGAAAATATGGGTCCTGCCTCAAAATGTTAGGCCAACAGAAAACTTGTGAAACATAGAAATAAGAGAGTAATCATTTCAGAAATATTTCTAGAAATGCATTATGCATATTTATGATCAGAAACTCGACAGCAGCTCCTCCTCTAGTGTCCTGTTGTAACTGGACCTCCTGCAGGTTCAGACAAAGTTTCAACTGATCTTCAGGTCCAGGCCAAGAGGCATCCCAGACAGGCGAGTCTCAGTCAGCAGCTCTCCTGAAGGAGGCGCTGCCAGATCCAGCTCCACATACCTGGCACATTACAGCCTCGCCTCCCAACAGGAGGCTGGGGTTGAAGACACAAGCAGGAGCTGCTGATTAAAAATTCATCTCTGTTTATTATGATTTATGCATGTTTCACTGAGCCAGGGATGGAAAAGAGAGGAGTGGAGAACGGCTTCATTAGCGCACATTGTGCGTCCGTGTGCAAGTATGTCTGTGCATTTTTGTGTTTGTGTGTGCTTGGCTGGCAGGTGGGGATAGTTAAAATTATGGATTGTATGTGAGCTTCATTAGAATATTTGGCATACAGGGCAAAATCGTCTGTCTTCACAAACACCTGCATTTCAGCGAAAACAACAATTGAAATCCCAAATTATCTAAAGTGGATGGGCAATCGGCATTAAAATGCACACAAGACCCCCCCTCTCTTTAGGCTGAGTTCTAACTTAATTAGCCATTTCTGCCTCAGATGTTTATCATTCAAAAATCTGATTTGCCTCTCAGTGCACTTTGTCTCAGCCAAAAACTGATGGCTGGCGAGAAGGGGTGACAAATTCCGACACATTGCGCATGCAACAAGAGAAAAAAGTTGTGAATGAGAGCATGAAAGAGGCCAGAACTTCCCAAGATGCTGCAGCCACTAATCATGAGTTGCTTGTTCTTTCACTGACAGCTGAATGCAAAGAACATAATAACAGAGAGGAGCAATGCATTCACATGCAATGCAGAAATGCTGACAATGGTGGCTGATAATTTATTTACATGGCTGCTTTCTACACTGTTAAAGTGAACACAACCTGATTACAAGCTCATTACTTATTTAGTCTGTACAGGATGTCCAGCGTATCATCTGACATGATGCTAAATGAGCATTTCACCGTTTTTGTCTCATTCTTTGGAATCAGCATGCCCGTAAATGTGAGACTGTTCGCTCTGACATGATCATCTAAGATTTCTGGCATGTAAAGCCACTGACCTGCTTCTCTACTCTGTTTAGTGCAATTTGATCAAAAAGTCGCTTCAAGCAAAAGATTTCTTTTGAGTCTTTATCACAACGTCTGGAATTTCAAGAGCTTCTGCTTCCATCTTGTCGCTATTGCTTGGCATCAGTTTTGAATGCAGAGGATCATCAGCTTCAACAGAAATCTCATAGCTCCTAAAACTGGAAAAGCATTTGCCAATTTTTTCACATTATTTTTTGGGGGGGTTTTATTGTGAAAATGCTGCACAACCTGATGATGATGGTTCATAGATCTGTTTTTATAGGGACTATTTTAAAACTCCTGCCTTCAAAAAACTGGCTTAACATCCAAAGAGTATGACTGAAAGTAAAGACCAGGATGTATTAAGTCCATATGCGACAGCGAACACCATTCTTGTCTCAAAAATCAACCACATGACTACTACAACATTATATTATTGTTCTTATCAGAAGTGAGGTGCAAATGTGTAGACAGTAGACAGTGTACACACTGAGACCGTAGCTAAATGTTCTCTGCATCTGTTACGATACACAGGAGTGGTAGCAAAAAAAATGAAGGGAAAGCTTTTTGCAGGGAGAGGAAATTTGCCTTCTTTTATGTGTTTTAAAAGGGAATACTTTATCCAACTTTTGATGTCCATCACAGTTATGACTTAGGTCTTCCGGATGGAGGTTCTGTTGGGGGTTGCAATATTCTTTAGGGCTGAATTTGCTATCACACTGCACGAAGCCAAACAAACCAAATCTTTTTAATAATGAATTCCCCTCCTCACCAGAAGCGCTGCATCAAGAATCGCTGAAGAAAAGACAAGAAAAGTCGCTCATTTACTGATTATTGCAGGGCAACTTCCATTTCAGCCATATAAAATGTTTCCTGCATTAGGTTCACTTGAAGCGAAATGAAACCTGTTTTTAGGTGGACCCGAGTTTGCTTCTTTGATGTCCATTATTGGACTTTCAGAGCAAACAAACTAGGATTTGATTCAGAAGGGCTTCCCCAGTCACTTGCCAACCTTAAAGTCCATAAACCCATCACCTGTTGAGATGAAGATGTGATCAGCACCCTATATGTCAGAAAATGCTGCTAAAGGGGCACCCAGCGTGTTAAAATGTAACGCTCAAGGTCTCCAGGCCAAGTGTCTGTAAGCAACAAATTATTGCTGCTTGACGTGGCGAGCCAAAGGCTGTTAAATCTAAACAGGGGCAAACCAGCTTGTTCAATTTAATGAAAACCTCTCTGAGGCCTGTATGTTTGTCAGTGTTATAGGGCTACTGCTGGAAAACAGGGGACATATGGCAGGGTCCCGGACAGACAGACGCTTGGGGTTGCTGGAAGGGTCCAGAAGCTTCCACCTAACAAAATGCCAAATTCAGCCTTCCATGTAGAGCTGCTTCTGCTCCAACACCTGTGTGGCTGCAGTCTCTGTTCATGTTTGTCGATGCACATAAAGTTTTTCAGGATAAAACAGGGTGAAAAGCTGGGTGAACCTTTTAAAAGGTTTTTCTTTTTACATTTTTAGTAATTTTTAGCCCCTCTGCCTCCCCGCTGAGTGTTGACAACATGGTGTCTGAAGATGAGCATCTTGTTTTTGTCAAAGTAAACACTCTCTCTGGCGCTGACACTGCAGTAACTTGGGGCCACAGCTCAAACCGAGCAGCCTCTGTCTCTTTTAAATTGTGTTTACAATTTAATGACCTATTTGTGTTTGTTGTTTCTGCCTCCTCCATTCTCCCTCTCTCCTCTCCCATCTCTCTCCCGCACTCTGTGTCTCCTGCTCCCTAACACGCTCTGACAGCAAAAGGTCAATGCCCATTGGCTACATGGGGGGCAATGAGTGATGTAAAGGGGTGGGGGGGTTGTCATGGTAACATGCAGGGCATGGTAACTGGCAAGGACGCAGGATGCATTTGGTGCCAAAGAAAACCAAGGCCGGGACCTGAGCGGGATCAAAAAGACTGGAGAGCCGCGCCCGTTGGGCGGAGGTGCGCCGGACCGGGTCCAGAATCAACGGCGTTTTAATTGGCTGGCGATTTACTAGCCTGGCAAATGGAAAGGGTGGGACTTGGCCAGTCATGCCAGGGAAGCAGATCTGCATGGAAGAGACAGTGAGGCCTGAACGCAGTCAGTGGTGAGCAGCTCTGTTATGTCTGTGAGCCTGCATTCTGCTGAGCTTGGCTTCACATTAATAAAAGAGGGATTACCAAAGTCTGCAGGCTCCTCTTAGACCCCCTCACCAGCCAAGAGCTGAGCGAGGGTTCACTCCCTCCACCCGTCTGCCTCCTTCCTAACATCCTTTGCTCCATTTTTCTTACTCCTTTCTGCATGCTACTCACGTTCATCTCATTCAAAATAAAAAAAAACACTCATCTGCCTTTTCTCTTGTCTGTCTCCATTCCATTTCTCTCCACTCTCCCTCTAAGTGCAGGCAGGAGGGGAAATGCACCAAAACACAGATAAATTATTTAGATTTTTTTCCCAAAGAGAGAAAGAAAAAAAAAGCTTGACTCTGCAGTTTGAAAGAAGAAGGAAAAAGGAAAGAAGGAAGGGTGAGAAATAAAAATTACATTAGATACAAGATTCCGCAATCAGCCACGCGATATGAAGAATTAATCTTATCTTCCAGCGGCACACACGGCCAAGCAGGAGAGTGCCTCCAAAGACTTGGCGATGACAACGGGACAAATTCGCTTTTCCATTACGCTGCCATTCATCCATTGTGACTGCAGACACCTCGCGATAAGCGGACGTATTGTTGCCATTGACAATGTCATTATGGGACAGTAAACAAGCGAATCAGTGGAGGGTCGGGATGAACCGGGCGGGGCCAGAAGGTCACCAAGACAATCTGGAAGGAAAGGATGCAAGACCCCACGGGAGAGATAAAACTCCTCTTCTTCTGCTTCTTCTTCATCTATCTCTTTTCTCTCCCTCACCAAAGCCAAGGACGGGCATGTGCTTAGAACAAAGCCCTGCCGCTGCCACGTAATCAACTCTTCTGTACTCTGGCGGCCGCAACACAATCTTCCCTGGAGGTCATCCACGGGAGGAGGCTTAGGAGGCACAACGGCTGCAGGATCATGGGCTATTAAGATGGGAAAATAGGATGACATTCACCCAGCTTTTCACCCCGTTTTATTCTGAGAAACATTATGTGCATTGACAAACATGAACAGAGACTGCAGCCACACAGGTGTTAGAGCAGAAGCAGCTCTACATGCTTATTTCTTTTGTTTTGAATCACAGCTGTGTGTAAAATACAATTTTGCTTTTACTGCTGGTATTTTTTTATTAATCCAAATAAACAGGATTAAAGTCTTTACATAAACAGATTTGTTATGTTTTCTTTAGAAAATCATTTTTATCTTAACTTCTGTCCCACAATTGAAAACTTTCCCATTGAGAATGGTCAGAAAATAAAAATGTTTTAATCAGAGATTAATCCATTAAATCCCTGAATGGTAATTAAAATGTTGAAGCACAACAGAGAGGGATGCAAACGTTACATTAGATCAGACAAAATGTTTGCTTTTGACAACTTTAAATCAAAATTCATTAATATGTTGCCATGTTCAAGTCTGGCACTTCTCAGTTGTGCATTCGTCTGCTTTCAGATGGCTTTGCATAAAGGGCACATATCTATGGGCACACATTTGCATTTCATTCATATTTGCACGTTAAACTTCATGCATGTCCACTGTATATCAATAAAGTATCTATCTGTCTATATATGTCCTTTTATTGGTTTTAAATGGCACGCCAAAGCTAAGATACAGGGCAAGGTTTGATCCCATTATTGTACATGGCCTGAGATTATATATGAAAACTAAAGGATGTGGAATGACTTGGTCTTTTAGTTAGAATATTTAAAGAACAACCTCCTCACTTAGAACGACCAGATGGAACTGGAGACAACACAGTTTGTCATGGATAACAAGGAAGCTAACACCTTATGTAAATGTTAAAGTTCCTGCCCCACAGTAATGATGAGTCCATCTGAAATAGCAAATGTTTGCAGTAAATTTTTCCCTTTTATGTAGGCTACTGTAATACTTCACAGTTTAACCTACAAGCTGAAACAAACTTCCCCCGATCTCTACTTTCTAGTCTCCACTGCAACTGTTACCATCTCTGTTTGTAAGCTCATTGTAAAATAGCTTGAATTTCTAAATAGCTTGAAGAAAACAGACTTGTGTCCAGGTCATGTGCACCTGCATCATATTTAAGTAGTTATAATTCTGTGGATGAATGTTGCTTTTGTGATTTTTTTCCTCAGTTTGGCATTGTTTATCTGTACGTGTGAAGAAAATAATGCATTAAGATGCATCTATTGAACTCCAACCCAAACCAGTAGTTTCCTCAAACTTAAGAGCCACATACCTGAACAAGCTAAAGATTCTCTATCAGATAAGACTCATCTTAAAATAAACCACTTACTGGTTTGTTAAAAAGCCTCTAAAATCCTGATTTTGCATCCTCTAGAGTTCTAGAATCCTTCCTGAATCTCAGGAGAACCTGGGTTAGAATATTTGTCAAATCAAACAAGCCACATCGTGTCCATCAGATCTGGCAAAACGGCGTATTCTCGTCAACCTGGCACCATAAATCAAATGCACTCGCTCCCCGCAGGTTGAGCGAGCATGGAGGTGGCAGGAGTGTTCCTGTTCCATTTACAGACATTAGCAAAGGGAGATTAATTTGTCCTCTTCCATTAGGTGGGAAAGCAGCCGTCATGGCTGCTCAATTATCTCTTAACAAAAAGAAAAATACTCAAATGCACAGGAGCCATCAAAATAATAAGCACATTGCAATGTGCATCATATGCATGCATGTCTGTGTATCCACATGATGAACACATAGAGGCTGGTAGAGGAGGAGAGTGTAGGGTCAGGTGTGACTGTTTTCTACAGCATTTGACAGCTAATTAACAGCAAACTTTGAGTTTTCTACGCCGATATTCAGCTATTCAGCTCTAAGAGACAGCACAGTAGATGACATGAGAGGAAAAAGAGGGATGGGAAGGAGGGATAAAGAAGGAAAGCGAGATAAAGGTTGTTGTTGTGTTTTGACTTGCTGTCTTCCAGCCGCTCTCTCCTCTTTTGTGAAGATTTCGACTTCATTAGAATTATAATGAACATCAGGCGAGGCTTGCTGAAATATTTTTGGCTCCTTGAAAATAAATGAATACACAAGCAAATCAATTCAAATCTGCCCATTATGCCCATTTTCTGGGTTGTATAAAACATTCATAATGGGCCACACTACAGACACACGGCGCTGTACATTGCAGGCCGCGATAATGAGCTAAAATTAGAGGATCGTTTGTCATCATTCTCAACATAGTTGCGTATTGTAAAATCAATTTTATCACCACGGCGACATCAACAAGCTCATGACAGCCTATTGACGGACTGAAAGACATCACAACTCTACACTGGTGGTGTTAACACCACGGCACAGTCATGAGGAATGTTGTGTGTATGTGTGTTTGTGTGTGTTTGGCTGTCGTGCTCCACTAGTGTGATGATGTTGCTGTGTGGTGAGACTTGCTAATTGGCTCACCTGTCTCTCAGCCATCTGGAGCCTCTCAAAAAAAGAGTAAAAAAAAAAAAAAAGAAACGTCACACCGAGTTCCCCCAACTTCACACAAACACACACGCACACAAGCATGCATGTGTGCCTGAGCAGGACAAACGTGGAAAATGTGTGCATGAGCTGATGCAACTGGAAAAAGAACAAATCTGGAGAATTTTCCACACTTCCCAATCTTTTTAATGAATGATTATTTTGCTTGGAGAAGTGATTTAACAAACAAAAACAAGCCGAGTGTTTCTTCTGGTAATCACAGAAACGGCTCAAAATTAACGTGATAATGATTCATTACAGCAGCAACAACATTGCTGTTTGGGTAGAAATTGCAATCAGGACTTGATGCACAACAATAACAAATACTATGTGATTAATACATATTATTATTTTAGGAAATCACTACAAAGCAAAGAGGACACACCCATCCTTTCTGCTTCTGCCCACCTCACAGAGCACCAGCTGGAAGAAGAAAGAAGTAAAAAAAACACTTCACTATCCCAGAAAACCCTGGGGCACACAGCACTGACTGTGTGTGTGTGTGTGTGTCTGGGTGTAGTGATGATGGTTGGGGATGAATCAGCTCTCATACTAGCTGGTGGTATAGAAGCCAAAGTGTGTGTCTACATGTTTGTGTGTGTTGGTGGACTGATTTATAGCCGATGTCAGCAGAACAAAAAGGGGTCAGATGTGTGTTGTTTATTACCATCGTTGCAATTTGGGATAAATCTGTTTTACTTATCTTGGATGTGATTCTTGGTTTTTCTCAGTGAGACCACTTTTTCCCTTCTCATTACCATTTTTACAAATGAAGCATGTTTGACTGAAATGGGAGAAACTTGATCAAACTGGATTAAACCGGACTGTATTTAACTAGACTTGAATTAAACTCTCTGTAAAGGTCCTTTAGATTACTTTTACAATATAAATGAACCAAAATTATACACCTTTAAAAGACTCAATAAAAAAATTGATGAATTAAAGCTTCAAATGATTTAATTATTCTTAACAAAAGTGAAAAAAAATTACATTAAAATACTTTTTAAAATCATTTAGATTTAGCCAGCTCCTCTTCCGGACAGCTTGGTCTGGCCATGCGACACGGTTTGCATTTTTTGGGGGTGTTTCTGCTCTGGAGTAAAGGTAGTAAACACTGTATCACAACTAACAAATACTAAAGTTCCTATGTACCCTGCATTGCTTCTTTCATTAGACAGTTCAAGATTCCCAATTATGGTGAAATCATGTAAATTGTAGACGGTCTGAATACCAAGAAATTAGGTGGCTACCTCTCCGTGACCTCAGTGAAACACTGGTTATACACTCTGTTAGACGTCCTATATTTAGAACTATCCTCAGCTAGACTTAACCATCCAAGGTCTTTTATTATCCACACCTTTGAAAAGAAATGATGGAGTTTAGAAGCTCCTTAATGCTGCTTGACTTGTTACTGATCCATTTTCTTTTGTTGCACACTATTCTATAACTTGTCTCTTGATCTGTAATATATCCCAGTCTGTTAATCTATTATGTATTGGCGGAATGGGTGGGTGATAAGTGGGGGGCATCGGAGAGTTTTAATGAGAAACTTTAAATATGGTTCTTAATAAGATTGAAATGTATATTTCCCTTTGTTCCAAATGATAAAAACAATCATTGAAATTAACAAAAAATAAATGGACAATGGAATTAAATAGATAAATAAAATAAATGACAGATATATTCAATAATTTACTAAAAGAACCAATGAAGCAATCAGCGTTACTCTTTAAAGAAAAGGATAAAAAGTATTTATTTTTGGCATTAAGTCTTCTATAATATTTAATTTAATATTTAAATATATATTTATATACATTTTATTTCAATAGTGGCACTTACCAGGAAATATTTTATTAACTGTATTATTTCTATAAATAGATAGAAAATATTTACATAATCAATTCTGAACACGCATGTTGATAAGAAATAAAAATAAACACGGGAGTGAGTCCAAATGAAAAGGAAAAAAAAGTAATAAGCTTCAATTGACAGCATTAGAAAAACTATTATCATTTTTATTATTGCTTTTATGGAAAGCGCAGCAATAAGAAAGTGTGTGATTGTAAGTGTGTGTACTTTTAATTCTCTCAGTACCCAATGTGTTCCAGGTCAGCGGTCTGGATCGCACATACAGAGGTAAGCCCCTCCTGGGCCCCTCCTGTGTGCTCATCCAGCCTGTGCAAGTGTGTGTGTGTGCGTGTGTGCGTGTGTGTGTGTGTGTGTGTGTGTGTTATGTGCCACTCACAAAGCAGAAGAAGAAAAAAAATGCTCCTCAGAGAGAAGACAGATTGTGCGAAAGTGAGGCAAGAAAAAAGTCCATCCAGCTCTCTCACAAAGACTCTCCGTCCTCCTTGTTGCGTCCCTCCCTGTCGTTTGCAGCTGTTCATAATTCATGGATTTTGATGAAAAATGGATGAGCAGAGAGCATGACACCACAATTAAAAACCCAATGAGAATTTCAATCCCGCTTGCCCCGCCGAGACATTGTCGGGTTTGTGATGCTCTGATTGTCTCCCAGTCGCACAATCAAGAAACACAATGGGGTGAAAACTGGAAAATGTGACATTTCCCAACCTGTTTCTACTTTCTCTCCAAAAATACAATTACAATCCCCTGATCAACATCCACAGGAGCCTGAGCCTGGTTGAAACAAGGAATAAAAAAAAAGGACCTCAACTGAATTTATTGCATCACACGTTCTGATCCCAGAATCAAAAAGAAACTTCAAGTTTTAGAGAGCTGATCCAAGTGAATTAAGTACCATCTGCAAGGCGAAACACCACTGGATAAAGGTGATGAAATACATGCATGTCTGAGGTTGCATTAAGCACCGTTCCAAGATGATGACGTGCTGCACTGCAGGCACTTTTTTACACAGTAATATACAGCACGAAGAACTGTCAGGATGTCTTCTATCTGAATAGAAATCTGCATTCTTATCCTAATTGGCAAAAATACACCGGGGTCTTTATGCTCTACTTTTTGTATAAATCCTGGTGCCAAAAGACAGCAGCTCCTCTTGGACGTTTACTCACTGGGGGATAAATTAAAGCTCAGGAAGGAGCCTTTAACACTGATAACTGTCACTGCCGATGAGAGAGAATACTCCAGCTCTCGTCTTCTGACTGCAATGAGCCAGTTCCTGGCTCATAAATATTCAGAAGTGGGAATACTGAGGAGAGGCGGGGCAAGAAGCGGCAGCCAGGCAGTCACCGTGGCGAGGGACCGCCGTTGTCATGTGGCAACCAGAGAGGCAATAACGGACGCAGCGTACCGGGACGCCGCATTGTGTGAATCCCTGTAATTACAGCCTCTGCTGTCTGCGAGGGTCTGGGTCTGTAAACAGGAAGTGGGAGAGCATTTCTGCATCTTGTGTGCACACCTGCAGCCCTCGTGCCAAAGAGGAACTTGATCTTGTGCTGTTCTAGCTTTAATCAACTCTTGTTTACCACTGCTTTGTGGTTTGCTGCGAGCGTGCACGGAGTCGACTCAGAAGGTTGTGTCAGAGCCAATAGTAGGTTCTCGGCTCATAATGACCGATGCGGAAAGGCATCCGAGGAGCCACGCGTGGTAATTATCAGCTGTGTGCCTTCAAAGAACATTATCAGGACAAAGACCTGCAATTAGACACACTCCTCCACACACTCCCTTCACACCCTTTATCATCCCTGTTTCCGGCATCAACTCTTCCTCCTCCCAAACTGTCTTCCTCTCCTCTTTCATTTGCTCCCTATGACTCCCATGACCCCCTTTTTCCTCCATCCCTACTCTGATTCTTTCATTTCCTGTCTTCCCAGTTCTTCTCTTCCACTTTTCCTTTCTCCTTTCTACCCATCACCCCACCCCCCTCCTTTTACTAGCTCCTCTTCTTCCTCCTGGCCCAAAACAGACACTTAAATAACGAGCCGGGTGTCAGTCAAACCACCAGAGAGCTTCATTAGAGGAGGAGAGCACACAGGATCAAATTATACGCCCAGTTCTCTTTTGTGTGATCGTGCGTGTGTGTTTGTGTTTGCAGGGGGATTGTGGGGGGTCGGCGGCGATGGTGGCGAAGGCAGAAGAAGAAGCAAACACGCGTTTCGGAATGACACAGCTGTGTGGAGGATTATCGTGTAACACAGCGTTTCTTCGTGTGTGTGTGTGTGTGTGTGAACTCATGCGACAGTCGCAGCCTCGCCTGTTTTCTCCAATCAGAGAGGAAAACAAAAGCAAACTATGTTGCTTAATTATTCACAGCCACAGCCTGCGTCTCATTCTTTTTCCTCATGTGGTTTTCCTTCTTTGCAGGATCTGGTTTTTGATCTTCACCTGCTGTGTTTGCCTGTGAAAACCATCCTGTGTGTCTTCATAAGTAAAATCAATATCATCCAAATCTGTTATGAGAACACTCTGTTTGGAGAACTGACCGTCACAGCATTTAATCCCCCTTTTTTTTTCTTTACTGCACTTCCAAAGTACAAAACACATTTATGAATTCACGAAAAGAAGGAAACATTTCTAAATAAAAAGCAAAAAAGTTGTATGAGAAAATTTCAGACCTGCTGTGCAACTTAAAAGACCACATCAGTGTGTATGATTCCGCCTATTAAAACCACATATTCTTTACATTACTGCTGAGTATTCTTTCAAATAAACCACAAGTTTTTAAATGCATTTCTCACTTTTAAGGAAGCCATTCGACTCAGTTCATTTCACCGCAGAGTAAAAAAATCAGCTCACACAGATTTAAAACTCACTCAAGATAGGCAATCCATCACAAGAAACCTTTCATCACCCTATTTCTTTGTTTTTCCATCATTCTGTAGTAAGAAAAAGCAGCTTTGAGGGAACCTAACTCCCATTTCATCCACACAACATTCATCCTTCTTTACGTTTTCTCTCCTTAATGTATTTTTCTCTTAGCTTTGCTCATAGATGAAGTGCCTCTGAGCAAAGTTTGGACTATCCTTCAATTCAGTCATGACCATACTTACAGCTACACCTACCTATGTATTATGGATCCTATTAATGTTAATGAAGCATTGTATTTTAAGCTCTTTGTGGGAGTCATTAATAAATGTAATGTATTTACTGTTTTATGTTGTTGCAACAGCAAGCATCTTGTAAACTCTGAGTTAGAATCAAATTAACAACACAATGTTCTTTCATATGAAGCCCTGCACACATCCCATGGATGGTTTTCAGGACAAGATATCCATCCTTTTCCTGTTAACTACGTCTCAGATGAGAAATAGGTACTGCTATTTTAAGATTGTCTCTCATTTAAACCGAATCCCCCTCCCTTCGCTTGATCTGTCGTTCTGTCGCCAAAGGCTTTGGTTTAATGACCCTCCGTGGCCATAGATCTGAAGCCCGTCACATCTCTTCTTTCCAATTTCCCCCCTTTTCTTTCTCTCCCTTTAGTTCTCTGTTTCTCTAACCTCGGCCTCGTCTCATCTTCCCCGTCCTTCTACAGACCTCCACTCCCTCGCCTACAATCCTCAACACAGCAACAGTGTTGATGTGTTTGGCCTGAAGCCTGGAGGCAGCATGCTTCATTTAATCCAAAAGGGAAGATAAAGAGTGAAAGTTGAAGACTAAAAGATGACTTTCAGTACCTTTGTATCGGTCCGGAGAGGTCACTGGCGTCCTGCCTGCAAGACAACAAAAAAAAAGACATTTTTGAATACCAAAAGGTTACTATACTTTAAAAGTTTAGAAAAGAAAGAGAACTCAAAGCCAGGATGGGGACAAAGATAAGAATGGACTTAACTGAAAAACACCCACTAAGGATTAAATTTAAAAGAAATCACTTGTAATCAAGTCTTTATCATTTACACTACCTTTGTAAAACATCTAAATGTACAAATGCATGTATGCATGGGTATGGTATCTCCCAACCTGGCATCTTCACATTTTTTCAGTATTTCAGGGTCTGAGCATAATTCTGCAGACTAGCTCCACAGCAAACACACATCTTTATGTTACAGCATTTTGCTGCCTCTTGGGTTTAGTCAGAGACATATGTGGAGCGATCGGAGATGTTTTTTGGTTCTTTAGCCTTGCTCTGCTGTAGAAAACACAGAAGGTAAAAGTGGAGAAAGATCTGCTTTGTGCTGAAGTGTTGAGGGTTAAATAATGAAGATCATCCAGGGCAGTTCTTTTCTGAACTTTTCACCTCTGTTTCTTGGCTATTTATTGGTCTGGGCGCTTTGTCCTCTTTGTTATCCGACCTTCTCGGCTCATGCTAACTTTTAGCGAGTCAACTTTTCAACCACTCGAGGCACCATCTCTGAAGTCTGTTTTAGAATGACTGGACTATCTGTGTGGCTTTTAAAAAGTACCATCTGCAAGGCTGAGTCCACGCAGACAGATACCTCCATAAAATTATAAACAGGCCCTAATGCAACACCAATTTCAAAACCTAATACCCCACCACTGTCCTGCACATGCATCAGGTTTACCTCTACATGGTTTCTGTCATTGACCCAAACAGTCAATTTAACCTTTAAGACTGACAATTTTAAAGACACTGCTGACATTGTTGTCTTTTCAAACATATCGCTTCCTCGCAGACTTTTTACATCCCAGATATCAGGAAAGGTGTCCGTATAAGTCAATCATTGAAACATGACAGGACGTCTTTGTGTTGCAACTTGTCTGGAACATTTCTTGTGTGTTCAATCAAAACGATGTGTGCAACATTTCTGCTCATTTGACATGGTGGCTAGCCGTTACATGTCGGCTACAGCTCCGAGGTAAAAGAGCAGAACGTTTGTCTGAATGCAAATAGTATAAAAGACAAAGTTCACACTATTACCACTTTTCAGAGCAAGTCTGAGAGCAGCTTAAGTGACTTCAAACAAGGATCAGCTGGGTATAAACGGAAGGAAATTCAGTCACAAAGTCTGCTAATCGGTCTTGTTCTTCAACAGAAAGCATGACTACAGCGATATCTGCATTTAGATCTGAAGGAAGGACATCAGGGACTTAAGGGAAACACACATTTACTGGCTGATGCTTGTGTATTGATACAGTACATTAGGACAAAAGTACAGTTGTCATTATCTAAATGGTTTAATGCTGTGATTCATTAGCTGTGGTCTTTGCAATCACTAGATGCCGAGCAAAATGAACATTTATTTTGAACTGAGGACCAGAATTTTTCTAGAAATGAATGAACGTCATTTGGAAGAAATGTGTTCCATCTTTATAGTTGCACTAGAGACTTAAGAACTCACTAAGACAATTCATGTTGTTGGTTTTCATTAATTTGTCCCCCATACCTATAAAATCAGTTAAAAACTATAAAACCTCATGAGCGGTGGTCATGTTGAACTGTCATAGAAACTCAACTCATTGATCTTGTGATCAAAGATGGAGTGCTGCATCAGTCTCAGTCTGTGAATCAACCAACTGAGACTTGTACAAGTGAAACATTTTACATGTTATAACATGTTGTACATAAGTTAAACATATGAAAGCAGAATGCTTTTGTGCCTAACTAGGAAAGAAATCTAGCTGATTTCTCTCAGCTGAAGCCTCTTCTGCATGATGGATCCACTAGCTATTATTACGAGCATGCTAAGAATGATGTAGCATAGAGGAGAACAGCGGAGAAACTGCAGGAGTGCGTCATGGCCTTTCATTTAAAGACTATTATCAAAGATGTTCCACACCAACAAGATAACACATTTCAAGCTGTGCTAACAGTACAAAATGTTCTACAGACTAAGAGGGTGAGATTAAATGTGGTTGGATGTAGTAGTCTCCTGGTCATATGTATTTTTTTTCTTTGCCAGATCTTGAGAAACAAACCTCAAAAAGTTTATGTTCTTTGGATTTATTGGTGTAAAAAACAAACAAAAGAAAGAAAATTAAACGTCAGAATGTTTAGAAGTTCAGTGGTTTATGGAAAATGAAAGATTATTTCCTCCAGAGACTGTGTTCATGTTTCAGTTTCAGGAACCGTTGAACTACACGCACATACAGGAAACAAATCATTGGGCTGTGTCGTTTTTATCCAGTCTCTGCCATATTTAGCTTACAGTCTGCATCAATTAGACATGCTGTATTCTGGTTTATGTGGTTCATGCTGCAAGGTGTGGCATGGAGAATATTAGTTTACTGAAATATTGCCGTCTATAGGCGCCTACCTTTAGTTTTCTGCACATGCCCTCCCAGCAGCATTGCATCATCTGTATACGATACCCTGTTGACTGCTTCCTGTATCCAAGCCGAGTTTATGGCACTACATCAGAGGTTTGCAGTTTTAACTTTAAGCTTTTTTACAACTTTAAAAGTAAAACAGTTGGGCACACATAAAGGTGGTTTTTCTGGAAATGACTTAAGATACTGGCAAACAAAACACACACACACATTGAGCCATCTAAATAGTAAATTGGTCCTGTCTGTCCTTGGGAACAGTAGAAAAACTTGTTTGTTCTACTGGGTTTTCTCCATAATTCCCTGCTGTTTCCTCGTTCTCTCTCCTTTCCCTTTTGTTTCATCCCTTCCTCCAATTCTCTGTTCCTCTTCCACTGCATGTAAATAAATTGGTCCCCAGGCCCCACTACCAGACAGTGTGTGTGTGAGCCAGCATTACACACAAACACACACACATCCCAACTAAGCTCAGAGCGGCACTGAATTAGCCAGGGTTTATGTCAGAGGTAAATAAAATAATAAATAAATGAGTGCAAGTGTGTGTGTGTGTGTGTGAGGGTGAGACTGGGGGAAGTAGGGGGGCAAGTGTGTATTATGATGAAACGCAGCGAAAAAACTTCTAGCTCCTCCTCAACACAGTGGCCAATCACTGCTATCACTACTCTTTGCATTTCAAAGACACACTCTTGTCTGTTTCATCTCCACAAAACCACTGAATGATCGTCCTGTTATCCTGCTACACACACATACACACACTCATGATAGCCACCTCCGCTTCAGTCCATTTTCCCAATGCCATGAATTATGAAAAAGGGTAAATGGAACATCAAACACACCCAGCTTGCACTTAGAGGTTTACACACTGCGCACACACACACATTCAAATAAGACACAAGTGCACTACGACACACAAAATCTCATGTTTTCACATCTACATACATATACGCATCACATTCAGAACGTTTACGCTCGCTCACTAACCCATATATTCCAGATGAATGTTAAAACATCCTTTACAGCTCAAGGATCACAGAAAAAAAGTCAGTCAACTATCAGAAGTTTAATGAAACATGATTGCAGTGACTCAGATCGCTGCATGATGACACTAAAGGCACAGCTGAGCAACTAAAGGCTCCTCTTCTTATTTCAAAGATATTCAGCAGAGAATCAAAAGCCTAAACAGAATAGACAACACAGTGTGGGTACATTTACATTCATTATCTGAATGCATTTATCTATCTTTCCGTTACTACCTTTCTTTTTCATGCATCAAATGTAACTCAGGTTGAGATGAAGTAACCCCACTAGTTTCACATCTTTGAAGAAGAAAATAGGTGCAAACAGTTGCTTTTGCATATTTCTCCCCAACTTTTAAGATGCGTTTTTGAAAGTTGAACTCCACTGTGTGTTTGTTACACAGTGCTCATTAGTTGGGGTTTGTTTTGCACTGCTGTTCCCAGGGTTGACCTGTCAGTCAAACAGTGTTGTCTCTGCTGTTTCACTGGGAATTTGGGAGACGGTCGCGAGTTTCAGCGACAAAACTATGCAAGAGCAACATTAATTATGACTCTTATTTGTCAGGAGAGGAAGGAGGAAGTTATTATATGGCAACAGCGTTTGCAGATAGAGGAACATGGATGGATGATGGGGTGTTGGTCAACAAACTTAGAGACTTCAGCAGTGGACCGCTGTTTGAGTCCTTTGACTTAAGTCAGCACCTTGGGCCAGCTTTATATTTGTAAAAGGTCAAACACCTTTGACAAAGTGATTCACCAGCATACCAATGTCTTAAATCTCCATGTGTGTTCCAACATCATGATGTCCAGGGTTTATTTTGCCACAATGAGAAGAAGCAGACTACGCTAATCCACAGCTCATTATGCAAGAGATGTAATTTCTACTGCACTCACACCTTCAAATGGTTTTGGTTAGAGTCATGTACTTTTGGTTAAATTCTGCATGTTAGAAAAGACATAGTAAATCCTTCTATTCAGGGTTTTAGATTCCCATCATGTCATGTGAACACTTACTAAACAGCCCAGGCTCACATTTCTATTTCACAATTTGCAAAAAGACAAGAAAATGTGATGAGGCCCTGGTATTGACCTGGTACTGGCCCAGTAATGGTAATGGTTGGTGGGTAATCTGACAGTATGAAGCCACTTTGAGACTTCTCATCCTAAACATGAAGAAAAGCCTGTTGATTTCTAGAAAAAAATGACCCAGCTGAGTTTCCTGGTTTAAAACGCCTCACGCTACAGGAGAAGATGATCATTCTTCTTTGCCACTGACATGGTTTTAACTAGAGTTGACCAAGTAGCAGCCAATGAACTAAAGACTATTTCTTGGCACATTTCACCGGACATTTCTTTGTAAGCACTGGGGCGCATGTGGTAGTGCGATAGTTTTGGACAAGTTGACATTTTAGCGATATTAGGCTGATGCAGGATAGTGACTTGGGCGATCTGCTTTTATATGCAAAAGGAGTGATTCTCTGCCCTCTTTTAAATTGGGAGAAAATTGATTTGATGATGGAAGAAACTGGAGAAAATTTGATCTTTTATTGGACTTTTTATTTTTCCAGGTAAAATGTTTGAGAATCAAATCTCATTTGCAAACATGACTTTGCATATATGTGTCTTATATGTGGCTCATGGAAGATTATGAGTTTGGATAACTATGATCCTGATGAAGACCTAGTCGGTTGAACTGTATTTGTTATTATTTTAAATTTGTTAAGTAAAATAAACAAATTTTTTTAATATTGAGACAAAAAATTATGTTTCATTAACTTTAAAATATGTAAACTTCATCTTGTAGTGACCCAAAATAAAAGTCACGATCCCTATTTGAGAATGTTATGGATTCTTTAAAATAGAAGCAACCTGTTCACTGAGTTGAACTTTTCTTTTTTAAACATGGAAGTGTCAAATTACTGTATAAAAGCCTTTTAAACTTCTCCATTTCTGCAGGAGCTTTATGCTCAACACAAGTGACCATTTTCTCCCTCTACAGCATTTCACTCTTTCAATATTTTCCATTATGCTGACGGACTCTGACCAAAATCTTACAAGCTGCTCCACTACAGAGGTACTTATAAAAATGAATATGTCTTTAGAGGGCTGGTGATGATTTTGCTGAAACATGAAAAGCTTTTAGGTCTGATTTGTGGAGTATCACCCGCCTCCCCTTGATGCTCTGCAAAAAGTTGAGAAAAGATTTAAGGTCAGAATTGATCAGTGGGCTGGAAACAGATGGAAAAACAGTGTCCAGGTGGACACGAGCCAGACTTATGCTTAGTGACAGACAGCTTTTTGGCCGTGTGTGCGAACCCACGCATAAACTCCTGCAGGCCTCTTGCTACTGCCGGTCTGGCAGAGACGTAAAACGAAGCTGAAACGTGAGGGAGTCCATGGGCGACCGTGCCAGGGCAGGCGCAAAGACAGAGCAGGTGGCAGGACCCAGCAAGTACCCCGGGCATATTTTAGACATTGTGATTAATAGAAGATCTGACACAAGCACACACATCTACACACACAATGCATTAGTGAAGGGAAACACTACAAGCAAGCTGTTATTGCACTACTGAACAACACTGAGCACGCCTATGTCAGAGCGTGGAGCGTTTTCTTCCTCTGTCTCCATCTTATTCATAAGCGAACAAACACAAAGAAATATTGGGAGTGATATGGATGCTTCAATCTCAGCATCACACACAAGTTGTCATGTTAAACCCTTGTGGGACTGCTGTTAATCCATTTTCTATAGCGCATGAAATCAGGTTCCAAGGAGAAATTAGGTTACAGATGGAAATCGGAGTGAGTTCAAATGCTCCCAACCAGTGTTTTACAAGCAACATGTCAGCTGTATGATTTATGCAGCAAAGACTCTTTTATAGCCTCGGTTTCTGTTTTAAATTACTTTAAAACAGGTTGCATTGTTTTCAGACAGCTGTTTGTTAAAGAATAAAATAAAAAAGTTTGTATTTTACATTTCTTATGATTATTTTATTTTTTCTTATCTTTAATGCTTTTAATGTTTTATGTAAAGCACTTTGAATTGTCTTGAACCTGAAAATGTGCTATATAAATAAACTTGCCT
>JAOXYM010000025.1:4272469-4286341 GCA_028567055.1 Leptatherina wallacei
CTCGCCTGATACTTGCTGGGATAGGCTCCAGCCCACCCGCGACCCTGCATGGATTAAGCGGTACAGAAAATGGATGGTTCTCTCCAGGTTCTCAGGCTTCCTCCCACAGTCCAAAAACATGCATGTTAGGTTGACTGGTGTTACTAAATTCTCCCTAGCATGTGTCTCTCTCTGTGTTGGCCCTCTGATGGACTGGCAACCTGTCCAGGGTGTACGCTGCCTCTCACCTAGTTCTCACTGGGATAGGATCAAGCCACCCCACAACCCTGCATTGGAATATATGCGTATAGACAATCAATGGATGGATTTGAAACATATTAGGTTTTTTTTTACCTTACATGTTGAGTTTATTATGAGGAGCAAAAATGGACTGGGATGTGATTTCAGAGGTTGATCCTATAGTTTGAATGCAGACATTAAAATTCAGGATGTGTGCATAAAAAAATGTGACTTCACATTCTCCATAAAGCAGATTTCATGATTATTCAAGGCAACTGCAATGTAGGGTTATGAGGAGGTTATCCAGTTGGTTGCTATCTGTGTGATAGGTACTCCTGCATCCCACACACTGGACATCTGATGGCATAAATTGTTTCGAGCATAATGTAAGTGAGACTGCATTAATGTCTTGTTGTTGCATTTACTCTGCCAGCTGTGGTGCTGAACACAGTTGAAGCCATGCTCAGGTATGTATATTTTTTAACATATGTATGTTTTTTTTTAATGCATGTCCTTCATCTGTTAAAAGGTGGTAAGATGAAGAGTAAACATACTAATCAAATGTTCCTGTTGGAATTTGGCATATGTCGTTGTCATGCCGCTTTTAGAACTGTTGATTTTGGTTTGGAAATGATACAACATGACTGCAGAAACAAACACTCTGCAGTCAAGACAATCAGCATTTCAAACAGAAAAGCTGTGCAGCGGGATGCAGGAATTGCTTGGAAATGGCCATTACGTTGTAATGTGAAGCAGTAAAACTCTGCATGTGTGCGCTATTAGAAAAAGGTCTGAAACAAGTGCCCCGGTGGACTTCATTTACTGGGTGCATAGTTGAGTGTGTGTTTAGCACAGATGCATGCGCTCATGCATGCACGTGTGACATATTGAGGGCATTTAAATGCAGCGAGAGTAACGACCTGAGAGGTAAAGGGTGAACAAAGGGAGAAGTGGCAGTGGTGTGTTAGGCCTCATTTACCTCGTGATATTCAAAGGGTACGCACTTTTAGCACGCACATGAACATTTGCTGCATGCGTGTGTCTCTAAGGCCGCTGCAAATAGTGCAACGACCTAAAGTCAGTAAAGGAGAGACTCCTGAATCATCCATCATGCTTCTGGGGGAGCAGACCTCCCTATTTTTGTTTCTCCCTCCTCCTATTTAATAATACCCCCCTCAACCTCCTCTCCCCTTTCCCCATTTAATAACAGCACAAGAGATCAGCTCCATTAGCCCACACCTCCTCACACATGCAAATGAAGCCGGCGTTTTGGAGGTACGCGTCACGCATTACAGATGCAACCCTCCCCGACCTGTCACGGCTCACAACAGAATAAACTCTGTAGATGTGTGCGTATGTGTATCTGAGAGAGGGAGGGCAGAAAAGACAGAAGGAGGGGCGCATGTGTGTTATAACAGTGGTTCAATTGAGATGCATTAGGGTTTTGATTGGAGCGACGGATATGGCGCCAGTGTGCAAGGAGTCGAGAGCGAGGCCATTATCGGGGGGCCGGATGATAAGATGGTGCAAAGAGAACATGGAAGGAGGACAAAGGTTTCAGGAGGAGAGGACAGAAGGGGAAATTAGATGAGAGAATGGCTAGATGAAGAACAGTCAGCAATCAATGCTTCTGTTTTTGTTTCTATAAAAGATATGGACAGCCTTCAGTTCTGCAGGTCTCCCCGAGGCATTTGGACACATTTCCACTTTGATGAAGTCAGTGACAAAACTTATCCAGTACATGTTGTGAAATTTTATCATCTCCAACGTTTTATAAACAAGAATAAACTTGCTGCTATTGACTAGTGGATGAGGTCAAAAGTGACAGACGGTGCTATTTCCTGCCAACATTGGGCTTCTTTTGCCATTATAGAAGCATTTATTTTACTCTAGATAAGTCATTTTTGTTCTTTAAATCTTCTGGGTATGTCAGTTTCTGAAGGATTCCCCTCAGCGGTGACATGTCTACACAACAAATGCATGCAATGAAACCCTAAAAGACGGTTTGATTCTGCAAAAGAGATGAGGGAAGTTAAAAAGAATCCTATCTGTTGGTTTTTACATTAGCACAATAATGAGGCTTAAGGTGAGGAGTAATTTTAGAAATTTATTTCACTTTTTTTGTTAATTTCATGATAGTCTCTGTCAAATTGTGGTGTAATTATCCACAAACTATGAGACAAAGAGCCATTTTTTAGCAGTGAATACTGGAACATATAAATAAAAATTACATTTCTGTTTCCCCTTTGGGCTCAGAAATATAAATTGTGCTGGGTTCCAGCCACCCGCGATGCTGAGCAGAGTGAAACAAGAACAGTGAATAGAAGGATGCAGTTGCAACCGGGTTTCCAAGCTCTTCAAATGATGGCTCTGCTGGATGTTTTCTTAGATTAGTGGTATTATTTAGATTAAAGGTATTAGTGCCTTTGAATGTCACCTTTTGACTTCAAATCCAACAAATTGCTTCCTTGAAGTTATTGGACTTTTCTTCTTGCGTTTGGGTTAAGCCCAGAGCAACAATCTGTTGTTTGGATTTGCAATTAAACCACAGACATTTATGGAGATAAACATTCATTAAAATATAATTGTCATATACTAGGAGTAATTGGCCTGATTCCTCCAACAGTTATTCTCCTTGAAGCTCTGGAATGCCATTTTTGACTATATTAAATAAGTATCTTCATGAATAAATGCCCTGTTAAATGAATCCTGATATAGATAACCAGAGCAAAAGTAAACATATAAATTGATGTATTCGTAGGAGCTTGAATAAAGGCGACTGGACTTCTATTACTTGGTTCTTTAAAGACAAATTTAGAGCTGAAGCAATCACTGCAGGATGATAGCCAACCGCAGGGGATGCCATGCAACCGCACAGCTATTAACAGAACAATATCAAACCTTGACATTTGACATCAAGCAGTAAAGGTTTTGCTGATGAACCCTGGCTATATTACGCCTCATGATCTTTTGTTCCTGGTCCTTCCCTGGAGATGGACTCCATTGGCTTACTGGTTTCATCTGCTCTGTGCCTTCTGGGTCTCCTGAGGTATAGGGATGTCACTTCCTAGTCGACAACAGCAGACCTTTACACTCCTAAGCCTCACTTTCTAAAGCAGGGGTGTCCAAACCCGGTCCTCGAGGACCGCTGTCCTGCAGGTTTTGGATGTTTCCTGCTGATTCCTTCCTGAATCAGATCGATGGGCCAACACGCTTGGACAGAACTTGACAACAAGCTGTTGAGGAGAACCATTTAATCTGAATCAGGGAACCATCTAAAACCTGCTGGACTGCAGCACTCGAGGACAAGAGCTGGATCCCCCAGCTCTAAAGGATTTGACATTCAGTTGCATCTTAAGTACAAGTGAAGGGTCCTGATCCTGTGACTTCCAATATCAATCTTAGCATCAACAGTGGGCAATATTTTTGCCTTGGCTATATATTGCACATTCCAGTGCCCAACCCACAGCTGGATCATCCAATTTCCCCTACAGCCGATTCAGCTCGTTGGGACTGGGGTTACTGGATGTGGCCTCTAAAATAACATGAGAAATGACTTGGATGTAGATGAAGTTGGATGGTCCAACCCCCGTTCCCTGTAGGTCTGACCAAGCAAAGACTCAACTCCTCTGATGGATGCATGTTGGATTAGAAGATTTAAGTGGGAGAGTTTTACTGTAAGGGGAAAAGATATCTTGTAGTCACATGTTTAAACAATGATCACTTAGAAATACAACCTGTATAACCTGTTTTTACTTCTTGCAATTTAGTTGATCTGACATAGTTTGAATTGGTTACAGCGATAGTTAACCAGTATTTGGGTCAGCCAAACAGAAATCAACGGTATTGTACTATTAACAACAGTATCAAATAGCAGTTGCATTGATGACATTTAATATTCTTATTCTTGAATATACCTGCAGAGATTCTTGGTGTAGCATTTCCCTGATTAGATTTTTGAGTGGAATTATCAATGGAGTGATGTAGAGGTGGACGGATAATTGGTTAAGGGGGTGTGAGTGAAAAAAAGAAAATGAATGTGAAAATGCATGAATGGAAAAGTATTTAAGAAATGCTCTCTGTTGATTGCAGATCTGTGATGCTCTCTTCAAAAATGTGTTGACAGAGAGACTAATAGGGAACCTCAATCACGTCAGGCTGCCTTGTTAGCCTTGACGGATGCGCAACATAGTTGAGCTGAAATGATGGTTTGTCGTAATTGGAAATAATTACGGCTCTTTTGTAGCAACGCTGTTCTATCTGAGGCTTTCATTATTAAGTCCAATACCAAGACCTTGCTTTTGTCCACTTAAGAAGTGAAATCAGCCGTGTCGTAATCCACCCTATTGTTGCTGCTCTTTCAAAACTACAGATTTGATGAACAAACTTCACTTCCCTAAACAACCATTCATGGCCTTATGTCAGCTGGGACGTCAAGGCCGCCATGACACGGCGTCTCATTAAAGGCCACCATATTGGCTATTTGCTGTCCACATGAATGTGGACCAAGAAATGAAGCTGGTGAATAAATCAATATCATGAATGCCCATTCATCAGATTGGGGAGGTAGCTCAGGCGGATGAAATGTCAAACTCTAATCTCTTTAATAGTCTGATATTACATTTTAATCCCAGTCTGATTCCTTCACTCTTTCGTTAATGCCGTCTGCTGATGTCTGTCATTGACTGAAGGAAGACAGTAAATAGAGAGAGGTATCAAAATAGAGTGTTAATTAAGTGGAAGGGAAAAAAAGAGTGGTGGAAAAGAGGAGACAGAGTAGTAGTGGAAGATGAGGAATGGTTGGTTTGTGGAGCGTTGTGGCACGCTGCCATTTCAGGTCTGAATTTACAGTGCGAGGTTGATGGACTGTGAGAGACGGAGAGGCAATAAAGTGATGTCGATGAGAACCGAGGACAAATTGATATGATCACAACATGTCACATTAAAGACAGGCCTGCCATCCATCAACATGATAAAAGGCCTCCTTCATTCTAACACTAACCCCACTGCCATTGATCTCAATGCTTCACTTAGCCAGCCACTAACCATTTATGATAACTATCATTACGCAGTTATGAGATGGCAACGATCTATCGTTGCCATGCCGTCCACAATGAAAAGATAACCTTCGCTAATTTGTTGCACTGACAAGCTCAAATCATGGAGGGAAATTAGGTAGAAAAGAGAATAGTTTTACTCAATTTCTCTCAATTATGTAAAGAAATAATGTGAAGCTGATGAAAAAAGAAAGTGGGTGGAGTCGATTATGAAGTGAGATTTAAAGAGATAACTTTTTCTTGCAATAATCTCTTTCTTTTTCTTTCTTTTTTTGCTAGCAGGAGGATTGAGAGTTGATGCTTTCAGAGGGAGGAAAAGCAGCATTGACAATAACACCAAACATACTTTTAAATCAGCCTTGAGCAAATCAGTAAATCAATATCAATTAGGCTGTGAAAGAGCCCAAATGGACAACTGGCTTTGTTTTAACTAATGAAGTCTGTGGAGAATCCAATCAGCCCCCCTCCCCTCCCCCCCACACACTTCCCTGTCAATCCCACTTCTCATTACCACCATGACAGCGTGAACAAACCTACAGTCAGATACACAATACTCTGACACACTTATTGATCTTTATTCATCAGTATAATTCGTCAAGATTATCTTTAAAAATCCCACATTGGCCCACGACTATAATAGATTTTCCATGTGAGTATTAAGCAGTTTGATTAAATATTGATCTGGACAAACTGTGCCAAAGCATAACAAGCCGTGCATGTCCATTTCATTGTTCAACACGTTTAGGCTCCTAAGTTGTAGTCACTGGGAACCAAGAAAAACATTTCAGTGCTTTAAGATAGATGATTGTATGTTTGAGGAGAAATTACCCTGAATTTATCATCTGGTTATGCCATCTTGGGGTTTCTTTTCAAGTCAGAAGTGACCATTTGGACAAAACAAGCAACTGTAGAGTGGCCATTTAAAAGTGATTGGACAAAAATATCCTTTGAGGCTGAATAACAGCTTAATTATGCAACTATTTTCAAAAAGAACACAAGCACACTGATCAGAGCCAGTTCATCTGGCTGATGACGCCATGTTGAGTGGCAGTAATAATCTACCGAAGTTGTGTTTAGTAAGGAAAAGTTGGTTATTGTTATTACTTCTGATATTGTCTTCTTTTAGGCTGTGAACTGGATGAAATTACTTCTTTTGAATGGTTGATAACCTCATGGTGTTTTGCTTCATAAAAGCTAAACTCCAGGGTGCTCCCCATCTTCCAGTATTTTCTGCAAAGTAAAATCAATAGACAAATGCCTCTAGCTTCATATGACAGACAGGGTTGATCTCCTCAAAAGGTCGGCATGACAAGATGTATGCATCCTATCTTAATTTTACACCAAATTTCTTATAAAATCAAAAGATATCTAATTTTTCCCCCCTTTTTTATACTAGAGATTAGTGGATGTTTTGGGGTTTTGGAGAATGAGTTACACAAAGCTAACCATCTGCAGACATCTGAACATGATGGGAATTTATCATTATTTTCAAAGATATCAAGGACAAACTTCTTCCAACTCTTGATTAATTTCATTATAATAACCAATTCATCACGCAATGAAAGAAACTGGGAATTGGAAGCACTTTGAAGACTTTTCCTAGTCTTAAAAATATGGAAACATTTCTGCAAAGAGTTTAAGTCCAACCAGATGTGCGCAGTCAGATTATGAGGCTGATTTGGAAAGAGTTTGGCTGAATCAGTAACACTGCTTGGCACTTGATTAGTTACGTTGATCATAACTGAATTAGGAAGCTGTTCTAAAATCTGTTATAGACTTCCACTCAGACTCAATTTTAAACAAAAGTTTAGTTTAACTGGGAGGTCTTGCTTTTAAAGGAGATATTTTCTTTATGGATAACTCCTTCCACAGAAGGCAGTATCTTTAACCAGTCTGATATCTCCTGTTTACTTACCAGGTTTTTCTTCCAATATTTGATCACTTCATCATGCAACTTACTCTATGCATACATAAAGAATGAGCAGCTTGCTCTCACTGTGTTTTTCTGAATGGACAGGGCATTTCTTAAAGAGACAGAAGCTGAAATTAAGCATTTTAGGCAGAAGATGCCAAAAGTTGTACAACATAAGAAAAATGTTGTGTTTTTCTACAAACAAAAAAGACATTTAATAGTGATGTTGCAGTCAGCAATACAAAATCATGAAAGAGTAAATAAGTACAGTAGAGACTCTTTAAATATTATGAATGTCTTGATCAATTTAACTTTTTTTGTTCAGGTCTCAGTATTTATGGACTGTTTAAAGTTATGATTATAGGCTGAGACTGAACCAAAGTAGAACATTAATAAGCTGGAAACTAAAACCTCCAACAAAGTTTTAAAAAAGCTGCAATTTTTTTTTATCTATTCTGCCAGTGAACTTCACATCAATATTAAAAATACTTCTAATGTAAAATATCTAATAACTAATTCAGTGTCTAACTAAATGAGCAAAAGTTGCACGCAGTTTTAGTTTTTACTACGTGCAACACACAAGCGACCACATTCCTGAACACGCACACACCATACCAGGCAGTAAGCGTGCAGCAACGCTCCTCAGGGTTGCCATATCATTTTAAACATCCAACAGCTCAGTAGAGATATCATATTAGCTCCTCATCTGCATACGGCACAGACAGAATGACAAACGAGGGAGAGAGAGAACGCCCTCTCTTCTTTTCCTGCATTGCATCTCCTGCATGCCTGTCCTCTACCCCTCTCCCCTCTTTTGCTCCCTCTATCTCTTTATCCCTCCCTTCTAACCTCCTAAATTGGATCACCACAGCCAGCAGAGCGTGTGTAAAACTGTGTGCACGTAGTGTTGGGGTGTAATCACATCTTTTAAATCGAAAAAGGGGATGAATCTCAGGAGGAACGATGACCAATGGACCCATATCTGACTCCCAAGTCCCCCCCACTGGCAGTCTTTGTATTTCAGTGTATTCCATCACACTTGCTCTCACTAAGCAATCTGCAACTTTTTCTACCTTACCCCCCTCCACACAAACTTCATTTCAAAACTTTTTGTTCCCAACTCTTGACACTTTTTAAACTAAGTTCTTTTATCAGACCACAAAATCCCGCAGCAACATTATCTAGATGAGCTTTATGAGCAAGATTATAACTTTTTGTTTTCACCAAAAGTTGGAGCCACACATTAGTATTTAGCTTTTTCTATCTCATATACTGGGAATTTATCCCCATTTATATGGGACAGTGTTTTCTTGTAACCTTACAATGTAGCTTTGAGTCTAAAATTTCTAATATGTGCGAGTGTAATCTAATTTCCTGCCAAAGAAGTGAATGCTGCAATCTCCTGAAGAACTTTAAATCTTTAATGGTGATTACTTCCTAGACTACTTGGTGTAAACCTAATTTAAAACCAATAAAACCATCACAAATTAAGTAATCACAGCCTCGCCTTGTTCTATCAAACATAGTATACTCCCTCTCTTTAGCTCATACTTTATTGGTTTACTCTTAAGCATCATTGCTCACCAGTTGCATCCTACCCCAAAATCTAGTTTTAACAGAAATTACCAGCAGTGAGAAAGTCAATGGGCCATTTCCTGTTGTCTTTATAGGCTATTTTTACTTATTGAGCTCATGCCAGTTGTAAATGACCCATGTGTCATCACTGATATGCTTATTCCCTAAAAATAGGCTGAAAAGTTATTCAAAGCATCACTAGGAAAGACTCCCAATGGTCCAAATTGCTGCTTGTGATGGGTTATTTTCCCAAAATGCAGTATTTTTTGGCAGTAGGAGTCATAGCTAATGCTTGTTTATCATAAACAGTTTGTTTTTATGATACATAGAGAGGACCAGAACATCAGGGGAAACAGTCCCGATGAACTGAAGTGGAATAGGGAATGATTTTTTTGAATGATGCTATGACTAAACAGTCTGTCAGAACACACTAAATCCTGCTGATCAGAGGGAAAATATTCACTTCACTTGATTCTATTTGTGAAAATGTTTTCCCTCTGTACTCGACTCTGTTCTAGCAACACATTCCCAATGCGTCACCAACTGACCTCTTTACCATGACTTCCTGACAGATATGGAACAGCTTTACAGCTGCATACTCCCAGTTATCCACTGGTCTACATTCATGTCTTCTCTTCTGTTTCCATTTGCTTTAAGTGGTGTTGCTACTGTGGCTCTAACAAGTCAGATGGATGTATAATTGTCTAATATTGGAGTAAAGTTTAGAAGCAGTATACTTTAAACCCCCAAAGCAAACTTTTTCCAGGTCTAACCAAGTAGATTTCGTTCCTAAACCCTAGGCAGCAAACTCTTCTGACTGCTATTTCAATTAGAACTTTCCTGTTCCTCCTCTCCATCGGCCTTAGAAAGACCTTGTTGCTTGTTTATAAACTATTGGCCCAAAATGACACTTTGCTCTGGTACCGAGGCACCAGAGGCTCTGGCAATACAGTAGTGACCACTACTCCAAACACAGGATGCTTTTCACTATGTAGAAGTGTGTGATACAGAAGGATTGGGCCATGTTGCGGGCATAGGGGAGGAACTGGGAGTCGTATGGAGCTAAAAGTAAGGAAGGATAAAAAACATGTCACTCTTTGCCCCACTCCATGTCAAAGACATCAAAAAACACTTGAGAGTGGAAAAGGCAATATCACAGAAAACTAGAACAACACTCAGGAACACACTGGTACACAAAACCATGACAATGGCTCAGAATGGTGCAACACAACAGAGAGAAGGGAGGGCAGAGAGTTTGAGAAAGAGAGGGATGAATGCAGTAGTATCATCAGATCTGAAGGCAAATCCCCCTTGGTGTTAGTTCTGCTCGAGCGGCTGGCACTGACACATGAATATTTCATACTGTTGATGTTTAAATCCCATCATTTGCGATGTGGCGTGTGAGTGTGCGTGGAGATTTATTGAAATGAGGAAAAGGAGGGATATGTGTGTGTACGTGCGTGCACATGAGAGACGACGAGAGTGCGTTGATCTATAATGCATAGTTTCAGTACGTTCACTTGTGTTCTGGTCTATTGCATCTGTATTTCAGTACTGTGAAAGAAGTGGACATGCTTGTGTGTGTCCGAGCACTCCCCTTGAAGTGCAGATTACCACGTGTTAGCTCATCCATATGCAACTCAGGCCATGAGACACAACAACATAGAAGTGGCATACTGTATACACTCGTGCAATGTGCAGACATGACTGTCCATACATTGACACAGCTGCACTGTGACCAAGAATATACGAACCTTGCATCCACATACTTGCTGTTGTGCTACACTGGTTATCATAAAAGTCCTCTAGGGGGCGCATTCGAGAACTCAGACTGGATAAAGTTGCCAAATTTGTAGGGCATAAACAAAATAATAAACATGGCAACAACAGAGGAAGTTAGTATTTACCAGCTATTGTGAGAAGCATACTTGTCACTGTGTGAAGCAGCAATGACACTTCGTAAAGATGAGAGCAATTTTAGATGAGGTGAAGAAGCTTGTCTTAGACACTGGCTGCCATTTTTACCGCTTTCAACCCTTATATTCAGTCGAATTAGTCCCTACACTGCTCCTACTGGTTACTTGCATCATGTTCATTTCTGAGGACATGCACAAACAACGCTTCAAACAAACAAAGCTCTAAGTATTTGGGCATACTTTTATAATTAAGAGGAAAGAGTCACTGGAAATCCAGCTGAGTCTTAGCAAAAACTATAAAGTATAAACTTGTGTCCACAAATACAATCTAATAACACAATAGTTTTGTGCCTGGTGATGTCACGTCATTTGACAAGAATCACGATCAGTGAGTATAAAACTTTATAGTCTTTGAAAGTGTATATTTTTACAAACCATTACTGTGATAGATTTTTCCACCTGAAGCTAATTATGTACATTAATATAATCTTTACCATGCCCCCTTAATTCTAACAATAACCATTAGTGGGTAGGAATGAAGTAGGAGAATAAGAAATGGTGGAAGTAGAAAAGCAAATGGACTGAGGAAAAGGTTTTGAGGGCCAGTGATGTCACTGTTGAGGGGTGGAAACATCAACTCTTCTCCTGATAACAAGGTGTTAGTAGCAAAAAGGACATGTTTGGGCCTTTGCGCAACCTGCGGGCCTGAATATCATGAGCATCCAGTTTTGACCTTTGGGCTTGTCCCATCCATACAGAGATTCCTCCTGATTCTTAAATCTTTTGATGATATAATTCACTGTAAATGGCAAGATCTTCAGTCTTTGCAGTTAAACATTGAGGAACTTTTTTTTGTAAATATTCGGCACTTTTTTGACAGTTAGTTGCATACTGGTGAACCTGAGTGAATCTGAGAGGCTCTCCCTCTGAACTGCTCCTTTCATACCCAGTCATGTTACTGACCTGATGCCAGTTAACTTAATTAGTAGTCAAATACTTCTCTAGTTAATTTTGATTTATGCCAATTACTTTTCCTAACATTTGTTTTCCCTTTTCCAACCTTTTATTAGAGATGTGTTGCTGTCATCAGATCCAAAACAAGCGAATATTTTCCATGAAATGATAAAAATATCTCACAGTTTCAACACCTGATATATTGTTTACTGGGAATAAAATATGGGTTTATGAGTTTATCAAATCACTGAATTCTGTTTTTACTTACATTTAACCTAAATAAAAATTTAGCGTCCCGACTTTTTTGGAACTAGGGTCGTAATTCAGTTTATTTAGTTGCTTTCTGGCTATCCCACTGTTCTTTTCCTGCCAACCACACCTGGCTGTAATCAGTCAGCTCTGACTCTGTATATACACTCCAGTTTCTCTTGTTTTCTTCCAGATTGTATCAGCATCTCTGGGATAACTTTTCCAGCTGTTTATCCTTTTTTCATACTGTGTTTTGTAAGTTAACGTGCCATTATTTTTTTTGCCTTTTGCTTCACTTTTGTTGCCTGTGTAGCTGGCTCTCCACCATTTCCTTTTCTCTCAATAATCCCTCTGTATTTGGACCTTGTCTTTTTCCTGCTTGCTGTCTTTTAATTTGCCTGATGGACTGTGCTTGACCTCACTGCCTGATTTAATAAACCTTGAGGTTGGATCTCAACGCCAACATCCCAAAGACATCAAATGCAATCCATTTTGCCCGTATCAGCAGTAATCCAGCCAACTCAATGTGCTCAGAGACGGTAAATAATTCAGTTTAGTCGGTGACTGTTTTAATCAACCTGATTATTTTGCTGAAAATGCATAAAAACAGCTGGAAACGATAGAGAGAGGTTATTTATGAGGCTATGTAGCCAAGAGGTGAACTTTCTTTAAACACCTGTTTTTGAACTTGTTTTAATAGCTGCACACAGGAACTGTTCAAACAGACTCAATAGATTTAGATTTGGATCATTTTTGACAATTTAACAACCTTTGAAAGCCAGCAGCTCAGTTCAAGTAGCCAATACAAACCTACTACCAATAATGTCATAGTACTCACTTTAAAGCTAGTTTTGAGGTTTTATTTAATACCTGCCTCGTTGTTTATCTTATTTATCTTGTTTTAGTTGAATCACTTGCACTCTGCCCACCAATTAGAGAATCAATTTGATTTTATTAGTAGATTATGGTCTTATTAATGGAACAATTTATCTTTCCACTGTGTCGATGTACTTCAGACTGCATTAGAGCCACTCAGAGCAGAACAGAGCGTCTCTCTTCCAACTCATCCCTCAGGCTCTCTTCAGGTCTTCTTTTCCCTTTTTTTTTTAAAGGTAAGCCACATGATCAAACCCGGACTCTCCACTCTGACTTCCAAATGCACAATTTCCCGGCTAATAGAGTGTACTCAGAAATGACTAATCAAATCGGAGCTACCTGGAAAATTAATTTACTATTATGTTCTTCCAAAATTGTAACAGGGAGGGCCGGCAACCTTGTGTAGTACCGCCGCAGGGGAAAGTAAACAATTAGGGACTCGGTGACTAATGAATTCTGTGATTAACGAGTGTGTTAGAAGTAAATCTCTACAAGACTGACACAAATGTGCAAGCACGTTTATGCACACGGTTCCACACTCGAAGTGAGGCGCCCTTATCTATACGCAGCATTCATGGTTGAAGTGAAATATTCCGCACCTCTTCCAAATTCCTTTTTTCCCCCAACCGCAAACATTCTTACCCTGCATGGTTAAGTGAAATAGCTGGCATATCCACCAACAGATTGAAGCTGATAGCATGTGTAAGCTCTCGTGGTGTGTGTGTTTAGAATCAGTGTGTGCGAGAACGTGTGTGGCGAGATAAGGCCGGGCTGGTTTGTGTTACAGTCGCAGATAAAGAAAGAGATTGGTGAAGGAAAGATAGAGGAGCGCTGTGGAGGGACGGCACCTAGGTGGCAACACACATGCTTATACCCACACAAGTGTAGCAACTACTTTTACAGATTTTTACCATGTGAACAAAAAGCTTTGAGGATATGCCCTTCTATCTGCAAGTCTGTTATACACTAAACCCAATGGACCAAGTCCCATCTGGGGAGTCGGTAATGACAAACATAGAAGGAACATTAGGATTAGATAAGAGTGTGTGTGTGTGTGTGTGTGTGTGTGTGTGTGTGTGTGTGTGTGTGTGTGTGTGTGTGTGTGTGTGTGTGT
>JAOXYM010000025.1:4286441-4306845 GCA_028567055.1 Leptatherina wallacei
TGTGTGTGTGTGTGTGTGTGTGTGTGTGTGTGTGTGTGTGTGTGTGTGTGTGTGTGTGTGTGTGTGTGTGTGCATCAAAAGCCCACAGCGAAGGCTTCAGGCTTAACTGAAGGTTGCAGTGGCACAGTGACAGATAGAAAAAGACAGAGGAGACAAGTTGTGTTTTGCTCTTTGCATTTATGTGTGTGTGAGAGAGTCCCACAGCGGTGTAATGACTCCCAATGGGAGCAGGACCTGGGGCTGAGTTTCCCTACTGACTCCCCCCCTGTCAAATGTGAGGGGGGATGAAGGAGGAGGAGGTAGAAGAGTGCTAGCGGTGAAAGAGAAGACGACAGCGGCGACAGCTGCCAGCTCCTCAGGACAGTAATTGGTTGGCTGAGAGAATATAGAGGGAGTATAACACACACACATACACACACACACATGCATGCACTTAGGGCAATGCTAAAGCCAATCCCCAAAATTGACAGTGGCACCCTGAGATGGTCATTATCCACATCCCACCTGGCACCAAACTACACAACCCTCACACCCACAGGGCTCTCCCGGTAGCAGAAAGCAGAGCTTTCAGGGGGAGGAGGAAAGGGTGAGGAGGGTGAGGTGGGCTTATTCAGCATGACACCTCCAGTCACATCTCAGTAAACAAGCCATCGGACCCCCCTGCTCCCCCAACACCCGAAACCCAGACCATGAGTGACAGCTCCAAATCACATGTGACAGCTTGATGGACAGCTGGGTATGGGCAAAGGGAGGTAGGGAAATATGAAAAATAATAAGCTGCAATATTAACCAAGAACGGAGAGGAAGGGGAGGGGAGGGGAAGGGTGGGGGAAAGGAAGAGGGTTGATGAGATGAGGGTGGCAAGAGTGGCTGCAGAATATGCTGCTCTACACTGAAGTCATATTTTCTGACTGACGTGCAACTTTCTTTCCTGTCCTGAGACATACACGTAGTTCATTGTCAAGATTTTCAATGAGAAGCATTTAAATAAAGATCCCTCAGTCCATTAAAAAGATCTAAGTTTTAAAAGTGCAATGTTAAAAGAAATAATATTTCTGGTTTAACATTCTTCCTAACAAGCAATGCAGAAACAAAATAAATAAAACTCTTGCTAGTTTTGGGTATTTTGGGACAGCTGGTATAAAGTCGGTGCATATAATAAACCTGAGAGCTCACAGCATGATACCCAGTCACATTTGCCTCACTAAGTCGTGAAAACCACATACCCTCACCAGACAGACAGGAAATGGCGTTGAATTGATACAAACTGTGGTGATTATTTAGAAACACGGACAAGCCTCATGTTGGTGATTGTTGGCTTCTGATAAATAAAAGTATTTTAGAAAAACAACTAAGAGACGGGACAATCAATAACCTCTTTTATGGTTGAAAAACATCTTGTTGTTTAAATATTTCTACTCAGTACTCTCTGAGTATATCATCAGAATATCTATATGATGAGAAAAAACACATAAGTCAGACTAAACCAGACTTACAATAGATATTAACATATAAGTCGAACTAAACTAAACCCATTTATAAAATGCATGTAAACATGCAAGTCAGATTACAACTAGACTTTTAAAATACATGTAAATATATAAGTCCAACTAAAAGTAGACTTTTAAAATATGTAAGCATGTTGGCCTGACTAAAACTACACTATTAAAAACAGTCATAAACATCTAAGTCCTACTTAACCAGATGATTTAAAACACATGTATATATGTTAGTCAGACATAGGCTAGTCTTTTAAAATACATCAGCATATAGTGTGACTGAAACCAGTTTTTTTTTAAATAAACATATGCATGTAAGTCGGACTAAAGCCTGACTTAAAATACATATAAACATGTAAATGCAACGAAAACCAGATTTTTGAATAACATGTGCCAATGTTGGTCTAAAGATTTTATCAAATACATTACACACCCAGATGATGCAGCTGGGAGGACAATTACTCCTGCTTGTGTACATTTAATTCAAACTGGGTTGGGTGTTCCACAATTCCTGTTGTTCTTAGTCTGTGACCCAGAAGTAAAGCAGTACACGGATGAAGAACAAGCAAGTAACAACAGAAAATGTTTATCTCATATGCATAAAATCCCCACAAGTTAAATTGTTTGTCAACTGTTTTTTTTATCCAGAATGTGATCATTCAACCAGAGAAAAAGTGTCATATCAACAAGGTGGAGGGGGCACAGCGCCACCCATGGTAACAGGGTCGTACTTCTGTCAATGAAACAATTCCCCATAAATCTGTTTCATGCAAAGGTTCTGACTTTTTCAGAATGCTGAAAGGCTTTCTGCATCTCTAATTCATCTGCATTATTTTTCTTTTGTTTGAAGAAATATCTTACAATTCCACACAAATAGCCTCAATAATATTTATTTATTAATCAGTTCTTAATAAGAAGAGATGGTCAATTTCGGTCGCTTGACAGATTAAAACCAACAACATTCATCTTTCATCGATGACCTCTGACAGGATATATTTCAACCAAAATATATACCTCACCAAGTAGTTTTGTTGCCCGAAACAGCTTGAAAATAGTCCCTGACCAGACTCTAGTAATGCAGTTATTTACTATAATTCCACATAAAGTGCCACATGCAGAGTTTTCTTCATATTTTGCAAACCCTAACATGTTTTTCCATGCATATGCATGCACTTTACACGCCCTGACAATGCAAAATGTGATGCCATCACATGGGTCCACAACACCTCTGGCTGTAGTTTCTGGTTGTATGGAAACATGAGGACACGAAGCATCGATGGAAATTGTTTGGTTTTGTCGATCATGCCCTGTTATTTGATATCTATGATACATAACTAAGTCTGGAGATGTGATGGTAAATAAATTCCAAATGTGTGAAATAGTTTCTTTAAAATAACTGAGACCATAACCAGAAATTCATTTTAATTATAAAATAAATCAATCATCAATCATCTGTCTCCCAAGGGGTGGACAATATCTATGTCCCATATCTCATTCTAGCTGAACTGACATCAGTCAAACGCTGCTTAACAAAGTAACTAGAAAAGGGAATTATCCCTTTATGAAGGGCAGTTTATGGCACAGAAAGGAAGAAGCCAGGAAAAGAAGTGGTGACAGAGGGGTTAAAAACGTGAGAAGAGGAGAGAAGAGCAAAATTCAATATATTTTTAATCTAGCGGATGTAATCAGATTATGTGTCTGCCAGGAGCGACGTATTTCATAAGGAATAACCAGTTTCAGGGAGGGAAGGGGAAGCGGAGTGGCGAGGAGGAGCGGTGGAGACGGGCACTTTGGCTGGCCGATCTACATCGACACTGACAGATTCTAATAAATGCGCTGGGAGGCGCCCGGAGAAACACAATGCCGTGTAATCATTTTATCATGACAAACCGGAATTCCAATGCTGTCCCATGTGAGCCGAGCTGGGGGGAAAATTGAATTAACTGTGAATTGCTCATGCTTGGGGAATGGGGAAGAAGAAAAAGCGGGATATGGGGGAAGAGAATAGATGGAGTGTAGAAGAAGAGACAGGAGAGAGGGGGATGTTGGCCTGCTTTAGTTTTGGCAGATTTTCTGGTCTCTCTGGGCTCAGATGGTTTCAGAGAGGAGGTCTGGTTTCAGCAGCTGCTTGCTAACAACGCTAACTCACAGATCCAAAACTGATGAACTCTAGCGCTGCGTGACTGCATGGAAAACACATTACAGACTGGTTAAATGAGACACAAACGCCCTCAAGAGTTAGAGGGCCAGGATTATTAGGAGCAATCCCACATATCTGCTGACACATGTTCAGCCACAGTTGTGGTTCAGCTTCTACAAACTTCTATGTGGTGCAGCTTCTACAGGCTACATTTCCCCCCTGAATGACAAGAATAATGAGGATTTGAAGGAGACTGGCACTTAAGTAACCACAGGGGCCAAAGTTATCTTAGTGGTTATGCCAAATTATTCCCTTCAGCTGCCACTCAATGACTTTTTAGCAGTACTAGTGCCGCAACATGCCACATTTCAGCTGTGAGCTGGAGTTTCTACAAGGAATTAACAAGAAGTTTTGTAATTAGTGTAAGGAGTTACTTAGAAAATACTTTCTCAAAAGTTTCTGTAGCTTTAAGAACTAATGTTGCACATGTCAGTACGCTGGCAGAGCAACATTCGTCCTGTGCAGTGCAATCAGAACGTTCAGTGACTTAACCTATGAAATAAACCCTGCTTCAAAGTTGACGGCCACCCCCGGAGAAGTTGTGAAGTGATACATGACTCCCTGCACTCCTCCCAGGTTTGGAACGCTCCCCGGAGGTCCTGTTCAGACCACTTTCACATACTGTAAAACACTTGTAACTGACTCTTGGTCCAGTTTGCTGTGTTTAAATTTTTCAACTTGAATCTCATTCAGGGGATGATGGAGAAGTCCCTGGAAACAAACAGCAGCTGGAAAACTTTCTTCTCAGAAAGCTGTAACGCAGTGATATGGCAGCATCTGTCATAGCTCAGGTCATTTGTGAGGAATCTTGTCCTTTGGATTCCTCAGAATGTTCCAGTTGAACAAAAATCTGATTTCATGGCATTTGATGAAATTATGCTTTCTCTGTTTGGCTCAAAGCCTAAAAACTGTGGCTCGGCCTTGAAGTCAAAGCTGTAGACAAAACTAATGGCCCTCAATGGGAAAGTTGGGTCAGTTTGACACAGAATTTTATGTTTGTGGTGAAATCACAAATGCACATCTGCAAGTTATCAGAAAAGAATTTCCGGAGGAATTCCAAGTGGTGATGAAGCACTGAGAGCGTTGTATTGTTACACAGGATAACTTCTTCAAAGTGACTGCACACATTTCAAACAAGGCAAGTTAAATACGATAAAGTCAGACAATGATGTTTATGTTATCTTTAAGTTGCATTACCTGTAAAGCCATGGCATTGTTTTTATTTCTCTAACAGTATAGTCAAACATCGGCTTTCTCCTTGTGATTGTGAGCAAACTTCCCTTCTTAGAGGGTTGCCATGACAGTGCAATCGCTTGCTTTTCTTCTTTCACCACTGCAGAGCAGCTGCAGGCTGATCTCAGCTGTGAGCGCCAAATGTAAACTAACTTTCTCAGAGTCATTCCACATGTAAACAAGACTGAAATCTTTAAGTGACACAGTTAAGCTGTTGCCATGAAAAAAACCTTAAAACCTGAAGAACTTATGTCTTTGACAGCTACTTGGAAACAAGTAACTTTATGGTCTAAGTTCTGGTGTTCAAGACTGTTAAATGTCTTTCCTTCTAAAAAAAAGTAATCCTTAAAATCCAACCCTAATCCTAAAGAAGTTGGGAAGCTGTGTACAATTGATTTGCAGATAATGCTCAGTAGAACATAAACACATATTGGTGTTGAAACTGAGACATTTTGCCATTTCATGGATAATATTAGCTCATTTTGAATTGGATGGCAGCAACGCATCTCTAAAAAAGTTATAACAGAGGCAAGAAAAGTCTGGAAAAGTAATTGGTTGTAAATAAAAAACAACTGGAGGAGCTTTTGACAGCCACTTGGGTTAAATGGTAACAGGTTGGTCACATGACTGGGTATAAAAGGAGCATTTCAGAGAGGCAGAGCTTCTCAGATGTAAAGATGGATAAAGGTTCACCAATCTGTGAAAAAACATGTTTAAAAATCATGGAACAATTTTGGAAAAATGTTCCTCAACATCAAATTGTGAAGCCTTTGAAGATCCCACCATTTACAGAGTATAATATCATCAAGAGATACAGAGAATCAGCGGGAATCTCTGTGCACATGGGACAAAGCCGAAGGGCAAAACTGGATGTTCATGATCTTCAGGCCCTCAGGCAGCACAGCATTTAAAACAGACAGGATTCTCTACTGGAAATCCTTGCATGAGCTCAGGAAGACTTCCAGAAATCACTGTCTGTGAACACAGTTCACCATGAAATCCACAAATGGAGGTTAAAGCTATATCATGCTAAGAAGAAGCCATATGTGAGCATGATCCAAAAATGCTGTTATCTTCTCAGGGATAAAGCTGAGAGAAGAGGGACCATCCAGTTTGTTATCAGCAGACAATCAAAAGCCTGCATCTCTGATGGAATGGGGTTGCATTAGAGTGGCTTTGTGGCTGCTGAACTGGCCTGCCTGCAGTCTAGATCTGTTGAGGACTGGACTGTTGAGCAGCTAGAATCCTGCATCAGACCAGAATGGGACAACATTTCTCTCCTAAAACTCCAGCAAGTTGTCTCCTCACTTCCCAGATGTGACAGAGGGGATGGCATACAGTGGTAAACATTCGTCTGTTCAAACATTTTTGAGATGTCTTGCTGGCATCCAATTCAAAATCAGCTAATATTTTTTGTGAAATGGTAACGTCTGATATGTTGTTGCATTGTTGCTGGTATGCATTTAATTTTACACAGTGTCAAACCCTTTTTTTTTTGGAACAGGGGTTGTGGTAAATATCTATAAAAACAAACAAATGTATTGTATTCTCACTTCTAAAAGCCCTGTTGCCTTCTGGTTTGAAGTTAACTAGTAAAAGCCAAAAGATTAATATAATAACATCTTCAGCATACCAATTAAGTACATTAGTAAAGATTGCAAAAAATATTGACAAGTTGCAAATCTTATGTTCCGATACATGAATTTGATGGTATTTTCTGAAAAATACCTTCCTGTGTAGGTACTACAAGCTCTTGTTCTCTTACTTACAGTTTCAGGCTGCATTTGCATTAAACCCTCTATCCATAGAGTCATGTCAGAAAGGTTGACTAATTCATTAAGAAATCCTGAATTTTCTCAGCACATATCCTATTGAAATTCTTAACTTCTCATCTGGAAGTTCAGTGAATGTTTCCACTCTGATGGAATTTGCTCATTTTTTCTCTCTCTGTGGAGGCATTTGTTCCTCTTGAGGGTAGAAGTACACTATCACACTCACAGAAAGGGAACACAATCTGCCCCGCTGCGGCCTGTGACTTTAGATTATGGCCTGTCAGGGTTCCAGGGTCGCTACGGATACAGCCCAGATGCTGCAGCTATGCAGCAGCATGTCGCTGTGGAAACGGGAAGTGTTGACTGCTGAGAGATAAAGGGCTCGATTCTTTCCCCCCTGCTGAACACATCCCAGAAAGGCAAGAACATGAGACAACTGAAGAAGAGAAACATACTCAGAAATATGTATAATACGTGTAAAAAAATACTTTTTCTCAACACCATACAGCCCCGATTTGTATTTTATTTCTCCGTCTGCCGTCACTCCATCGCTCCTTAATCATTATTATCACAGCTCTGACCCTGGCCAATGAGGATGAGGGAGGGATTTGCATAATTAGCCCCAATTGGTGGACAAGTCCCACTCTAGACCTCATGAGAGTGTCTCTAGTGGGCTTGCTCGATTTTACATGTAGGACACAGTGTACAGTTAGATAACGGCAGCTTAGAGTTGCCAGGTTTTGCTTATTATAAGCAACTTTGGACTTGTTTGACTTTAAAGTTTCTTTCAAGTATGATTATTCAGCAATTAGAGGCTTCCTCTCTATATGATACCTGTCTCTCTTCACTATGTCTTAAAAAAGTAAAACTTTCATGGCTTTGCTTCTTGGAGCTGGATTTGTCATACCTCTGCCTTCACCATCCCTTTCCTTCCTGACATATCCAAGTAAGATTGCTGCCTCAATGGAGCCTGTGGCTACTTTGCAACAATACCTGAAACTTATTAAGTGGATTAGAGGAGAGGATTAAACCTAAAATGAAAATGCTGTAAAGTCAGTGTGCATATTCTCATTTACTGCTGTCCATGTAATGCAGAATTCTGTTTCTATTCCCTCGTATTTTAGGGGAACTTTTTTACTATACTACACTTTATTTTTAAGCTTTAGCAGTTACCTAATTTGCATTTTGTATAATTTGCATAAAATATAACTGATAAATTATATTATATTATAAATTAGCCTACCCAGAAGAAATTATAATTAGCTTACATGTTACATTAAAGTAATGTAGACATAACTGAATCAATTACTATACATGATCCTAAAATTGGCTGTTCTTTCAAATGAATTCCTTTCACTTTAATTATAATTTGACTTTACCTTAAGAAGCCTTGCAGTCATTTAAGTGGGATATTGAATACTGGAAAGTTAATTTCACTTGTTACTATTCTGGTCTTACTTGAAGCTTGCTGTCTCCAATAAAAATAACCCTGTTTTGGTCTTGATGGCTTGATCTTGGAAATTCATTGGCTTTTCCAAGACTTTAACTCCCATGTCTGTGAAGTTTCTTTTAGCCTTTTCAACTGCAATCCCTTTGAACATAAAAAACAACTAAATGTGTTCTTTTCTGTCTGTTTCATGTTTGTTGCTTTTTCAGTTCCCATGATTTGAGACCATTTGTTAACATTTAACTCTTTTAATTCTACTAATTCAATCTAAGAAACCCATAAATGTCACCTGTGATATTTAGATTTACTCACAAGTATAGCATACTCGTTTACCCAGAGCGACTTATAATTGGGGAACAACATTCAACCCTAAGTACGGCAACAAGCCCTGTCATACACATTAAGTGTTTGATCTGATTAAATCTAATTAAAGGATAGAGAACAAATAGAACATGTTTAGAAGAGCAGGTTAGATGTTAGAGAGGAGGTGTTCTTAGAAGAAATTAGTTTTGAAGAGATTCTTGAAGATAAAGAGGGATGCCCCTGCTCTGATAGCACTTGGTAGCTCGTTCCAGCATCGCGAAACCAGAAATGAGAACAGTTTGGATTGAGAGTAGGGATGGCAGTACCATACAACTTTCATGAGACGAACAGAGTTGCCGAGAAGAGGCATAAACCTGGGCTCATAGCCAGGTGTTACTGTAGGCTGCATTAGTGACTTAAATTTAATTCAGGCAAAGGGTAGCCAGTGGAAGACAATGACTAGTGGAGTGGCCTATCCTTTTTGGTTAATTAGAAACTGAATGCACCTCTATGTTTTCTTACTTCATAGTGGAGATAAAGAGCCACTCTGAAGTTGAGAGTGTGTTGGATGGCTGATGTGAATGACCAGACTCAAAGAGATTGTGTATATAGTAAAAAGAAGGGGCCCAAGCATTGAGCCTTGGGGAACCCATGTAAAGAGTTGATTGGACCTGATTGGTTTGTCCTTGCAATGACGGTTCTAAAGAACGTTTAGTGAGGTGGGATTCAAACCAAGAGTATGCCGTTCTCAGTTCTTTTAGAGTTAAGAATAAGTTGGAAAATGCCAATGTTTATCACATCAAAAACTACAGAGAGGGCTAGCAAGTTATCTATGCCAAAGTCCATATAGTTTGCAATATAGTTGCTAAAACTCAAATGGTATCTTATTATCTTCATTAGTCTTTCATACTTTTCTTTCTGGATTCTGATATTAGTATACTAATTCTGTGATAAATTAATTATCTGTGCAAATGGTGAAGGAGTGTTGCCAAATTTTACAAGGAAGAGAGATTTGCTTCGCATTTGACATGGTCTACTTTCAAGCAGGGCGTCATGTTAATTAGGAAACATTTAAATTTGTGAAGAGAATTAAATTAGGTCAAACAATTATTGTTCGCATGAAGTCTAAGCACCTATTTTTGACAGTATATGGAGTTTAATCAATGTAAATGTTATCTGTGTGTTGGAAAACGTTGTTATAGAGATGCAAGTTATATTCACTCCAGAGGTTTAAAATTAAACAAGGCTGTTGATTTTAATTAGTCAAAATGAAGTAAATATACAGGATGTTGTGCATCTAACAACATCAAGTATGCAAGGCGCAAAAAAAAAGAAAGGAGGTTAACAGGAGTCAGTGTTCATTATATTTTAATACATCTTGTGGCTAATTCACCCATGGAGAAGAAATAGATTCTCGTGCGTGCAGATCTCTTGTTCCATCTCTTCATGTCATTTTCAAGTAAGACAAACCACAATAAGGATTGACGTTTTTTGGGGAGTTGCAGGGTATCATCATTTCAGCAAAAGCTCTTGGCTGTAATTGTCACTCTGTCACTCATTTGACTGAAGTAGTTCCCTTGACATTTATTGCATAACATTTTTATTGACAAAAACTATTTCTGCCTCCAGCAACACTGTTTATAGAATACTGTGCAAGTTTTATAAAACTTTCAGGCTCACCAATCAAACACTTAAATTCAATTTGAACTCCAACAAGAGAATCTGGGAGTAAAAGGAAGTTTTTTTTTTTACTGAAGGTAAAATGACAAATGACTGAGGAGCAGGCCAAAGTAAGAGTAATTACAGGGTTAAAAACCTTATTTCAATCATGACAAATTAGACTAAGAGCAAGCAGTGCAGGGGGGGAGGAAGAAGAAAATTTGCATGAAAGAATGCATGGAGGTGATGGAGTGAATAGGAATAACACTAAAGATCTCCAGACTGAGTGGCCTGAAGCTCAAGGGACGTTTTTCATCACACCCACATAAACACACACTCAAGGTGAAGCACCTCTCATCTGCTGTACTGTCTCCTGAACCATTATCCTGCCTAAAACTTTCTTTAGTCTGTATCTCATGCTCTGAGTTTTCCTAGAAAAAAAACAACTGTTCCTAGTTATGAAATAACAGCCTTAATCAGCAGTTAGCTAAATGCCTGACCCTGTTCTCGTGGGCCAACCATCACTATTTGGATTTCTCCATGGAAACAGCAAAGACAGCCCATAACGCTCCCACTTTATGACAACATGCCCCAAAAGTAGGAAAATTGAGACCCTGTGATGTTCGAGAGGAATTAAGTGGTTATGTAAGTTGAAAAAAAGAGTCTGTTGATACATGAGAATCACATTAGGCTGATCACATCGTGTTTCTCTTCAACCTGAAACAGCCGTTAAGCGATGGGAAAGAGAGCCAGGATTAGAGAGTGACAGAATGAGGCAACTTAAAAAAGAAAAAGGTAAGTACAAGACTAGTGAGCCAAGGTTATGTCTACTGTCAAGAGCAGTTTCCAACAAAGTCATTTCCTAAGCAGGAAAATCTCCAATAAAGTCCCGGCAAATGACACACAACCGAACATGGAGCCCTTTAAAAGTTCAGAGAGGGGAGGTTATCTATGGAGAAGCATAAAGGGAATTTATGAGGGTGTTTTAGTCCAACTGTGCTGCCTGTCTCTTTGTGTCTGTTGGAGATTTAAACAGCAGGAAGCCCAATGCATAGACGCTTTTGCGCTTTTCTTAGCAAGAAAGTATTAAGCTAATACCGCCGGGCTAACAACCAACATGAAACAAGGATTAAACAGAGCATAGTCCCTGCTCTGCTCTGATGGGGTTCAAGAGAAAGATACAGAGAGAGCTGCAATTGACCCGTGATAACCCAAGCGCTTCATGGTCTTTCCCCTTGTCTTGAACATATACTTGATTAAGCTCTGCGGACCAAAATATTCTACAGATGTATGAAAAAATAAGTGGAAAAAGAAACCTTGAAAAAAACTGTACAAGTCTGACCAGACACATTTCTTTTACAAGGCTGGAACTGTCTGTGTTTTGATTTATAGCTGCCCTTAGAAGGATGGTATGTTTAACAGTAAATTGCAGATTTATGATGCTGTCAGACATGACTGCATGTATGTGAACATTCGAGCCTTAACACCTGCCATCGGAGGCCTGTTTTAACACAGAGAGGCCATGTAGAGCGATCGTACATACAGTACTTTAACTCAGAACTTAGTATCCAAAAATGGCACATAGCCAGAGACTGGAAATCAAATTCATGTTCAGCTTACTATCTATTATATGAGGCAAAATGTACGGTACACAGAGTCGAATGTTTGTTGCCAAAGGCCAAGGTAGCGTAACCTTTAGGAATCAACATTGACAGTAAGGTGCAAAAATCAGGTGTTTATTGACACAGAAACTGTCTAAGAATCACATTTATCATCTTTTCCCCCTGACTTTTCCCATACATTTACTGTGTTTTTTTAATCTGTTTCTACTGCAGTTATGCTGGCTGTGTGGACCACAAGGAACCCCTACCAGCCCAGAAATAAACAGCAAATATCCATTCTGAAATCTGTGCATGGTACTGTTGAGACCTCTGAGTGATAATCAAGAAAACTCTTGATGCTATGTGAGCGGTACCATTATGAAAGTACCTTTTAATTACTCCACAGCAAGAAATTCAAGAGCAAAAATCTTAACCCTAATATCAAATGCTCACTGCCCGCACTACCATCTAACCAAAGCACAACCAGGCCTGCATTAAACAACAATGGGCGTATTTATCTTGTGAGCTGCAGAAATATTGAGATAAACTTTGAAAAGGATCAAGTACTTTTGTAGCGTTGCAATAATGGTAACCATTTACTTAAATTATGCAGAGGTAAGTCATGCTCCAAAAGGCTGCAGCTTAAATAATTTAACTTTAAATCTAGGTTTAAGCAGATTAATGTTTTAAAACATTTTGCTTCAGCACACAATACACCAGAATTTAAGAGGTGCTACGTTAAAGCATCTAAAAAGAGAGTCAAAAACCACCAGAGCCAAAAATTGAAGTGAAAGTTAAAAGAACATGGTTAAAGAACATGGTGGGTTCTGGGGATCTCATTTTCAGGCCCCACAGTCCAAATATGGGGTATAGGGGGCAAAAAATCTTAACTGGGACATTCCTAAATCTTAAATTTTGCACAGCAGGGACACACATGCATTAAGATGCTCTTGCAGCCAGACAGGAAACCACTACAGAGAACATATTATAACACAAAAAGGAACAATAACTGTACTCATGAGTAACTACATCAATTACACTGCTAGATCTTCACATAAGAAATAGTTCTTTGCTGTAGTTTACCTCTATTGTGCAAAGGACCATCTGAGAAGTCATTGTAGAATAATTCAAAACGTCTGTGTTGCCAAGGTTGCAGGTTTATTTCTGTGGATATGAAAAGCCTCCCTCATTTTGTTCTATTGCTCAATCTGTTCAACATCTGTAACTCTCTCAGCAACAGTTCAATCCGACAAGCCGTAGACTCAGATTGAGAGACTGCCATGGATCAAACGTGGAAGCGGAGCGTGAATGGTGAAGAGCTTGAGGCTAAAGTCCTCTCTGGCTCTACCTCTCCTTTTTGTCTCAATTCCCTTTTTGTTGGAGTCATTTTGAGCCGATCAACCTGTGAAACAGTGTGAAATAGCGACCCCGGGATCTCATCCATCAAATCCGCATGCTGTAGGCGCCTTGGAGGGGTCTTACGTGGAGAAACCACATCTAACTCAACAGGAAAACGATGAAACAACTAGAATTCCAGCTTCCCCGGGATATAATCAAATTAAAAATACTCATCATGGATCTATTTGTGAGATTATTAGCTATAAGCTTGAAAACAAGGCCTTAAATTGGTCCAAGGCTGGTTTCCTCTCTTTAATATTGTTGCATTGAGCACACAGTGCTCCACAGCCCTCTCCAACCCGAAGAGCTTTAATCTCCCAGTGGGCCTCTGGGCGACCCATCTAACACACATTTGCATACATCTGCATATTTCCCATTAGGCTCCACTTGTTGCCTTTTCATGGAAAACTCGGATATGGTGATGATCACCCTCAACAGTAATGGTCCCATCTTTCATGGCCTCATTCTTCCTTCCTTTTCGACCTAATAATACTTCCACACACTCTTCATCCCTTGTTTTCACCCGTTCTGTGTGTTTCTGTCATAGCTGTGATCAGAGAGCAATATGGAGGTCTGATGCTGAGACAAAGGGAAAAGCTCTCAGTTAGATCAGAGGCGCTAGCTATGGTAAACCATCTGGGGCCAATGACAGCCTCTGGCCCGGGAGAACACAATAACAAGACAGAAGAAATGAATTCAGCGCACAATGACCACGACTGAACCAGACTAATTAGATTAATATGTGATCAACTATTCAATTAGGCCCATTCAGCTGCAGAGCTCCAGAGGTATGGATACATGCAAATGAGATGAGTGCACAGAAATTAAGAAAAAAAGTCATCATGGGGGGAAAATGAATGAAGTGTGTTAAATATGTCTACTTATACAAACAGGAGTGGTTGTATAGCTTTGGCTAATGGATGTTTTTACTTGCTATTCAAGTTATTTAACACCACATGGCCCTGACTGATATCAACAGAAAATAAATTAACATCCCCTTAACTAACAATAACCTATTTATGATCATTATAGCCTGTTAACTATCTTACCATGATGTTTTTAAGTCTTCCCTGAAGGCAGAACATTCTTTTTATTCTTATTTTGGATCTGCTCATTTCTGCTTTTCCTTGAACTGGTGTTAAAATATGCTGGTGGTGAAAAAGAGCTTAATTCAATAATTTATTTTTAAAAAATGACACTCAAGCTAAAAATGCAAAGAGATGTTGAGTGGACGGCTTAAGGTTTCGGTTAATTTACTGATCACAGCTGGATTTGCATCCAAATGCATTGTAAATGTAATCCATTTTTGAGAAAATTGGCTAAATAAATATTAATTAAACAATTAAAGTTTGATTCTAGATAAAAGTGTTAATAATTCTGCAGCCAGAGATAAATAATGAAAAAGTGCAAACATGCTAAATAAAGAAACACAAAGCCAAAGGAAGACAAACAAATAATGGAAATGGATACTTAGTGAAGTTTACTGTTGCAGGTTTTTGGAAGCAGTCTGTTGGCAGACTGTACTGCATGTAGTTTCATTAATATTTTATATCAAGAGACCTTAATCTCCACTGTTCCCGAGCATGAAATATTTTTCATGATCTTCAAAAATGTTTTTTTTCCATCCAGGTGATTTTTTTGTACAAACTGAAAATCTGCATGAAAAGTGCTGGATGGGAACATAACTTGTGAGAGGCAAGGGTGCAGGAGTGATGATGTTTTGACTTTTTCAAATAGTTTTAGTACCTCACTCTAACCAGGTAACTGATGGTGTCCAGATCTTATTCAGTGACTTGAAGCAGCAGGTGAAACAAAAGATGAACAAAAGAACAGAAATGGAAAACAAAGAAGAAAAAAACAAAGCTCTGCTATGATTATCTTATATCTAGTCGACTTGATTCTAAGGCTACATTCACACTGCAGATAAAAGAGGCCCAAATCACTTTTTTTTGCACAAATTCGACTCGTATCAGAATTTTTTACGCCACAAATACGATATTTTCAAATCAGACCCAGAACTCTTCTGTCCTACATCAGATACATTTCTGCTGTTTACTAACGATCACGTTGCATTTTATTCTACTTACAGGTATCTGAAACAAGACAGATGTCACATACAATACTACTTCTTCGCACACGGGGCCCTTCAGGGCCGTTGATGGTTAACACCTGAGTTTAATGGCGGTTGTTTTTAAATCATAATGTGAACAAACACACACAAAAAAAATCAAATCTCAGCAAAATATGGGAATTGAGACCTGAACATAGCTGAAGTCATGTGACTTCATGCTTCGTTTGCATGAACCATATGCATCTAATATTGTTGCAGTTGATGCATGAGAGCATCTTGTGAGCACCTCAGAAAAGCCAAAACCTTTGATAAAACAGCAGGATTTGATGCTTTAGGTACAAGAACGGACAGACTGACTAGCTTTAACAGTCGTCCAAATTATGACACAAGGGTCCTCTAGTCCGTAAACTTTGGATATTAAGCATCCAGGTTTTGACAGAAAGAATACAAATGGACAACAGGGTGGAGATGAGCAGGATGTGTCCCTTTAGCTATCTATTTAAGGCAGGCGTCAAAGTCCGAGGTTTCAAATGGACCGACTTGTGTTGATGATATGGATCCTGGTAAGCTCTACATAGCCTCTATTAGCATGGCAGGACTTCACAAGGGAAAAAAGGTCATTTTATACATATGAACAAATAATTCTTAAGCACCTAATGAGCTTCAACATGAAATATAATTGCATATCCTTCATAGAAAACTGCTTTGAAAATAAAAATTTAAATAAAGACGGCGCACTGCTTAACAAAAAGTGTCAGCACTCACCTTCCCCTTGCTGCTTAATTTTCTGTGCGCCGCTAATCAACTGCCTGTCTCTGCTCATGAATTTAGAGGGAAACCTCGAGCATTTCAATGTGCATTTAATTGCGTTGGTTCTGGAAGCGTCGTTAAGTAAGAGCTGAGAAATACATTTCTTAATGCAACTTAGTGATGCCCGGCAAATCAAAGACCATCAAGCGAATTAATGAGGGTGAGCAGCGAGCGCATTAAGAGTAGAGACGAGGCGCTTCCATAAACAAATACACATCTCTCAACTAGACGGAGGGGTAGATGGAATAAATAGACTCTGTCGTCAACAGGCATGGGACGCTATCCATCCAAGCACAATGCTCCCCACTTTAATGGTGTAAATACAGTCACATTGACATGCACACCTTTCCTTCTGCTGTGTTTTTAAAAGGCAGACAGACGCTTCTTCACCAGCGTTCCTTTGCTGCTGAATAGAGCTCCAGCAGCTTCTAAAGAAGAGGAGAGAAGCGGGCAGGAGGTGGGGGGAGGCGGCGGCGAGGAGAGGCAAAGATGAAAAAGAGAAGAACTGGAAATATGAAACCTTCCTGGTTATTAAAAGCTGTCTTGCGAGGGCAGCGCTCCTGTCGTTAAGTACTCTTTCAATTATTAACAGTCGGTGCTTTCATCCGCTGGCGTACGAATGCCAATACAGCTTCAACACGCACTTTCCCTGATGGTCTTCTCTTTACTTGGCAACATCCAAACACACACACACACACACACACACACACACACACACACACACACACACACACACACACACACACACACACACACATCAGGTATTCAGCTATAATTGTTGCAGAGCTGGTAAGGGAACAGGTCAGGAGTGAGAATGATTATATAAAACTGAATGTTTTGAGGCTGTCTGGGAGCTTTGTAGGAATGAATAGACTGCCAGAGAAAAAGAAAATAACTTAATCATCATGACGAAACTCAGAACTCACAGAGATATTTTTCATCCTGACAGAGCCCACCTCTGGGGGGAGCTGCAGGTGTACACTGGAGGCCAACAGCTCTCAGGTCAGACCCAATTTGGGGCATTTTTCTCGACTGTCAAGTGGCCGTCAAGTTTTCAGCAATAAAAGGGAAGAGATAAGGAGGAAGATTTGAGATTGTTGGAATTGAACTGGGGCAATAAGAGAGGAGCAGGAAGCTTTTAAGGTGTTATCCAGCATCTCTGTTTGCAGCTCCAAATGTTCCTGAGCCTCTGATGAGACGGGCTCATGTGACAGATTACCAGCACAAATGCTGCTCAAGGGAAAGCTGGTATGAGGAGAAATCCAAACTCACCACCGGGAAGTATAAAACTGTGCGTGCTAGGTAGTGTGTACTGAATGAAAGTATGAAAGTTCATGTCAGAATGAAATAAATGAAGAGGATCCGAAAACTCAAGACATCAACTCTGTGATTTACTGAGCCCATGTGAAGGTGTAGGCTTTTAGATGATTCAACAGGTACAAAAAAATCAACCATTCCATTTTTTTGCAAATTCTTACCATTTCTAGGACCCATAAACACTAAAGTAAACAAAAAAAAACTAAACTACAATAAAGTGAAATAAAAAGTTTTGTTTTTTTTGCAGTTTTATGCAACCCATTTATTCAATAAAAGATAAAAACAGGCAAACAATAATTGAATGAATAAATAAATTAATGAAAGTACATAAATAAAGCAAAACAAATTGTCGCTTCTGTAATAGCTGACAGATTTATTTTACTTTTTTTCTGGGGGGGGTTCAAGAAATATTCCAAAAATGAAATGAAATGAAATGAAATTAAAGACTGGGACCCATGAATTAAAAGCCTATAATCTCTGTATTTATTTATTATTTTGAGGATAAGTCTCTTTCCAAAACATGAATAAATAAATAGAAATTAAATTAAATAAAAAAAATGTATAAATAAATCTGCTTCTACAACAGATGATCCCATTTTTGTTTTGGGTCATCAAATAATGATCAGCATCACCAAATTAGAGAAACAGTAACACAACAATTATCAGTCAACCGTAGCCAGGAAATGACTCGACCAAATGGAAATGTTTTTGCAGGATCTTCTGTGTGTGTGCTCCATCAGTAAGACATAATGGGCAGGTTAGGTGCTGATGGCGTTTTGTGGACTCTTCGGGGACTCGGCCACCCTGCCCATTGAAAGTAAGCAGAGCAGGGAATGTTGGGCTGCCGGTGAGCACTGCTTATCGACCATGGCCCTGTGCATTTTGACTCTGGAGATCGCGCGCGAGGCACTGGGGCGTGCTGACGAACATCCCCCGGGACCCCTGTCCAATTACAGCTCAAAATGAGCCAGAGGAACGTAGAGATTGGGCTGGGCGCACAAAGGTGATGATGGAAGGAGGGGAGGGGGATGGGAGATGGAAAGTAAGGGGCCAAGGATATGAGTAGCTCTTGAAATTAATGGGGCAGGGTGGAGTGGGACTCCTAGAGCTGAGCATGGGGCCTGCTGATGACTATAAGTCCACCCTGAAGCAGCCATTAAGAGGCGAAAGGTTCTAATAATCTCAGGACACAGAGCAGACAAGATTCTCCAGATTGCAGCTGGCGTAACTTGTATCCTCATCTTCAGCTGCCATGCACCGGCGAGTTAACTGTGCATGACACCATTACAGGAAGCCAGACCCCACTGATGCCTAATTCACCTCATGATCGCATATCCAAGCTGAAAACTTCAGGTTTAAAATCCAAAATTTCCGTCTGACCCACATCACATAAAAAGTGACAAATCGAAGGATTTCAGTAAAGATTTTAATAAACGCTGCTGCGATGAGGCCTTCCATTTAAAGTGTCATATTTGGACGACTCTGCTCCGAGAGCTATTAAGCAGAAATGTGTTCGTCTATAAAAGAGCTCTTCTGTGTGTGATTGCCATTTAATAGCTGGCCATACGTTCATGCTTCAGACTCGCTTTAATGTTCCAGCGCACTGGGGACTGTCAGCAAGTGAGGGGAGAGAACCCAAAGCCTCATCCAAATTACCATGGCACTGCATCGAGGGGATGAGAAGAAATGTTGTTATTATGTGGCTGTGGTGGAGCTCATTGCCCACACATTGTATACGGCCACAAGATACGACATTATAGAATTATAGCGTTGTGATATCATGCATTAAAACAATAAATCTGATTTGATTATATTCACAACGCCAAATCTAATTAAAATTCAAGTAATACCCTGATTGAGTCTAATTCTACATTTGATCAAACAGCCGTGAAAACCACTTGCTGCATCACTTCCACTGCTCTCAAAAGACAGTTGTAGTGCGGCATGATTACAACAAAGCTTTATAGAGCCTTCCTTAAAGTAAAAACAAGCATTTCATGACACTTGAAAACAATTTCAATTTAAAGATGGAGAGCAATAATACGAGGTGTTAGTTGGAATCAGTTGCAATCGAAGAATAACCCGCCATCATGTAAATCCTCTCAATGACAAAAGTGGTAGAGACGAGGGCTCTTGTGCTCCGATGCACAAACAAAACACAACTGTAGGCGACATGAGAGAGAGGGAGATGAGGAGAGACAGGAAAGTGAGTTTAAAGTTTTGCATGGAGTCTGTGGCACTTCTTAAATGCGTACAGTCACATCAATGGCTTGTTAAGAGAGTGTAACCACGGCAACAGACAGCAGGATGGTGTCTAAAGAAAAAGAGATGCTAAATGTAGAATATTTGCAACATGTACTTACTGTAAAAGAATGACTAATATTCAGGGCTTGAGGACAGGAGTTTTATTTATCTATTTTTATCAGTGTGTGTGAGTTGATATTAATAACATCTTGGGACTTGAGCTAATCAGATTTAATGGTAAATAAGAAATAAAATAAGATGAAATGAAATAACTTGGGACTTGTTTCACATTATGCCTAAAGCTGGATCAGAGATTGCATGGTCTTGATTGTAATGGCTGTCTCATTTCATTGCGTTTATCTCGCTCCTATAATGCCAGATGCAAACAAAACAGCTGATTTTGAATGACTTGCATCTGTTATCTGTCTCCATGACAACAAGAGAACTTTTAAAGGTGAATAAAGAGAAGATTAAAGAGTAAATTTAGTTCCATTTACCTGTCTGAAAGAGAAAACGAAGGCTTTTTTTTATTTTAGAAAAAGCAACAAGGATTTAGCTTATTCTCATTCTAATTCATAAAATTACATGAATGAAACAATGACAAAGACAGACCCTTTCATTCTAGCTGAGCAGCATCAACACCGTTACAGATATTAGTTACATGGAGATGAATCATTGTGGTGCTGGTTAGAGGCCCTACATGCCACCCATGAAGGAGAACAGAATGACCGGGGCTGTAAGCTGTGAACATAGTTTGCAATTGGTGGACTTTACTTAAAGGCCTAGCGAAATGTAACACCTTGTGGCACGCAAAACCGTAGCTTAGATACTCCTTGAAAGTGTTCTTCAA
>JAOXYM010000025.1:4311537-4327432 GCA_028567055.1 Leptatherina wallacei
TCTCCGCTGGTTTTAAGATGATACGTGGTTCATTTGAGAGTCACTAGCCAAAGAGACACACACACACACACACACACAAAGAGATTACCTCTCTTTTTTTTTTTACTTCCACCAGGCAGAGCGCCAAAATTCTATTTTCTTGACACTCACCTCTCATCACAGCTCGCTTTGGTTGCAAGAAAAAAACTATTTATTCAAAAAAGATCTGTTTTTCCTTCTCTTTCTCTCCCTTATTGTCTTCCTTTTTTCCCCTCATGGTCACATGCATGTAGATGATCACTGTGAGGGAATAATAAAAAGAAATTAAAAACAAGGGGGTGTGGGGAATGCTGCATTGGAGTGTTAAATGGAAGGAAAATCGGGAGGGGTTGAAAAAGAAAAGGGTGGAGGAGAGAGTCTATACTTCCTCTGTCTTTTAAGCCATACGACATAAAGACGGTTGTGTGTCACTTGGGGGAAACACTCACACGGGTTTAAAGCTTCTTTATGGGCCCGGCAGCCGTAGTGCACATGGCAGCAGCACCTCTGAGAATAAGACTATAACAAAGTACAGCACTAAAATACAGCCAGAGGGAATGATTAGCGCGTGTGTGTGTTTATGTGTGCGTGTACAAGAGTGCGAGGCGGCTGGTGGAAAAGAGAGCGCCATGCTCCAGGTGGTGCATTATTAAACAGATTTGTCACTTTGGGCCAGTGGTGTTAAGTGTGTGTGTGTGCAGAGACCAGTGTATAGGTGCATAAGAATAAAGAGGAAAAAGCGATAGGAAATAAGACAAAACGGGAAGAAAAAGAAGCAGAAAAATGTGAGAAGCGAACGAGATCTGAGAAACAGGAAAAAATGAGACGTATAAAAACAAAAAGGCGAAAAAAGCAAACAAAAAAAGTGAAATATTTGCTGCACATACATGATTAAAACATGCAGATTACCTCACGTTCGCTGATAATATGGTAACTACAGTATAGGAGCACACACACACACACACACATATTATTTAAATTATCATTCATCATCCTGAAATTTAAGCATTTACACAACCGGGTACAGATTCATGTCCTCACAACATGAGCAAAGCAAGCGCACACACACCGCGTCATGTGGGGTGTGTGTTACAGTTGTGTTATAAATCCCTCCGGCTGCTGTTGACTAAGCTGATCTTTGCTGGATGGGAGGAAAGTAAAAAAAGAAAAAAATAAGCAGCTCCTGCATATGCCATGACAGGCAACAACACTTGTTTTAGACAAAAATAACATTAAAGGGACAGACGATGTCCTCAATGTGTGTGTGTGTGTGTGTGTGTGTGTTGTCTGTGATCTGAATACCTGCGGTAGGTAATCTTACTTTAGGAAGAAATCAAAGAAGAGGAAAGCTGAAAGCGCCAACAAATGCAGAGGATAGGGACGAGAACAAAGAGACTATGCATGCACACACACACACACTCAAAAAACACACACACACTCTTTAAAAGGCTGATGATTCAGCATTACCACCAAAATGTGTTGGTAAAAGCAGAACAATCGGCAGGTATCCAATTCTGATGGGAGGAAGAGACGCTTGAGGAATTCTAAAATATATATTTTTACCCGTTTTAACGCTTTTGTTCTTGGAAACGTTGGAAACGACTCAACAAATAATGTTTTCACCACAAACCACTCCGCTGAAACTCAAGATAATAAACACGTAGCTTCTTAAATGTCAAGATTTCCTGCTATTTGCGTATTAATAGACAAACAGAAAGTGAGAGTCTGCAGCAGGTTCGGTAGTAAAAACTCAAATTTAGGAGATTATCACGATTATTCCTTTTTTCTTTTTTTCTGCTCCTCTCTGGCCTCTTCCATCTCCGTCCCTCTCTGTCATCTTTCCTCTGTCTATTATGTTTTATGACGCACGCTCGCCTAAGCTATGCAATTATCTCTTTCTGATTCCAGGGAGTTGGGAGAAACTCAGCCCTCCCTTTCTTTCTCCTTCTGCCCGCCTCCTTCACTCAGATGCTGAATACCGAATTGTTCGTCAATGCTACAAAGGCTTGATTGGCAGCAGTGGGAAGTAGAGAGTGAATTTTAAGTCCCAGACATAATAGAAATGAGACAAGTTTTTCATGAAGCAAAGACAAAAGGTCCAGACCGGGGTTCTAATTTAACCTCAACTTATAAAACAGACTTGTTTCATTTTGGGACAAAGAGATAAAAATAAAGCAGTGAAAAGTTCCAACATCGACCGGATGCAGCAACGTCCACCTTAACCGTTACGCCCACCGTATTTTTTTTTAGCCGACCTTTGTCAAAAACCCAGTGAAAATAATTCATCGGGACGTCATGTGACCAAATCAGCGTCAAGATTTCTTGTGCGTCAAATTCATCTTCAAGCACCAGCGTCAAGAAAGCAAATCAGAGCAGGAGGAAGACAGGAAAATTATCTTGTAGATAATGATGGCAAACCTACTAAAACACTTAAGTCATGAAGACAGAAGAAAGTAAAATTCTGCAGCTTCGGGCTGAAAACATCAGTATCCACCTTTATGACATGTTTTCACTGGTACCCTTTAGTTAAAACCAGTATAATCCTGAATGGTGGAAAGGTCTGGCTTAGAGATAAAGCGCCTTACACACTCTCATGCCACACTCGCACACACTATCAGAGAGGATTTAAACATTCAAACAGGGGTCCTGGTAATTAGGCAGATGGATTTGAGCCTCTCCTCACGGTCCGGGGGGATATGGAGCGACACATAATGCAAGCGGACAAACTCTTTAAGTGGATTAATTAAAACCAACACCGCGGGGTCAAAGGTCAAGCCTCCCTCTCACTGTCCACCTCCTCGCTGGAGCTGCAGGATGGAGAGAGTGGATGGATTTAAAATGATTGGACAGCGTTAAAAAGGGGACCGTGAAGAGACGGAGCAGGGGAAAGGAGGGATGAAGCAAGGATGGTGGAGGGCAGATTTGTAAAGCTAAAAATGACTTCAGAGTATTAGTTTCTCTGTTGTAAAACCCCCTCATGCTGATGTTAGAATAATAAATCAATGCATAACTAACCTCATCACCGGCATGTGTCTGTGTGTGTGGAAGGAGGATGCAATCAAATGATATTAATGCTGCTATTTCTCATTGTGAATTAACTGAGCAGTGGATTCCCGACACAGATGCACAAGGCTCTCCTACAACACCAGCTCGTTTACAGGTGGTACAGTATGTAAGATGCACGGGAGCAGACACGCCCTGTTTCTGATCAGATAACACTCGCTTTAACACATGCATGCACACACACTTGTCACTGATATTAACTCCATGCTGTGTTTAAATGAAATCAGATTCCATGGAGCTGCATTAATTAGTTCATTCTGCTAATTCATGCAGCTCTCACTGCATGTGTTTCAGCAGTGAGGCTTTAATAAAAATAAAAAAAAATGTATCATTTGTTTCTTTGAATTTATAGAGGCAATCCCGATTTTATCGCCCGGCCGTGCTGCAGTAAAGCTGCATCTCGATGTGTTCAAATTTTAAAATAAATAAATAAATAAATACAGGTTCCCGTTGTTCAACAGAAACTCGGCAATAACAAAAACACACACTCTTGTTTTGACTGTTTTTGTGTGTCTCTAAGTGTGTGTGTGAGTGTGTGTGTCTGAGTGTGACGGAGGTGAGTCTGATTAGGTAGGAAACAAGAACGCCACTGAGGTGCATTATCATCAGACGCAACTGAGAAGTGTTTTTCTGTTTTCTGGGAGTGAATGCTTGTCTGAGTGTGTGTGGCTGTGACCCCGATGGAGAGAGAAAGAGTGTGCGTGTGAAGCTTTATTAAGATGCATGGTCTTTGCAGAGGGACAGCAGCCCCTGCTTCTAATCTGAGAGAACAAAGGTTTAATAAAGCGAAGAGACAGAGGGGCGGTAAATATTTCCATCTCCTCTTTTCCCTTTTCAGCCACGGATCCAACTCGACAGGCAAAATTAAACTCTGGATTTCATGAGAAACGATTTTATAACTCAAACCCAAAGCTCCCCACTGGTTTGCCTTTTCCACCTGTTGAGCGAACGTGGCCGTCTTGAGGCCGATATGTCAATTATTAACTAGTTATCTGAGCTAAAATTAGCTTAAAAGTGACATTTTTAATGCCACCAAGAGATCTGTCCCCATTAGGCAAATGGATCGCAGGAATAGGAGTCTGTCCACAGAGAAAGTCTTTACTTCGGCTATTTATGAGTGTGTGTCAGGTCAGCTCTTTGCCCTATTTCTCAGTCTGAATGGTCATCGCTGCCTGTTTGGGAATGACATCATTTAACCCCCCCCCCCCCTCTTCCTCGGTACATCAGCAGTTCACAGAAATATGCCTGCTCCACATTCCCCCACTCATTTTCTATTTTGGATTTGTGGATAATGATGGTGGGATGGAGGGCAGCGCAGGGATGAAAATGATAAAAGAGGGGAGAAGAAGCATTAAAAGAATAATTCGAGGGTCTTGAGGGTTCTGTCTCCTCTCTCCCTCTGTAAAATAGAATTTGCGATAGACCTCGCCGAGTCTGTCGTGGGAATAATGACTTATTTATCAAATGGCTGAAATATTCAGGGATGAGGCCTTTTAAATTCCAGCTTTTTGAATTTATAGGCTTTTCCCTGAGATGCTTAATGACAGTGAATGTATTCAGAGTGATTTGCAGGTCAGAGATAGAGCCATATGTTCAGCCGATGAGTCTAATAGCAGCTTGACAGAAATGAAAAACTGCTCACTGAAGGCAAGTGGAGAAAAGTTTCACCTCTGACCTCATGGGAGGTTCAGAGAATCAAATTTGTATCAGGACCGCCCTCATGGGTCCTGATCAAAGAAATAAATGGCTGTGTTTGCTGGAGCAGAGCTGAGAACATGTTTTGCAGCTCTGGAGATAAAATTTTATGTTCTTTAAGGGCGAGCTGCAATCAGGGCAGATTTTTTTCTGGCTCAACATTTAGAGGGGCCATATCAGCATGGGAGGGGGGGGGGGGGGGGGGGGGGGGGGGGGGGGGGGGGGGGGGGGGGGGGGGGGGGGATAAATGAGTGTTAATCTTATACTTTTTGGCTGAAATGGAAGAAGTCTGGAAATGAAGCGCTGCACGGGGCAGCATTGAAGAGATTAATGAGATGTACGCGGACACAGCAGCTCGCATGCGTCAGACTCGTGACAGAGCGCAGGAGAGGGAGGAAGATGGGCTCAGAAAGTAGAAAGAGTGCTGTTCTCGCAGCTGTTTGCATCCAAACGGCGCAAATCGTGCGTAATTACGCACCGCGGCGCCACTAGCCTGGCTCAGAAGGCGGCGGCGGCGACCTCCTGCCAGCGTCGCGTCCCACCCTTATTTTCTCCAAAAACACAAGCGCACTCCTGCCGCTTCCACCCCCCCACACGACCCCTCTCTTTCTCAGCATCCCCCCCCCCCCCCGCTCACAATAGCGAGGCTGTCGATCTACTGACCGGGCGCTTACCTTAACACGTTCCAGCTTTTCAGAGGGTCCAGGTCTGAAATTATAGAAACCATGGTCGACTGGCTGGGCAGCACCGGGAGAGGGAGGGGGTGCAGCGGGAAAAAGATCGAAAGAAAAAGCGGCGCAAAGACTGTAAACTCCGTCTGCGAATGACAGCGATTGCTCGGATGCAACCCGTCCTGGTTGTTCAGTGGGTGATGAGCGCTGTCACAGCTTCTCTCTCACACTCTCTCCCTCTCTCTCTCCGTCCCTCTCTCGCGCGCACTCTCTCCGCCCCCTCCCAAAGCCTGCGCTCAGCAGACGCGTCTCCGAGCTTCCTCCGGTCCTGCTTTCATAAGCAGGCAGCTGCTGCTGGAAATGCAGCGATACAGTGGAGGAGAGGAGCGGAGGGTTAACCCAAACCTGCACATATTATTTACCCATCTTCTACTTGAATAATAAGAATAAAAAAGAGAGAAAGAAAGGAGGAGGGGGGGCATTTTGACAGCTTTTTTGGGGGGTTCGGTCTGGACCAATGAAAGGTACACAAAGGAAAAGAAATCCATTTCAATTTTGTTTTGTAGAATTCTTAGATAGAAAACTCCAATATGATAGTAGGGATGATTTCTTACATGCATAACTAATTAATTCTGGCAGGACACAATTTATAATAGATGTGGTGGTGTCAGATATATGCGTGTGTATGTGTGTACCAAAGCACCTAAAAAAACTTGCACATGTTTGAGTCAAAGTTTTTGCAGCTCAGAGTTCACAGAGAACTCTGAAAATCATCTTTCTCTCTGCAAACCCATCAGCCCTGACTTCCTGTCTGACACCACCACATCCTGTTGATAACCGCTCTTTTGTTTTTTTCACTTCTTCTTCCCTCCCCTTGAAACGGCAGCAGATGTGTCATCCCCGGTGAAAGTATGACAAGGCAACGGCCAAGTCCCACCTATTCTGAGCTTCTATCTATTTTGCTCATTGGGGAAAAAAAAAGAGCCCTGATGGAAAATAAAAAGAGAGAAAGTGTCTGTTGGAGCTGTGTCTCCAGAACAGAGTACAAGTGAAAGTCTGAGCCACGACCACTCTAGTTAAGGCACAAGCTGCTTGTTATTGCTGGGGTTCAAATATTAGTGGGATAACAGACAGGCAGACAGGAAATGGCTGCAGCTCAGATATGGACAGCTTGTTTAAGCTGAAACTAAAATCCGATCCATTATCTACAGTTAAAGCTTTAAAAACATGCTGATGAGCTTTAATTTAACTTCAAATGTAAAGAAAAAGCCGTCAAACTTAGACTATGAGCTTAGTGTTGAGTACTCTGTAGGTAAGACATAACAGTAATGCAATGCAACAGCGCAGCGCTCTCAGCATCAGCAGCCATACTGCACTGGCTTTAAATAGACTCAATTGGACATCTGTTTCACAGAAGAGGAGGTGGTGGAGGATGGAGACAGTTGACAGCATCTCTCTCCTTTTCCTCTGTCTCTATTTCTGTCTCTTGTGCTCATAAACTAATGCTTTTGGAAATGCATACACACACAGATAGATGAAACAGTTTATTTCTCTTCTGCGCTGTGGTAATTTTTGCATGATAATCACGATGACACCTCAGAGAAAGAAGTATGTTTTGCTGCATCTGTACAAGTAAGTAATGCAGAGAAACACCTGTCTGCATGTGCATGTGCACACAGACAGGTGAGAATATTAAAGGTGAGGTTTTAATTATTTTTACAACTGGCTGCTCTTTATCCAGATTGTAGTTTTTTAATTTTGCTGTACTGTGCATTAAATTAGTTTTCTTCATTTTCCTTTTGTTTTGCTTTTTTCTTCGCCTGCTGAGATTTACTTTAAGCCGATTTTACTCTCACAAATTTTCTGTTTAATGTTTTAAAATGAAAAAAGAAAGGCATTAATTAACCTTACCAGAAATCAAATGTATTTGTTGGTCATTCACAAACAAATGTTGTTTGAATTAATGTCTCAATAATGATTAAAACACTAAGAACCTGAAATTCTCAGTGATGAGAATGGATTAGCACACTGTGCTCTTTAATTATTAAACAAACAATCATCTTTACGTAAGTAACGGAAGCTTAATAACCTGCTTCCAAACCTTGACTTTAATTTAGGTAAAAACCATGTTTCTTCTACAATGTACAAAAATGAATTACAACAGACATTTTTATTAGAATTAGCTGCTTATTGAACCATTTAGTACACCGTAGGCAGCGCACACACACTCACACACACACACACGAAACAGATTAAAAAGAAGTTACGTTCCCATAGCTCAAAGTTTGCTTGCATTGAATGATATCGCCAACAGAGAGTGATGTTTGCATCCATGAGTTGCAGGTTAAAAACACTTTGGTCATGGCTCAAATTTCAGGGTAGCTCCCCCTTGAAAACACTCACCTGAGACACTGAAGACGAGGCTTTAAAAAAATAGTCTTTCAGGTTATATCTGATTTTATCTTCAATTAGATTTTTAAATAATAGTATTAATTTGTGAGCATTGTGCTTCCATTTATTACATCTAATTCCCACAATGAACTGTTTCAACCGATAAGATTTTTGATTCATTCTGTGGCCATCCATGGTATGGTGGACTTTCTAATTAATGGATGTATGAAGGACGATGGACTGGCAACCTGTCCAGGGTGTACCCTGTTTCTCACCTGATAATTGCTGAGATAGGCTCCAGCCCACCCGCAACCCTAAATTTGACTAAGCGGTACAGAAAATGAATGAAGCCACCCATACTGGTTATTACTGGTCTATTATTGAATAGATCAGCAACTAGTTTGTAACTCTGAAAAACTCATAAAAACCGCTTTGGAGCCCAGGCTGCTGTGGCTGCTACAGGCTAATAAACAGAACTGAACTTTGTCCTGCTTAACTTTGGTGTATTTTATTATTTTGAAGATGATGTGATGGTGTTTCTGAACTAAGACTCAGGCGATCCGTGCTATTATAATGACGCCATGCGCACACTGCAGCTCTTATAGCTTAAGTCTGATTTTTTGCAGAAATAATGTGGTTGCTCATATTTATCATTCAAATGCGAACACCATCACACTTCGGTGTGAACTGAACATGGCTCTGAAGTGACATACATGTGCAGAGGAAGATGTGACGTCACACACGGCACGATGTATTTACGTAGGTTAATATGGATTCTACACTTGCATCAGTTTCGAAGTTGTTGTGCAATCAGAGTTGAAAAAACTCTGATACAACCTTGTTCCGTCCATTGTTTACATCTGATCTTACCCTTTCACGCCTCCTCTGGTGTGGAATATTGATGTCTGTCTCACTTCAATTATGTAAAAGTCAGATGAAATGCAACATGAGCGTTCAGACTGAGGTCATTTAAAAAAAAAAACCTGATATATACTCAATTTAGTACTACATGTGAAAGTGACCTGAGTCGGATAAAAAAAAAAAACTGATTTGTGATGATCAGACTGTTAGAAAGAAAGATCAGATATGGGTCACATTGGGGCGAAAAAGTCAGATTTAATTCACTTTTGCCTGCCGTGTGAACAGAGACAGTGATACTGACTCACTACAGGACCTGCTGGTTCAGCAATGTTTGTTTTTGTTGTGTGCTGTGAGTCGCCAAAGCTAGGACCATTTCATTTGCTGCTTTTTATGGTTTTTAAATAACTTTCCAACCCTTAATAAAGTTTTGGAGTTTTGTTGCAATCCACAGGAAAAAAAAAAATCAGTCTGAAAACTGTAGAGGGATACTTTATTTGTGGTTTATTTTAGTTAATTTTGGTTCAGCTGTTGAAGTTATTGATTGTTTTAAAGGCCCATGTATTTTAAGGCAGAAAATGGTCAACTATATGTGTGTATTTGCTCTGTTGCTTTTTATTTTCTCCCATTAAATATTGAAATTCTCGCATGATTTTCATGTTTTTGTTCATATAAGAGATGTTTCTTATTGCATCAGCTGCATGCAGCCGTAGCAAAGTGTTTACGCTGACATTCAATAATATGTACTATGCATGTGCACGTGACATGGAAAGTTTACGAGCACGCATGAAAATAAGGCTCCCCCAAAAGCCCTTGTGTAATTCACATCCTGACTTTGGTGATTTTTTTTCGGCAATTTTCCTTCAATGGATAAAGCTGATAGTATACAGAGAGCAGGTTCAGACATTTTCTGTGTTCCTATAAAATACTAATAAAAAAATACTCATCAGGCACATCTAAATGACCTGGTTTGGGTTGAATAAACTGGGCTGCAAGGTGACATTGGATAGAAGCGGTATGGTACTGCTTACATTTTAACCTCTTCTGGTTACTTAAGTCCTCATGAAAAAAACTTGTCCTGAAGGCTTCTTTCTGCACTGATGAGTCATAACATGAAGACAAAATGCAAGTTTTTAACATCATGGAAATGAGAGCAAGATTTCCACATTTTAAATAACAGGAGATTGATGGTCAGTGCATTTATTGCACCGTGACTGTGAACTAGAGTAAGCGGGTATAGAAAATAGATGGATGGAAATTGTTCCACTGACTAAAACTAAACCTTAAAATACATGTTAGAATGTAAGTCAAGCTGAAATCTCCCCAAATTAGATTTATGGGTACAGGAAGAATGACATATTCCTGTTTTCTGTTGGACAAAGCTGCCAATTAATCCTTGACTGTTTTTATATTCATTACATCACATCAAGAGTGAAACTGTATTTGCTCATGCAGAAAAGAGTACAAAACATCATCAGCAGATGCATCCTCTTGAGGATTACCGATTATATCCACACATGAGCTCATTCCCTTTTATATTAGAGAGATGGTCCAAGTAAAGTCTGCAGTTTGTTTTGAGTTCTCATGTACAGGTCCATCAAATAATATGGCAATTTTAGGGATTTCTGCTGATTCTGGTAAAAAGAAAAAAAAGGCAAGATGGCAACTTTTTTATGTAACTTTAAAGTGTTTGATGTAATGCTTCTGATTGCTCCAAATCTCTCTGGCTCCAATAGACTGTTAACGTCTCAATATAATGTCAAATTGATTTTCCTATAAGTTATTATGGGACTATCTTGTCCAAATATGGTCTCCTCCTGCTTTAAAGAAGCTAATATGCCAAAAATGAATGTTGAAGTTGGGGTTTCAAAGCAGCATAAACCAACCAGTGATATTAAATGGTGCTGTCTCCTCCTTACAACTTATGTACCCACTACCATCATCAAATACCAAGTAAGGAAATATCTTATGGAATAATGGCGCTCAATTCCTCCACAGGGACTTGTAGGTGCTCTTGAATCAAAGCACATCAAAAGGGCTGACTGAATATCCTGTCTCACAGCAGACATTTTGAAAAGCACAGTAAATGACCATAAGATCATGTTTGTGGCCCAGTAAACCTTGGCAGTGAACCAACATGACATACAGCAGGACCTTCCCCTAAATGGATTGCAGCCATCATTAAAAAACCTGTGGGTTTCCTCCTATGATATATCAAAAGGTTTCAGTGGAGCACCCCAGAGGAGTACATACCTTCAATTACCTTTTCTGTAGTTGCATTCATAGATAGAAATAAACCTCAATAAACCCCGGACTTCACCTCGCAGAAGTCAATTCCTGCATGAATTGTTTCTTTTTTTTTAAGGGTAATGTAAAAAACTGTTGATCATTTCATTTACAAAGACCACAACAGTGCAAGTTACTGGTTTAACAGAAAGTCAAAGTATGAGGTGGCACAGAGGAGAACCTAAAGGGAGGGCAGGGATGAATTGATGGAAAGTAGGTGTATGAATATGGTACGGAGAGAAAGTATAGGAACGGATGGATGGATGGATGGATGGAGGCTGAGGAAGCAGGAGGCAAGATTATAGATAGATGGACAGCTGGACAGATTGATGGATGATGGAGGAATAGTAACAAGGAGGCTGGATAATGGCTGGCTGGATGGATGTTGAGGAACAAGTTGACTAGATGATGGATGGATGGATGGATGGATGGATGGATGGATGGATGGATGGATGGATGGATGGATGGATGGATGGATGGATGGAAGAGGAAAAGGAGACTGAAAGGATGGATGGGAGGAATGACAAAGGGAGGAGTTAGGAAAAGTGGATGGTGGATAGATAGAGGATAGATGAGTGAATGAGGGCAGGGTAGGATGGATGGGTGACTTCTGTATAAGATAGAGGAGTAGTTGAGCTTACCAAGTTATTTCCATCTGGGAGTTACTATTTGGAACAATCACTATTCTGTCATTTCAGAGATGGTTCCTCACATGTTCAGAGGGTACCAAATCTAAGGTTATAGATATAAAAAACATCCATAAAAATAGAGTCCAGAGGGAAGGTACTTCCTCCTATTAAAAAGTTGCAGTGGTTCTAGTAACTGATGCTGATTGGCTGCACATGATGGCCCAAAACTTTACTTAGACACTTTTCTGGTTCCTCCTCTAATTCGGTTTAAAACACAAAGTTGCTAGTGTTGTCAAATGAGAAGGATTTGGTTAACTTGGTTACAGCAATAAATATGCAGCTGAGATTATGGAAAACTTATTACTAAAATAAACATCTATTACTAGCAGCGGCTGTCTGATGACCCCCCTCTTCTGTCCTACGCCCTGTTATAATTATTACCACCAGTGGAGGGCACTTTTAGAATAAAGCCAAGCTATAACATACTGCATGCAAACCCCTACGAGTCATTATTATGATCATTTTTCATTTTAGGACAGCTAAAAATCACACTTGTACCCTGTGAACAAACAAATGATTTCAGTTGTGTGTGAAGTGGACTCACACCTCGCACCAGCCGTGCCCGTTTGAAATCACTGATCTCATTATTAAGGATTAAAAATCCTCAAACCTTTCTTGGCACAAATGCACAACCACACTCACCATTACAAAACCACGACAGCCAAACAATATCAGCATGATAAACACCTTGTTACCCCCCCCCCCCGAAGCAGATGTGAGGACCAGCCTTGAGGTTTATGTCATCATGCATATGTGATGTGCATTTCAAATTTAAACAAAGTCAGTGTATCTTAAAACCACCCACTGAATACAGATTCCCATTTTACCTCAATCCATTTAGAAGAGGTGCTGGAGATGAGAGGAAAAGAAATAAAATAAGCGGAGAAGAGGATGTGGATGAAATAAGTATAGGGGGATTATTTCATAAACGACAGAATTTTCTTTTCTGTGTAAGTCATTTGATCCTGACAAATATGCCTAAAGCCATACACCCACGTGCTCATTGTCTGAAAAATGCTCCATTTATGAGAATCTTTCCCCCTTCAAACAATGAGCGGAGCGGTTGGATGCTCGGATCCACATCAGCCACAGCGCTTGGTAAAAAAAAATAAAAAATCAGGCGAAAGGCAAATAAGATTTAAATCGGAGACGCGAAGTGGCGCACACACACGCCCAGGAGATCCGCCCTGTAAGCTTGTTTGTTTGTCCCATGCTGCAATCAGTGTGCTAAATTGCAGACGGCCTTCATGTGTTGTGTTTACCTCCAGGACAGCCGACATAGATGCAGAATAAATAGAGACTCCCTCGCCCATCTGGACCCTTTATATCTCTAACATCATCTCAACTAATCTCCATTTAGACCAGAAACACTGCTGCACTCCAACACACACTGTTTCTCTTTTTTGGCAAACTTTCAGAGGACTATTCTCATCAAATATTAGTATTCTGTCTAAACTAGCAGAAGCTCTGAGGTATGCATTGAGGTTTTTGACATTAGTGGACATAAAGGGGGAAAAACATTTTAATACCTTATATCAAAGTTTGAATCAAATATTATTTCATATGAATTTTCTGTTATAATTATAATCTTAAGGATTATAATTAATCCCAAAGGGAAATTGTAACATATTAATGTGGTAGTGGTGAAGAATAAATACCATACCATCTTTATTTATAGAGCACTTTACAGACAATAATATGGCTGACTAAAATGATGTGCAATAAAAAAAAAGATTAAAAAAACATAGATACAAGCACAATTTTGAAAACACAAATAAGCAAATTGTAGGAACTGGTCACCGTCATAACCTCACAATGGGTTGAAGGCTGGGGTATAAAAGTGCATTTTAAAAACTGCACTTGAGGAAGCCTGTCTGATGCACTGAGGAAGTTCATTCCACAGCTGAGCACCCAACAGAAAAAGCATCATCAGCTCTGTTTCCTTTGTTGCCTTGGAAACACTAACAATGCCTGATCAGCTGACCTAAGGGAACGAGAAGGGGTATATGGCTGCAATAGATCAGGAAAATTAGGAGGAGTGTGGGCATTTGAAAAAGATTAAAAGAAGATGCCACAAATGAAAAAGTTTCAGGTTTGTCCAAAAAACACAAACAATTTAATGATTAATGAATATCTCTTTGGAATGATGCAGCAATAGCTTTAAACCTTCTTCAGATCATCGTACAATATGTGGACATTATCTCTGCAAAGGCCAGCTCTGATCAAGCAAAGCAGAACAAAATTAGAGATGAATTTGTACAAATAGTTTAGGTTAACTCTCCAAAATGGCTATTTTGGCAGTTTGCAACCAACTGTTCTCAAAGTCCCACAATCGGGGGACCTCGGGCATAAAAGGCTAAAAACTTAATTTGCGCATTTTTGTTATTTCTCTTTATTTCACACGGGGAAGCCAAAAGACTTCAGTTGGTTGAATTCTGCAACTTTGCCTCTAGATGGCACTACATACCACAAAAACAAATTGAATGATGCAAGACTGAATATGATAACAGACATAGCTTGAAAATGTTCACAAACCCCTTCATGAATGTTTTAAATATACTTGTGATAATTTTTTACTTCATGGAAACAAAAACCATGGTTTTAACAATGTCTTACAACAGCTTTACAGCTAATCAGAGAATCATTTAATCATTGTAACAGCTGTTAGCTAATGGTGGAACTCATAATCAAGGAAGTCAACTGAGGAGTATTTAATTGTGATTATCAATTTGTAGCAAAATGTAATCAGCATATTGCTTTTACATTATAAATCCAGTTACCTGTAATCTTTCTTGTTTACAGCATGCTTATTGCAAATTTTGATCAGAGTCTTTAGCAGAAAACACTTAAGATATCTGTATTTTTAGAACATCCTGTAAAGGCTTTAAAACAGCTCTACTTTGAAATGTTTTCAGTGTATTGTATTCTATTAATAAAGATGGAAATTGTCCAGATTACAATATATGTGATATTTCCTGTGTTTCTATAAATTGCATGCGTTACCTTGTGTGTATTATTGCTTGCGCATGTAAGAACGTGGGGATTTTTCAGGTGAAGTGGTGACTCATGCAGAAAAAAATATAGAAGAAAGTGAAAATGTATGTAACTGCAGCTTGTGTGTAGTGGCAGACACGCAAGTGTGTGGTACCCAAACAAGCCAAACACAAATTAATATCCAACTTTACTCCACAGAGATTCAGAAAATACATCACTTTTCCCGAAGAATTTCAGCAATCCTTCCTGAATTTATCAAATTATGTTGTGACTTTCAGCCAAACCTGGCAGACCTGCCTGTGTCTCCGTTTCCTGGGAGAGTTGACGAATGATGTGCTCAGAGCGAGTGGAAAGGAAATGGCGAGAGGAAGAGAAAGCGCTTGGCAGCGGCGCGTCCGAGAGATCTGAACGAGAGAAAATGTGGAGAATGAACCGGTGTGGGAGAGCGAGTGGGTTAGGGAGAGAGAGAAAAGAGGAAGAGGAAGAAGAGGAGGTGGAGGAGGTGGAAGGTATATTTAGAGCTGCTCCTAATCAACTTCTCCGTCAGTTTGTGTCTGTGGGGGTGAAAAAGAGAACGAGAGAGAGAGAGAGACACACACACACACACGCATAAATTCAACACTAAAAAATCAATATGCAGCCCACTCGCTCACTGAAAGCAGCGGCCAGAGAGGAAGAGAAAGTGAACGACAGGGCAGGAAAACAACAGGATGAGGCACAGAAAGTGGAAGACAAGTGTTTCAGTGCATCACTGTTCTGGTTAAAATTTGCTGTGAAAAAATCCCACACTGAAGCCAAAATCAGGCTGTTTCAGTAAAGATGCAGATCCTTTTGCTTTTTCTCCCACAACTTCCTGCTGTCAGAGGGATACATGGATAGTTATGGGACTACGTATGTGGATGGTTATGGGACTAGATACGTGGATGGTTATGGGACTAGATGCGTGGATGGTTATGGGACTAGATACGTGGATAGTTATGGGATTAGATACGTGGATAGTTATGGGACTACATACGTGGATGGTTATGGGACTAGATACGTGGATGGTTATGGGACTAGATATGTGGATAGTTATGAGACTACATACGTGGATGGTTATGGAACTAGATACGTGGATGGTTATGGGACTAGATACATGGATGGTTATGGGACTAGATATGTGGATGTTATTTGACTAGATTTGTGGATGGTTATGGGACTAGATATGTGGATAGTTATGGGACTAGATGC